>JARFJB010000472.1:4060000-4562500 GCA_036346205.1 Vesta saturnalis
TGCCCATATTGTCCGCCGATTTAGACACATAAGATTTCTTTTATTGGTTTTACTTTTTTATTTTATTACGAATTTAATTTCTGCCACCGTTGGCTAAACATAAGTATAATCCAAGAGTTTAATTTGGGATTATTATTCTAATCATTGGAATTGTTCATTTTGTTTTTAACCGTGGTTAGCTGACCGTTGTTTGCGAAGGTTACTTAGCACGTACTGTATATCTATATTTTTTCCTGTTGGAAGCAATCTATAGCCCGCTTAGCAAACGATATTTTTTTGGTTATAGTTTTTTTACGAGTTTAGTTTTAGTTTTCTGCCGCCGTTGGCAATTATATATTTTCTTAATTTTGTTTTGCCTAATATAATTTTTTAGAGTGATTAACTGATTCTATACAAAGGTAATTGACATAATATATACGGTTTTTTCTTTACTGTCTTGAGTGCGCTTTTATTTATGGTTTGGTATGTATATATATATATATATATATATATATATATATATATATATATATATATATATATATATATATATATATATATATTTCAATAAGACAATTTTTCTTTAAAACTTGTGTAAATAAACGTAAAATTACTTCAACGTTTCGGGAACGTCCTTTGTTCCTTTGTCAAGAATTTATTTGACAATTACAGAAATTGAAATAAGGTAACTATTTTAACAAGTACAAAATATGAAACAAGGTAACTAATTTAATTTTAATCTGGACGAGTGTGTTTGACTTCGGGTAGTTGGTCTAGTATGTGATGTAGAAGGTGCAGAAGTGGGGACGCCAGGAATAGTTGCAGTATAAGTGTTTGAAATTTCTGGAAGATTTTGAGTTGGTTGAAATGTAGAATCAACTTGTTTAATAATATTCTTCCAAATTTGTGGCATTCTAGAAGTGTCATCTCGTTTATTGAGGGCGTTTGGTCTTCTTTCAATTTCAACTGCTTCACTAATAATTCTTGCTTGTAAGGTATATAGAGGTGCAATTAAACGGATATTGTTGGTATTAATTTGGTGTCCTGTATCTAAATGATGTGTAGCCAAAGACGATGAAGAATTGTGCTGTTTAATTCTACATCACATACTAGACCAACTACCCGAAGTCAAACACACTCGTCCAGATTAAAATTAAATTAGTTGCCTTGTTTCATATTTTGTACTTGTTAAAAATAGTTACCTTATTTCAATTTCTGTAATTGTCAAATAAATTCTTGACAAAGGGAACAAAGGACGTTCCCGAAACGTTGAAGTAATTTTTACGTTTATTTACACAAGTTTTAAAGAAAAATTGTCTTATTTAAACATGAATACTTGTGGAAATCTAAATATAAACATAATATTCCTAAACGGAGAAGAAACTTTGAATACCATCAAGATTTACAGAAAGCTACGTATCAAAAAATGTGAAACACTTACTAATTTAACTTTTTTAAAGCGTTGTCGTGACAATAAAATAATACCCAAGGGATTTAAATTGAAACCAAGACCAGACATTAATGGTTCTTATAAGATTTTATTCAAAACAAGCCTTGCCCTTTTAAGAAAAGCGACTGCCAATGAAAGGGCTAAACTTGATTATCTCAACCGTACCCTTTATGACACATTCCAAACTTTACATGCTATCAAAATTCACCCTTTCATATTCGATACGTTGGATCGCCTCATTGAAATTACTGTAGAATCGTTCTTGATGATAAAAACTAACCGACAGAAACAAAAATTTGAACGTCTGTCTCATACATCGCAGGCAAATAATGTAGAACCGTTAAGGACAGAACACAATTTAAGTGACAAAGAACTTAATAATAATATTCTAAATGTTTTAGGTAAAGGGTTTAATTTTGCCATCACTCCTAAACGGATTCCCGTAGAAAACATCATCACCAACGTAGAATACGCTTTAAAAGATACAGAATCTACGGTAGCTGACGAAATTAGACTCAACGTAGCGCACATTCTTCAGAACTGCAAACTTCCCAAACAAAATATCACCAAACAAGACCTCCAAATGTTACACCAAATCAAAAATGACGACCAAATATTAATACTACCCGCTGACAAAGGAAACGCTACTGTCATTGTGAACTCTAAAGACTATCACCACAAGATGTCTGAACTGCTAACTTCTTCAGAATACAAGAAAAATCAGTACAATCCTACCACCTACATAGAAAAAACAACAAAATCTATCATTAATTCTACAAAATTAGACAAAGAAACAAAACAGAAACTAATTCCAAGAGAGAAGAGTTCAAGAATCCCCAAAATATACGGACTCCCAAAATACATAAGGAAAACTGGCCATTACGCCCTATCGTCAGTGCATTCAATTCTCCAACTCATGACCTTGCTCGTTATCTAGCCAAAGTTATTCAACCGATTTGTGAAAATGCTGTATCCTACATCAAAAACTCTTATGATTTTCTACACAAACTCAAAACTGTACCCTTGGCTCCAAATGACATTTTAGTTAGCTTCGACATAACGTCACTTTTCACCAAAATACCTATTGAAGACACGATGAAAATTCTAGAAGAAAACACTCAATAAACCAAGACATACTCAAATTGATAAACCACTGCATGCACTCAACCTATTTTACATACAAAGGACAATTCTACAAGCAAATTCAAGGAACACCTATGGGCTCGCCACTCTCCAGCTTTTGCGAATGTATATATGGAACATTTTGAAACCATTGCTTTAAATTCTGCAGATTTAAACCTAAATGTTGGTTTCGTTATGTTGACGACACATTTGTAGTTTGGCCCCATGGAAAAGGAAACTTGAACCATTTTCTAGGACATATTAACAACATTCACGACAACATCAAATTTACTATGGAAGTTGAAGAAAATAATTCACTCCTTTTTGGACACCCTAATAACAAGACTTCCTAATGGTAAATTTACACACAAAGTTTATCGAAAACCAACACATACGAATAGATACTTGAACTCTCTCTCGCATCACCATCCTGGCAATTACGTAGCGTTATGAAGTCCTTGATATACCGCTCTTACCACTTATCTGACCAAAATTCTAGAACGGAAGAGATGAAGACTATTAATAAAATACTAGTTCAAAATGGATACAAAGATCAAGAAATATTGAAAATTACCAACGAAATAAGAAGACCAAGAAATAATAACTTGTCAAACAATGAACGAAAGATTCCTGTTATTCTACCTTATATAAAGGGAATTACCGACAGAATAGCAAAGAAATTTCTCAAAAACGACTTCAGACCGGTATTCAAACCACATTCAACTTTGTCCCGACTTTTAAGAAACCCCAAAGACAAAATTCCTAATGAAAGCCAAGGAGTGTATGAGATACCGTGCAACAACTGTCGAAGAACTTATATAGGACAAACTAACAGAATATTATATGCGAGAGCCGATGAACACCAACTAGCAATTAAACAGCACAATTCTTCATCGTCTTTGGCTACACATCATTTAGATACAGGACACCAAATTAATACCAACAATATCCGTTTAATTGCACCTCTATATACCTTACAAGCAAGAATTATTAGAGAAGCAGTTGAAATTGAAAGAAGACCAAACGCCCTCAATAAACGAGATGACACTTCTAGAATGCCACAAATTTGGAAGAATATCATTAAACAAGTTGATTCTACATTTCAACCAACTCAAAATCTTCCAGAAATTTCAAACACTTATACTGCAACTATTCCTGGCGTCCCCACTTCTGCACCTTCTACATCACATACTAGACCAACTACCCGAAGTCAAACACACTCGTCCAGATTAAATTAAATTAGTTACCTTGTTTCATATTTTGTACTTGTTAAAAATAGTTACCTTATTTCAATTTCTGTAATTGTCAAATAAATTCTTGACAAAGGGAACAAAGGACGTTCCCGAAACGTTGAAGTAATTTTTACGTTTATTTACACAAGTTTTAAAGAAAAATTGTCTTATTTAAACATGAATACTTGTGGAAATCTAAATAGAAACATATATATATATATATATATATATATATATATATATATATATATATATACATATTTTTTTTTCAGGAATTTAGTTTAATCTTTCTGCCACCGTTGGCGAATAATTATTTTGTTAATTGACATCGCCAAGCATTAGAGTGCGCTTTGTTTTCTTACAGATGCCCTAATAAATTAGAGGCTGAGTCCTCGCACCGTAACCACCCACTCTGTTGAGTGATATTTTGTTCCATTTACCAGCGATAACAATTTATTTTTCTGAAACTGAGACCGAGAGTTTGATTTATTTTTTCGTCGTTTGATTTATTATTATATTCCCTAATTTACCACGTATACAATTTTTTTGATTATTATATTATCCTATCTCTGTACCAGGAGTTATAATTTTCTTGTAACTGAATTATTTTTAATTCATACTACCAGCACCGCGCATTTCCGAACCAACAACGACAGAAGTCTTAAATACCGGCACCGACCTAAATCTTCAAAATCCCTGGTAAACCGACGTCCTCACTTGGACCGCTTTCGCCCCTTTAGTTTACCGCGAAGAGGAATCTAGGCTTCTATACCACCGTTTGTCCAGATTGGCGCTCGAGTAACCCAATTATGCCGCTATGGTCCAACCGCCGTTTACCGCTCTGCCCCTCTTAAATAATTCTATTAACGATTGACCGACCACCTAAGGTAAAAGCGTTATAAATGGAGGTACTTACCTCAAATAACCGTGACTCGCATGACATGAACCTTTTCAAAGGCTTAGTGAAGAAACGAATCCATGATTTGAAAATAATCGATTCTTGGTATCGCGGTTATCTAAAATACCTCAGAACACATGTCTAGACAGCTGTCCCATAAAAATAGATTCATGTATATCACGTCTTAGATAAGCAAACAAGTAGGTAATAGGTAAAGGATGCTAGTTGAATGGAGGAAATATTCTACTCGCAATTATTTACCCACGAAAAAAACTGACAATAGAAAATGATCTGAAATAAGAGATTGATCGTGACTAAGGTGAAAGAATTTTTATCTCCGATAAGTGCGTCTCCATTACAAGGGTTGTTCTAGATTAATGTGGGTTTAACCTCAGCTAAAGAGCAGTTCGCATTTAAGATAAGCGTGCCTCCGTTAAAAGGATGATGAATAAGGATAGAACTATTGTTCAAGTCTATAATTAGAGTGACACAGAAGTAAACAGCCTACAAAGGGAGTATCCATTTCTATATCCTGTCATCCTATTATTCCTTTCTGTATATACCATGTTACCCCGTTCCGTGTACATCGTGTTAAGGTTATTGTCCTAGCCAAGAAACGTACCCATTACTTTTAATCTCTTGAAGACCTTAGCCAAGAAACAAACCTTCGGCTAATGAATTTGAAAAAGTAATCCTGGGAACGAGATTATCTAAGTGAATCTCTTCTTATTCTTAGAGTAGGCATTTGGCCTGATTAATTCTCCAATGTTCACTCTTGCGACGTTGAGGTCCAGCTATCAATCCATCGCTTTGATAGTCTTCCCGGTAATCTGGTGGTTTCTGGTTTATTGTCTCTTACAATATTACGTAGCCTGGTGTCCGGAATTCTCGTAATGTGTACGTTCCGTTCTCTCCTTCTTTTTCTAGTCCCATCTAACTACATCCTGTATATTACATATTTCTTTTATGTCCTCGTTCGTTATTCTGTCTAGTATTGTGTGGACTGTTATCTGTCGTAGTGTTTTCATTTCGGCCTTACGTAGTAGTCTTTTCGTGGCTGATGTATCTGGTCAAGTTTCTGCCGCATATGCCATGCTTGGGCGGATGCATGTTTTTTTTAAATTCTCACTGTTGATGTATCCCAATGCCCTTGCAGCTTTCTTTATTTGTGTTTTACCTTCTGCTTGTAGTGGTCTCTCACTTGAGATTTCGATTCCCAGGTAGTTAAAAACATCGTTTGTTCAATCGTCTGTCTGGTAGAGGGCGTGGACGAGTCTTTCTAGGTCATCTTCGTTTTCGGACAGTATTATGGTGGCATCTGCATAACATATTATTTTAATTTCTTGGTTGTCAATTCTGTATCCCCTTCCCGTGTTTATAACTTTCTCTATTATTTTGTCCATGGCAAGGTTAAACAGGACAGGACTTAGGGAATCCCCTTGTCTGATACCGGATGATATTGGAACTTCTTCTGTTAGTTTGTTATTAACTCGTATTCTAGTTTTTGTGTTGGTATTTAGTTGTTTAATAATGTGTATTACTTCCATGGAGACGTCTTTGTCTTCTAATATCGCCGATATATCTTTGAGATTAATTCTGTCGAAGGCCTTAGTTAGATCTATGAAACACATATATATATATATATATATATATATATATATATATATAATGGCTTGTTGTATTCTGTAGATGTTTCTGTAAGTAGGCGTATTATAAAGATAACGTCCGTTGTAGATTTGTTCTTGTGGAAGTCTTGTTGTTCCTCACTTAGTTGAATTTTGTCAGTGATGATCGTCTTTAAAATGTTCGTGAATAGTTTCATGGGCACGTTAAGGAGTGTGGTCCCTCTGTAATTTTCTGGTATTTTTTATCTCTGCTTTTATGGGAATTCCAGTCTTTTAGTACTTCTGCTGTATTTATTATAATTCGGAAAGTCTTTGACAGTTCTTCATTTACGTCTTTGTCTCCTTATTTCAACAGTTTATTCTCTATTCCATCTGGACCAGTGGATTACCTATTTTTTAGTCTTTTTATTGCTTCTGTTACCTGATCTACCGTTAATTTTACTTGTATTCCGATGTTAGGCCGTGTTTGTTCTTTAGGTGTATCGTTGTCTTCTGTATACATTTTTTTCAAGTAGTCCTCCCATGTTTTATCGTCTATTGTTTGAGTTTGTGTGTATCCGCTGATTTCCCTCCTCCTTCTTTTTAGCATTCCCCACACCTTTCTGTGTGCTCGGTATATATCCCGTTCCATTTGTTTCGTCAATTTAGTCCAGTAGTCCTTTTTATTTCGCAGATTCTCGTGTTTACACGGTTTCTTATTTCAGTGTATACAGGGTGTTTCATTAAGAATAGACTAAATTAAAAACTCAGAAACAACCCCATAAACACAGAAGACAGTGCGGAAATAGAATGGAATAACATCTCACCAGCATTAACGCGAGAAGCACTTGGCACAGCATAAATGAACATAAATGCTAAAAGATACACAAAAACGTAGTTTAACAATGCGGTAAAAGAACTAGCCCAAAAGAAAATGAGAGTAACTGAATAACAGAACAATACAACAACGGAATATACAGGGTGTTTCATTAAGGCTGGCCACCGGCCATATTTCAGAAACTAGTGGACATAAAAAGTGGAGAAAAAAAATTCATTATAAAAGTCGCCACGAGAAAATCCTGGAAATTATTTTTAAGTTCCGTAATTCATCGCAAGGGGGCGCAATTAAAAATTAAAAAATAAAATTATAAATTTCTCCGAAAATTCCCACATTAAGGCATACCTTTGGTAACATCGTTAGAAAGCTTAGACCATTCTGCATCATTTTGGTCTAAGGCTCATTGGCGTACCGACCTTAATAAGAGTGGGGGAAGCTATTGAATGTGTAATCATTTAAATCGCTGTTATTTTTAAACGACTTATCCGATTGTAGTAAACCTAGGCTTGTTTAGAAGAAAAAGGTAAGTACTTTTAACTGTCGCATCCATTGGTACGCGATAGCTCATAATAAAATTGTTAGAGGGCGCAATTTGTAATAATACCAGTATTTTTGATTTTATTCAGAAAAATTAAATCATACGGTATAATTATGACATCATAAGCGGAAAGTAGCTTAAATTTGTAACAAAAACGTAAATAACGCAATTTGATATCTTTATTTGTTCCAGAGTTATGGCGAAAAGAAGACTTTTTAACCGTTTAATTTAATAATTGATTGTTGCTATGGTTTCTTAAGGTGTATAGGTTGGATTAGTAATGAGGAATCTGCATTTATCATAGTCTGTGCCTCCTTCACACTCTATCTAGGCTTAGGACTAGTCCAAACTAAGCAAATTGCAAAATTTGGAGCGTGTTTAGAGGCCAACGGACCATAACAACGATATCAAAGTAATGATTGATTTTGTTTAAGAAACTTTTTAATAGAATGGTAAAAATCATGAACAACTGTTAAAAACAAGTGAAAAGCTATAAATGTTCAAATTGACGGCCGTTTTGTAAAATACAACTATTAATTCTTCTTCTTGTACTGGAAACAGCTGTTTCGATTTCGTCTCGTGGAATCGAATTTATTGCAATTTCAATTCGGTGAATCATGTCCTCTCGGGTGGTTGGTCTCGTTTCGTAAACAATATCTTTTATTCTTCCCCACAAGTAGAAATCTAATACAGTTAAATCCGGGGATCTAGGTGGCCACGAAACAAACTACCCTTCCCATCCAGCGATTTGGATATCTAACATTTAAGAAATCACGGACTCTTCGGGAATAGTGTGAAGGACATCCATCATGTTGATACCACAGGGATGCTCTCACGTCAAGGGGAATGTCTTCTAAAAGATTGGGCAAGTCATTTTGTAAAAAGTTTAAATAAGATTCACCATTTAGGTGTCCATGAAAACAAATGGTCCGATAATTCTGTCACTTAAAACACCACACCACAAATTTACACTCCATCTGTTTTGGTGATCCACTTCGCGCATCCAGTGAGGATTTGTTTGCGACCAATAATGCATATTGTGCAAATTAACTCTGCCGCAGCTAGTAAAAGTAGCCTCATCGGTCCATAAAACTTTGGAAAGGAATCGAAGATTTTCACTACATGTCTCTCAGCCAATAGCAATAGTCGAGCCGCCTGTCAAAATCAGTGTCTGATAAAGCCTGGTGTAAAACTAGATGATAAGGATGCAGCTTAAAATCCCTTAAAATTCTGAACACAGAAGCAACACTTACACCTAGTTCTGTGGAAATCTCACTGATGCTTACGTGAGGCTCCGATTCTACGTACGCAAGAACATTAATACTATTGTCTTCATTTCTTATGCGACGTCTTCTGACAGGAAGTGGAATACGTCGTACATTTCCTGTTTGTCTTAAACGTGTTGCCATTCGCCGAAACACTTTCTAGTGTAGTGCCTTCGATCAGGATATCTGATAGCGTATTGTCGTTCCGCAATAGCTGCATTTTGAAAACATTCATAATACACGGCAAGCATGTCGTAAGCCTCGGCATTGGTATACGACATTTTTGAAGGATAGCACTAATTTCTGATAAGGTACAATGAAACCCAAAACTAATGAAGGAAAAATTTTTACAACACAACATCAATCAAAATTAAGTAAGTTGACAACTTTTTCAATTTATTTACCTCCATGGAAACGAGCCGACTTTGTTCCGCAGCAAATTAGATTATTATTTTAAAACACACCACATTAGAATCATGCCTTAGAAGTTTTATATGATGTTATAAACGTACAGAAGAAGAATTAATAGTTGTTTTTACAAAACGGCCGTCAATTTGAACATTTATAGATTTTCACTAGTTTTTAACAGTTGTTCATGATTTTGTACCATTCTATTAAAAGTTTCTTAAACAAAATCAATCATTACTTTGATATCGTTGTTATGGCCCGTTGGCCTCTAAACACGCTCCAAATTTTGCAATTTGCTTAGTTTGGACTAGTCCTAAGCCTAGATAGAGTGTGAAGGGAGCACAGACTATGATAAATGCAGATTCCTCATTACTAATCCAACCTATACACCTTAAGAAACCATAGCAACAATCAATTATTAAATTAAACGGTTAAAAAGTCTTCTTTTCGCCATAACTCTGGAACAAATAAAGATATCAAATTGCGTTATTTACGTTTTTGTTACAAATTTAAGCTACTTTCCGCTTATGATGTCATAATTATACCGTATGATTTAATTTTTCTGAATAAAATCAAAATACTGGTATTATTACAAATTGCGCCCTCTAACAATTTTATTATGAGCTATCGCGTACCAATGGATGCGACAGTTAAAAGTACTTACCTTTTCTTCTAAACAAGCCTAGGTTTACTACAATCGGATAAGTCGTTTAAAAATAACAGCGATTTAAATGATTACACATTCAATAGCTTCCCCACTCTTATTAAGGTCGGTACGCCAATGAGCCTTAGACCAAAATGATGCAGAATGGTCTAAGCTTTCTAACGATGTTACCAAAGGTATGCCTTAATGTGGGAATTTTCGGAGAAATTTATAATTTTATTTTTTAATTTTCAATTGCGCCCCCTTGCGATGAATTACGGAACTTAAAAATAATTTCCAGGATTTTCTCGTGGCGACGTTTATAATGAATTTTTTTTCTCCACTTTTTATGTCCACTAGTTTCTGAAATATGGCCGGTGGCCAGCCTTAATGAAACACCCTGTATATTCCGTTGTTGTATTGTTCTGTTATTCAGTTACTCTCATTTTCTTTTGGGCTAGTTCTTTTACCGCATTGTTAAACTACGTTTTTGTGTATCTTTTAGCATTTATGTTCATTTATCTTGTGCCAAGTGCTTCTCGCGTTAATGCTGGTGAGATGTTATTCCATTCTATTTCCGCACTGTCTTCTGTGTTTATGGGGTTGTTTCTGAGTTTTTAATTTAGTCTATTCGTATAGAGCGTTCTCATACTTTCGTCTGTAACTGATGCTCTGTTGCTTTGGTTGCGTATTCTGGTTGTGGTTTTTCTTTGCTTGTATATTTAGGCGTAGTTTGCATAAGGCTAGACGGTGGTCTTCTGTTCCTAGATTTGTCGATGTTATTGATCTCATATCTAAGATTTGTGAAGGGTGTATCTCTTTGTTGGATATTATGTAGTCTATCGTTGACGACTGTCCCCTTGAGTTAGACCAGGTGATTTTGTACTGTGGCTTATGTTCGTAGAACGTGTTATTTATTCTTAGATTGTTCATAGTGCAGAAACAAATTAGAGCTTCCCCGTTTCTGTTTAGATTGTTTTCATTAAATCTTTGTTTTATTCCAGTTATTGGTATATTAGCTACTCTGCCATTCATATCTCCCATTATTAGGACTTTGTGTTGTTTCCGAATTTTATTAATTTCGCCTTGTAAGAGTTGGTAGAAGTTATCCACTCCTTTTATTGGTTTACCCTCGTCAGGAGAATATGCACTATACATGTGAAGCTGGTCTTTGTCCTCGTCTATTTCTACTTTTATTATTCTTTCGTTAATATAAGATATTTCTACTATGTTTTGTTTATACTGGTTGTTCATAAGTATTCCTACACTTGCCGAGGCTCTTTTATATTTCTTTTTCCCACTGGATACTTATTAGTGCGTAGTCCTGATATCGTATTGTGCCTTTACCCGTTCTTCTTTGTTTCTGAAAGTGCGCAAAATCGATGACATGTTCGTTCATCTCAAGTAGTACCTCCTGCTCCTTTCCGTTCCATCATGCACATCTTATTGTACTTTTCTTCCTTTTTATCTCTTTAGTTGGTTTTGGATATTATATTTCTCTTTGTCCTTTTTCTCGCGGATTTCGTCATCGTATGGTCAGTCCGGTTCCGAGGCTGTTTATTGGTTCTGTGATCATTATTATGTTGCATCTCCAAGTAGGTTGCTATGCCGGTTTATAGATGCCCCTCCTCCTTTATCTGGGCTTGGGACTAGCAACAGCACCGCTAAACTACTCAATCCACTCAGCGATGCTGCAGGCGGAGTTTCTCAGCCGTTATCTAAAAATTAATCTTGGAAATGAGTTTACCTAAAGATTGCTAAAGATGCATGACTCATCATTTTTTAAGAAAGAAAGCCTGGATCTCTAAATAGAACCAATTCTTGGAAACGAAATTATCTGAAGGTTTTCAGAAATAGGTCTCTCATCCATTTCCATGAAACTAATGCATGATCTAAAAATAGAACCAAACAAGATTAAATTCTCGAAAATGTATAAATGTCGATTACAGGTGTATGTCTAGCTTGCAAGTTATCAACTGTTAGAAAGCATTCAAAACCACTTCTAAGGATGATACTCAGGGTAGTTCTAAAGTTGATATTACAATCTATGGTACACAAAAGAAGATATGGCTGAATTAGGGTGTGGCTCTGACCAAATTAGTGCGCTAAATTGCAAAAAAATTGAGATGCTAATCCACATATAGAATTTACATGGGTAAGGAAGAGGTTATTTCAGGTGCTAAGTAAGGAGAAGAAATGTCTTGCTCACGACTGATTAGCCAAAAGAAAGAAATAAAAACGAATGAGGATTTTAAAATGAAGGTTTCAGGAAGAGCTGACATGTAGCAAACATTAAGATGATGATGCAATGGCGTTACCCAATGCAGGTGTAACGTAACATAAATAATTGGAAGAAATTGGTCAGGGAAAAAAATTATACAAGCAATAGCCGTAATACAAACGTGAGATCTAAATGTATTAACCAGTTATGGCAAGGAAGAGGACAAAATAATATATAACATAATTGTACAAAAGGTCTGAACAAACAAATCTATTTTTTTAATAGTAAGTGTAAAGATTATCTGAAAATAGAATACTACAACATAGATCCACATCAAATTCCTAAAAACGAGACCAAGCCAGAGGAAAACAGGACCAAATTAAGTTCATCATCTAAAACACGGATTGCAAGTTATAACCTAATAGATGAAAGTTATCACAAAGCTAGCTTAAAATTCTCGGAAATGTATGACTCATAGATCCCTTCATGGTCATTTTTCTTAGCTTAGAAACAAATTTTAGTCAAAGAACAAAACATGGCTCATCAAGCTTTTTAAGATCAAATCGGATCGGGGTTCCAATATAAAGAGATTAGTTCAACAACATGAATTTATCGAGATTAAATGAAGGTACATTCTGCCAACAGTTTAAAAATCTGGTTGTCCTCGCCACCATCGAATAATATAAAATTCTCCAATTGAGTATTATTCATACCAAGTACGGAGATCGGATAATGGTAGAAACATATTCTATGAATATTTCAAAATCGAAAATCGAATGGAGGAGTTTAAAAAGTCATTAAACTGCAGGAGTGTGGTGTTCAGATTGAGTTTGGGCAGTGCATGTAAAACTACAAACATCACGTTGTGAAGGGAGTAATATCATCATATTTGTATTTATTTCATTTTGTTTGATGTTAAATGGTAATAATGAGTTTAAAATGATTCCATTAATTTCAGATATAAAACAATATTCTAGTGCATACAATGCAGTAACGCCAAAAAATGCAAGACAACACTTTTATTATGGAAGCTATGTAATCTTACACCTTATCTAGGTAGAAAGAAAGCTCTAAGTACTTGAATAAATAATATAACAGTATACACATATGGGCACAATTTTGCAAACATCTATATCATGTATTAAATTTTGCATATGAAAGTATAATCGATTATTGCGTAGTAAAAAGTTAAATATAGTAACATCAGACAGAAAAGGAATTTGTTCGCGTTAAGCTACCTATCACTATATTCACTTTGAGCGTATTTTTAAAAGATAATTTATTCATCTTAACATTTAACAACAGCAAAAGTATATGTTATACGTTACGTTTTTGATGTCTGAAAAATAGACATAGACAGGAAAAGAACATCAGACTACCTTCAGAAAAAAGGTTAAAAATTTGATTTTATACATGTTTTTGACAATTCTCATATACAACATCTTACATTGTTACACGAAGGCGTGAAAAATGAACAAGTAAACTTAGTGACATTTTTATGATGTTAGAACGATATACGAATAGTCACCAAATATCATTTTCATAATAACTAGGTCCTTAATAAATTAAATATTTGGAGATTGCCTGCTTGTCTATTGAAGTTCTTAGGATGTTTATAAATCTTAATAGCTTCATGTTATAAACGAACATAATAATGAGCTTGTCTTGATAATATTTCCATATTATCAAATTAAATGTCATGATATAAATTATTTAAAGCATGCTCAGCTACCGCAGATTTCTCTGGATGGCCTAATCTACGAAATCATATATATTCATTACGTCTGTATCAAAGCTACGTTTTGTGGTTCCAATGTATACTTAACTCCGAAAGATAATGGGTTTGAAACATCTTTAGGTGACCTTAAATGTTATGATTAATTAGGATGTTTTCAATTCTATCTGTAATATTAGTTCTAAAAGGAAGAAAAGCAATATCAACGTTAAGCACTAGATTTAATTTATGTCTAACAGGTGTAATAACATTACTAATATCTTTAAGTTAATACCCATTAACTTGTAGCGATCTTGTTAAATATTTATATTCATCTTTTACAA
This sequence comes from Vesta saturnalis, assembly GCA_036346205.1. Taxonomy (NCBI): domain Eukaryota; kingdom Metazoa; phylum Arthropoda; class Insecta; order Coleoptera; family Lampyridae; genus Vesta; species Vesta saturnalis. The sequence continues at coordinate 4,074,257 of JARFJB010000472.1, forward strand.
ATTCAGGATTCAAATTCGTTTTGCTCGATCCACTAAAGATTTAATTACACCAATTTTTTGACGTGATGATGTTTTGAAAATTTATGAAGGTACCTATCGGTGTGTGTCGGCTTTCGGTAAACCTAAAAGATAGTGAGTGAATGATTAGTTTTAGATATTAGTTTGTCCAGAAATGGTAAGCTTCCATTAGTTTCGTTCTCTATGGTAAAGTGGATGCTTGGATGAATGCCATTTATAAAAAGTAAATGTAGTGCTTCTTCCCCATATTTCTAAACAAAGTGTCATCTACATATCTATACCAAATTATAGGTTTCTAGATGCATTTTGTAATGCTACTGTTGTATTGTACTACTGTACAGTGAAAACACAATGTAGTACGTTTAATATGATTTATGATGAACTAAACATGTTAAATTATTACAGTGCTGTGGTAACTTAAGATATCTAATTGGTTAAGCATTTATTTTAAGGTTTACAAGAAACATAGCAAAAAATCCTAGACGCATTAAAAGCTAAGATTAAGACGTACCATTGTGCTTTTTTTAATTATAAGACCAAAACCTATTTGGAGATTTCCTGCTTGTCTATTGAAGTTATTAGGATGTTTATAAATCTTAATAGCTTCATGTTGTAAACGAACATAATAATGAGCTTGTGTTGACAATATTTCCATATTATCAAATTAAATGTCATGATTTAAATTTTTAAAACATGCTCAGCTACCGCAGATTTCTCTGGATGACCTAATCTACAAAATCATATATGTTCATTACGTCTTGTATCAAAGCTACGTTTTATGGTTCTAATGTATACTTAACTCCGAAAGATAACAATAGGTTTGAAACATCTTTAGATGATCTGAAATGTTATGATTAATTAGGATGTTTTCAATTCTATCTGTAACATTAGTTCTAAAAGGAAGAAAAACAGTATCAACATTAAGCACTAGATTTTATTTATGTCTTATTTATGTCGCTTCCAATATTCCCGAAGTCACCCAACCCGGAGTAGTCGTAGCACAGTTCGCAGATGACACAGCCTTCTGGACGGTTAATCGGAACAGTGAAACGGCCTCCCTCCTCATATCCAAAACCCTACGGAACTTCTCCAACTGGGCCAACCGGTGGAGAGTCTCCGTCAATCCTACCAAGACCCAAGCAATCCTATTCCGCCATCCTCATTACACCGAAGACAAGTGCCCCAAACTTGCCTCCAAAAATGTGTCCCTCACTTTGAATCAAGAAAGACTCCCTCTCCAAGATAAAATCACCTACCTTGGAATCCTTTTCACGAGAACCCTCAATTGGCTCCCGGATGTTCAGAAAACCCTCAATAAAATTAGGAACCGCGCAAACCTACTGGGCGCCCTCCGGGGTAGAATCAGAGGTTGTCACCCCAAAACACTCATGCACACTTATAATACCTACATCCGCACTGTTATGGATTTCCGAGCTCCCATATACACCAACATAAACTCCAAACACGTTTCCTCTATAGCTCCCTGTGAACGCCGGATTTTCCGACGTATACACAGGTTACCCTTCAGGTACCCTAATGACCTCACCATCCAGCACGCCAATATACCACCAATCACCCATAGAATGCAAACCCTACAGAGAAATTTCACCCACAAAAGAATCTTCGGCGACACCATCCCAACCAAAGAGATCCTGACCACTCCTTATAACCACCGATTTCCCCAATTCCCACGGAGGAAACCCAAATTAAAATTTAAACATCCTCCCGCTATCCTTACTCAACTCCTCGACGACCTCCCCGAGGAGATAGAAGAATCCCTTGAAAACATCCCTTATGCCCTCCGCATCCCCTCGTTTATTGGATGACGACCCTAGCAAGATACCGGCCAACGCAGATAAAGCACACCAACCACGCCACACACACCACAAATAACACGCACACTTAACCCAGTAACACTCATTACCCAATTAAAACCAAATCTTTTTTTTCTTTTTTTTAACCAAAAAATAACCACACCTCATGATTGTACACTATACAATAACACCAAACAACGCAACACAAAAACAAGGAATGACCAGGGCTGAAGAGGAGAAGGACTCCTGAACAGTCCACAACAAGATATATATAAGCAAATAATAAGTAATTACTAACACAGAAGCATGGGCATACTAAAAAAAAAAAAAAAAAAAAAAAGTCTTCGTATATTGTCCGGTGTCTTTTACCAGATTAGTTATTGAGTACTGCATGTACTTAGAGAGTATCTTGTGCATCCTGGCATATTCTGGAGTCCATTATATCTCCTCCCAATGCCTTCTTCATGATGCACTTTTAGCTCTTCTCAGTGCTTTGTTGTACTCAGTTAGGGATGTTTTATGCTTATCCCAATTAGCTGATGATTTTGCCCTATTAAACAGTCTTCTTGTGTTTACCCGCATTTCCGTGAGTTCTTGAGTCCATCAAGGGACTTTCTTGTTGGAAACCCTCAGGTAGGGGGCAGTTTACTTTATATGTAGAGGTAATCGTGTATGTTAATTGCTCCACCACGGCTATCTCTATGTCCTGGCTTTTATCTATCGAAAACTGAAACCTCGCCAATTTACAATCTAGTTCCTCCCATATATATATATATATATATATATATATATATATATATATATATATATATATATGCCATAGTGAGTTGTAAGATAGGTCTACCTCTGGTATTGGTGTTGGTGCTTCCCCATACCATATGGTGGGAATTTGCGTCACAACCGATGAGTAGTTGCGATACGTTGCCTCTGCAGCTACTGACCAGTTCCTCCACTTCAGCTAGGGCTGGTATCTTCGGCTTATCAGAATGGAGGTACGCCGATCCGAGTATTAACTCCCACAGGCCCCCTCCATCTGAGGTGATCTTTACCGCTACTAGATCCTGTGAACAGAAATTCATTAGCGGTAATGTTTGTATTCCTTTTTTGGTTAACATCCCTGGGTCTATCAGTGTGTCTACTGTATACTAGTTCACCCCCGATTGCTCCAAGACCTAATATTTTACCTCTGTTTATCCAGGGTTCTTCTGTAAGTTCTACATCATACCCTTCCATCAACTTCCATAAGGCAGCCTTACTACCTTACTATGCTGGAGGTTCACCTGTACTACCTATATCGTCTTCTAGGACGTTCTGTATAGGCTTGAACGTTACTGTTCTTAGCTCATAATAGGCCTTGAACCGAGCCTGTTCAAGAAACTTATAACATTCCCCATCGATTGGGAAGGCCAGGATGACCCCATCCTTCGCCGGATTGGTGCTCAGTTTGTACCAGTCTCCCATTCTAAGGTCTTTGACGCTCAATCCAGATCCTGGCAGTTCGTTCCTCTGATGTGCCCGGTATGCACACCAGTATCTTGCGTTGCTTCAGGAGGTTCTTGGCCTCGACAACAGTCAAGTCTAACCCCTCACAAAGTTTCTCCATAGTTTCCACTGTGTGCTTTAGCCAATTCTTGGTATTTTCTTACGCGTGATCCATATAGTTCCTCCCGTGTACTTACTTCCCTCAAACTGTGGATAGCTCTTGCCGGTGGAAGGTGTTTCATCTACCACCTCCCCCAGTTTGTGCATGATCAGATCCGGTCTGATCTGGTAGGATATCAAGATGGCGTCTCTCTACCACTGCCATTCTTAGTCTTCTTGCTGCCTCGGTGTAAGACCCAGTCTGCACATGCTCCTGAGTTATTTGGAGGATTGTTTCTGAGGAGAAGGAGTAGAGGAGTCTGACTGGGGTCTCTTAGCTCCCCCGCTCTGCTCCTTTTCCTCCCCTTTTTCGCTTTATTCTTCTAAGTTGGCTTGTCTTTGGTCCAAGTCCCAGCCTTGATATTTACTGCTTTCCGGGGCTTCTTCTTTTGTGGCCCGGAAAGCTTCTTTGTCGGAAGTCCTAGGTAGCAACCCTGCGCTTGGACCCCCTCCATTGGTGTAGTGGTGTCTTCCTTCATATCCACCGCTGACCTCTCCTCTGTATCACTATTTAGTTACACACGTTATTTATGCCCGATTTAGTAGCCACAATATGTCTGTTATGGTTGCTCTAGGCCGAGGATGCATTACGATATTTTGCCTTATCTTATTGTAAAAAAATGGAGTTCTCGACAGCAATTCATTTCGACATAATAGATTAAATTTATGTTGTGTACAAGTAAGTACGTATCCTTTTTAGTGCAAATTACGTTTTTAATAAGTGGACAAATTAAATGCATTGATAAGCGAACATTAAAATGATGCTAGTCTAAAATTGTTATGAACCTACGACCTGTACTTTGCTAGCGTATTATTATTTTGTTTCATTAAATATAAAAATAAGTTCAGCTGTTGTGCTGTTTATTAAGATTACATGATTTGTTGTATTTTAATTATCTAACCTAAAATCAGTGGCGCCTTACAAGCTGCATAACTGATCATAGCTATGGATATATCTCTGCTTCCCTCACAACCTGATAAAGAAAAGAGCTCTCAATCTACAGTAAGTTTTGTAACTAATGTATATCATTAAGTTAGGGAAGACTGGGTGTGGCAGACCTCGCAACTTGTGGCTGAATGCAGTAAAAAGCGTTATGCACAAGAGAAAGTAAGGGGTTCTAGGAATAAAGCTGCGTGCCAAAATCAGTGCATGAATGGTATGGACGCGAAAGAGGCATGCAGAGATAGGACCACATGGAGGAAAATTGTTCATGGTAGGAGGCAAAATACGATGTCTGTATACCCCGAAATGGCGTTAGGTATGTAGGTTAAAGATATGTAGCCAATTGTTCATTGGGCTGCAAGTCAACATATGGATTGTAGAAGAAATACCAACCACGGAAGTGAGACTTTGATGATGACAATAAAATACACAAATACACATTCTTTGAAGGACTTGTGGAGAAAATTAGGAAACAAGGTCGTAAGTAAGGTAATGTAGTAAGAGTATGACAACCTACTAACAGCAACAGTAATATAAGGGGATTACGGGGGATCGCGAGCTTACAAAGGTTAGGTGATGCTTACTTACTTACATATCCAACTTTATCCCACTTCAGGTTAGTCGTTTTTAGCGTCCACAATTTTCTGTTGTTCCAGTCCCCGTCTTTCAGATTTTTGTCTTTCATGATTCTTTGTACGAGCGTTTCCCATTTTATTGACGGTCTGTCCCTCCTTCTTTTTACCGGTGGAGTCCAGTGTAATATCGTTTTTGGCCATCGATCTTCCAGCATCCTTTCCCCAGGTCCATACTACCTGAATGTGTGATTTTCTAGGTTTCTTGTAATTGATGATTCATGTCCATTTTCTCCCATATTTTCTGGGTTGTCCATCTGTCTTGTTTTGTTATTTGTAGACTCCTTTTCATAAAGTCCAATTCCACCGTACGTACCTTATTTCTGATTGTTTCCGTCACTGGCCACGTTTCTCCTCCGTATAGGGTAATGTTTTTTATCACGCTTTTAAACATATGTTTTTTTGGTTCTTTCCTCAAGTTTCTGTTCCATATCACCAATTCTCTTAGCATCGGTATTAGGTCTCCTCTATTTTCACTGAAAATGGACATGTCATCTCCAAAGAGCAAACAGTTTACTACATCGTCATTTATTTTAACTCCTTTCTGTGTATATTTTTAAGCCAGCAGTCTAGGATTTTGTCTAAGTGTATATTAAATAGCAAGAGGGCGACAACGTACATCCCTGTTTCAATCCCTTATTTATAGACACTTTTTGGGTCCAAGAGGGCGAGAACGTACATCCCTGTTTCAATCCCTTATTTATAGACACTTTTTGGGTCATCCATTTTCCGATTGTTATTTTTCCTGTTGTATTTGTGTAGAATTGGTACACTACTTATACACACTTTTCTTCTATATGTACTCGTCTCAGTGTCTGCCATACTTTGATCGTAGGAATATTATCATAGGCTTTTTTAAACTGAATGAATAATATATGTGTTTCTAAGTCTTTTTCTTTACGTTTTTCAATTATCTGTCTTACACAAAATAAGTTATCCAGATGCGAACGTCCACTGTTTAAGCCGTTTTGTACTTCGTTCAGGGTGTTCATCTGTTTTTCGATCTTCTTTTTAATTACTTTTCCAAATACCCTTACCAGGGTTGCGATAACACTTATGCCCCTGTAATTTTTACATTTGCGCTTATCTCCCTCCTTATAGGTCGATATTATTATTGATACATTTCTATCTTGTGGTATTACTCCTCCTGTTTGTATCCTTTGAAATAACTTTGTTATTAACCTATTTAATTGTTTTCCTCCATATTTTAGTAATTCTGGTTTGATCTCACTAGTTCTGCAGCTCTGTTATTTTTCTTTTCTTTTACTGCTTCTTCTACATCTTTATTTCAAATTGGGTGTTTTCTATAGGAATGTAATTTTCTTGTTGTATTTGTCTCTTGTTTCTTGTAATAGTTGTTCGTAATGGTTCTTCCACTTTGTTGGTTTTATGATTAATATTTAAGATTTTTGTTTGTTGCTGTTTCGTATACTTGCAATTGCCTTCCACACTTCTTTCGATTTGCTGTATTCTACATTACTATCTACATATTTACAAGTATTATCCCAGAAGTGATTTATTTCTGTTTCACTGTTTGTTTAATTTTCTTATGTTTGTCTCTGGTCTCGCTGCTTCTGTTTGCTAACCATTCCTCGTAGGCTTTTTTCTTCTCATCTATATACTTTTTTAGTTCTTCACTAATAGGGATTTCTCTTCCAGTTCGTTACTGTCTCATTCCCAGCACTTCGTTGGCTACCGTCTGAATTCCTTGTACTATGTGTTCGTAAATTTCTGTCGGTGTACCTTCTATATTAACATTTAGTTGTTTAGCTAATTAGAGTTGATATTACTCCTTTATCCTTTCTTGTTGTAGTAGTTTTACTCTTTAGTTTAGGTCTTTATTTGCTTATAAATTCTCATTGTATATTTCATTATTTATTCCCCTATTGTATCCATTATATCTAAATTTTCCCATTATTAAATAGTGGTGGAACCCACATTCTTGTTTCCTGTAAACTATTACGTCTCTGACTACTATATTGAGTTGTTGTTTTACTACTATTAAGTTCAATCATTGATCTTAGTTGCTTTGTTGGCTGTTCCCAAGTGTATTGTGTAGATCCTTATGGGCGAAATGTGTATTCGTTATCATATATTTGTATTCTTTGCATAGTTGTATCAGTCGTTTCCCATTATGATTCCTGGTTTCTTCTCCAGGTTTTCCCAGTACCTCATATTTTTTTTTCTTTTCCTAGTCTGCAGTTTAAGTCTCCTATTACAATCGATTCTTGTGGGTTTTTACTTTTTCTAGGATAGCGCCTAATGTTCCAAAGAACTCGTCCTTTTCGTCTACCTTCGTGTCATCATTTATTCCATATATTGCTATTACTTTAATTACTTGTCCATTTACATTCATGTCTAATTCTATCATTTTCTCATGTATTCCGTTCCAATGGTGTATCTTATTTATCCATTTATTCCTTATCAGTATTGAAACTCCTACTCTTGCTCTTTGACTCTTGTCTACTCCACTCCATATATGTTGAAACTTTCTTATTTTTTCTTGGTTTCTGTCAAAACTGCAACATCTGGCCTTAGTCGTTCAATTTCATTTATAACTTCTCTTTGTTTTGTGGCCAGTCCTTGTATATCCACGTGCAGATGTTAAAGTCGTATTTTCTCTTCTTCCTCTTATTTCTGGGTGTCTTTGGTTTGTGTTTGCTAGATTCTAGCAGAATTGCCCTCTCCGTATCCATCGGGGCTCCTTTTCCTGGAAGTGTGGGTTGCCATCCGGAGATTGTCTTTCTGTGACTGCTTTTTCATTCCGCTAAGACTTTATTTTTACGTGGGTGGATATGCAAATTCAAACACCACGACCCTCCTCCTTTCGCATACGGGCTTGAGACCATCAACGGCTAAAAGGAGAGCACATAAAAATAAAATAAAGGACAAGGAAGGCCATAGAGAAAGTGGGGTATACATATATAATTTTCAAAAAATCTCTGATGTGTAACCCCAGATAATGTAAATTTCAAATCATTTGTCAATATTATTAGTAAGCACTCAAACATTTAACCTAATCTGCGTAAATTAAAAACGGGTACTAGTGTTTTACGTTGAACTAAAATCTGTCAATATTAATTTTTTTGTCTAAGAGAGAGTTGCTCATAAAACACTAAATCTACCCTTAGAGCGATGTTGAAAGTAAATGACAATGGATAACAGCTGTAACGCAAAACAAAATTTTCTTATTTTTCTGAGCTATTTATATTATTCAACTTATTACACCTAATATGGAGCTTTAAGATCTTGTCATTGCATCTGAAATAACCATATAACGAGACGACAAGGATATAAATGAGATGACTTTGAGCCAATTTAAATGATAAATTGAATCGATATTTCTTTCTATAAAAATATTTATTTAAACGTAGAAAGCAAGAGGGTGTGTTTTAGTATCCCTCGTTGTGTTCTGCTCAATTTAACACAATTACAACGGATTGATAACGTAAACCCATGTTTAATTTTGGTAATTATGTGCTTGATTGCATAGATAAGCAATGCGAAGTTAGGTTAAGGATTACTCGTGTTGGATATACAAATGGATGTTACCTAGAATTATTAATCTTGAACTAAATATTTTTTTTCTGAATTTAGTCGTTTTATATTTCCACCGTACTTTGAGAAACCGTAAGCGCAGAAATTCATTCTAAAGCTTTAGACGGCATTATTTCATTTTAGAAGGCCGGTTCAGTAAATTTTACATTGACCAAAATATAATACATTTTTTTAAATTGGACTGGTGTTTATAGTCTTGCAATAGTACAATAGTAGTAGTAGTAAGTAAGAAATACGGGATCCAAAAGCCCTGATTAAATTATAAAAAGATTCAGTTTAAAATGGAACCCGACAATGAGATAATTATTAACCGTATACATAATAGTTACTTTCTAGTTATGCGCCGATTTGTGCCAAAAATTAAAATATTGCGCTTTTACCGTTTCCCTGTTACTTACCTATTACGATGGAGGACGTCTTAACAACTGTCTTTCACATGTTAGATTATATTTAACATCTAAAGTGGAGAACGAGCTTAACGCTGGAATCCAAATTTAGCCGGAAGGACATTTTCTTTTTGTTCAAATTATGCGATTTTTAATTTATCAATAAGTAAATTTTGCGCTAGTACCATTTTCAGTATATTAATATTTCCTATAACTGCTCAAGGTACGTTAGCGTACGGTTCCTAATTTACATAGAATTATTAGAACTACATTGGCTGCGTTTGTGGTAACCGAAAAGATGGCCCCGTTTGTGGTGAGTAGAATAACTTATTCCAACATTGACCAATAGTAGGGCGATACCGTGAGTAAGGAATGCTTCGTCATATCCAGTACGACTAGACTGGTAACGGGTATACCTGAATTTCTCTTATTTACGAAACTGCAATGATGGCCTCGGATCTCCTCTCAAGATGCAAAGGGCGGCCAGGGTTGAAATAGAACACCTCGTTAATGACGGCCGCATGAACATGGAATGACAAGTTGTTAAGTGAAAGATAAGAGATGGGAAAGAGTGCGCCATTATGAATATAATGAATGAGTCAGCTAAACAATCTGCACGTGTCAGAGACAAAGCGCAAAGGAAATCATGTCGAAATAGATGATGGTAGTCACGGAAATGAATGGTGCAAAAGAGTTGGAGTGACTGTAAGTACAAGTGAATTAGAATGAAAATGGAAATTCGAAAGATCGTTTTATTGCATGCACCGGTAAATGAAGAGAGAGCCAAATATGTGAGAATTCGCGGAAGCTAGTAGAGAACATATTTAATGTATGCAAACCAAGCGAAAGAGTAATTTTAGAGGGAGATATGAATGGATGGGTGGGTGTACCAAGACAACATGAGAAATGTGTTCTAGGATAGTTTGGACATTCAAGGCTAAATGAGAATGGTGAACGCCTGGTGGACATTTCCGTAGAAATAAATCTGTTTTTATCTAATACATGGTGTAAACATAAAAATGTTCATAAGTATAAAGGAAAAAGACGTGAAACTAAAAAAGATTGACTTGATCGTTCCTGCAAAGGAACCGGGTTAGGGATGTAAAAGTAGTGCGTGGATTAGAGTGTGAAACGTATAATTTTTTGGTTGTATCTAGAGTGTGCTTAGGACAAAGGTGCTAAAGGTCAGCATATAGTGAACGTCCAAAATTAAGGTATAAAACTCGTACCTGACCATGTAATAAGGTATGCAGAAGATTGAAATTTGATATGAAACGATCAAATAAAAAATGATAACATTAAAAGTGCGTTATGTCCTTGAAATACACGGTTGCCAAATGTGCTGCACATATATATGGAAGCGCAGCTGTGTGTAAGCAAAAAAACAGCAGATGGTTGAGTCTGAAAAAAGGCAGTATGTAAGAAAAAAGAGTCGTACATGGAAACGATTGCTGCAAAAAATCGGTTATATAAATCTATAGGTTGATAAAAAAAATAAGCAAACAGAGCAGTTAGGGTGAGTAAAGAGGAATTGAAGGTGAAACATTCTCAATGATTTTGAGGGAAATAAGAAAATTTTCTGGAGGTAGTACCGGCAAGAAGATTTTTGAAGGTTGTGCAGAAGTCAGAGTGAGCTGACTGAGGAGCTAAAAATGAAGGAGATAAAAATATAAACTGAGGATGATATTAAGTTCAATGAGCTAAAGAAAGCTGTTAAAAAGTTTAAGAATGGTAAACTTGCAGTTGTGAATGGAATTATTGGTGCAATGCAGAAATATGGATTTAAAAAGTTTAATGAAAATCTGTGAATTATTTAATACATATTTTAAGCGTGGAAAAGTATGGGAGTATGGAGGGAGTAAATGTCTGGTAAGTGGAATATGGACAGTATATATTGTAGCAGAACCTGTGCCAAGATAAAAGCAGACTTGTGTGAATACTTCAAAATATAGGAGTTAGACAAAGTTGCGTAATGTCTCCGTCGCTATTTAATGTACTCATAGATAAATGTGTTAGGCAATCAGTTACTAGTGCAAATAGTTTGATAGTTAGCGACAGGACTGTCCGCAGTAGGCATCAGATTTCTGTGTTAAAGGAGAATGTATGGAATGGGGAATAGGTGGATAATGAAATTGTATAGCGTGAGAAGACTATGGTATATCTGTTTGGAGGAAATGCACCTCGTTGGTTTGGTTACATTAAAAACGAACAAGAAACCATTGACAAAGCAGACTTATGTAGGTAAATCTAGGTGTAACACTGGACGTGGTAAATTTTGCAAGTTGAATGCAGTACAAAGCGTGATTAAGAAAAGAAAGGTAAAGAGTTTTAGGAATTAAATTATAACAGGATGTGTCAGAATCTGTGCATGAATATTGTGGACACGAAGAAGGTATGCAAAGGTTGGGCGATATGGAAAAGTAAAAATGGTAAGTAAATATAATAGGCAAAATACGGTATCTGACTATCTCATAAGGGATGACATTGAAATCATGCGCTTTGCATTTACCGAATAATAAATTTTGAGTTCAACATATGTGAAGTTAGCTAATGCTCTTAATAAGCTAAAAAAAGTTAATAATTACACACTTAATGTTTCACCAGAACATTTTTACTCAAAAAGTTTAGAGGATGAGAAATAGTTCTTTTTTCAATTACATCAGATGATTTCAGCAACGGATTAGATGATCTTTCATCACATTGGTCGCTTTTTTGACGTGGATGGGTCATGTAGCACTACCGAATTCCTCGACATGTGTTTAACAACCTTTACTTTGAGTATGTAGCAACACTGACGAATGTTCTATTGATCAGTTGCTTGACAACGGTGATGTAAGTGAAAGTGTTTAAAAATCGTAATACATATTCTTTGTTAACATCTTTTGGCTACGAACAACTTCGATACTAATTCATTTTCATAATCACTTTTTCGGCCTTTTCTGATGAACCCTGCTTATGTTTTCCATCTTCTTTCGCCACATTTCGGTCTTCACACTTTGTCAATCTTTGGAATCATAACCTTTTGCAATTTTTATCAAACGTGCCATTATCTGCTTAAAATTTTCTGTATATACTGCACCACTTTTAAATCTTAATTTAGAGTAATTATTATTATTTTTTCCACATTATATAATTTACTTTAGTGACTTACACTGCATGTCTATTTTCAATAACTTAATTCTGATTTTCCACTTTCATTATTACTTGCACCAATTCTTACCAATTTAAAAATATTTCTGTTCTTCCCAGGATTTTTTCATTAGGATAGTTTTTCGGAGGATCGCATGTACTCTACAACTAGCGGAAGCACCATGTATTGTTCCCGTTTGAACGAATCACCATATAATGGTTAATGATCTTTTACGAACTGATTAGGGTGTTGAAGGAAACTCACATCTTCTTAACTTACATTTGATGTCTACAGACTGCAACGAACTACTAGCACTATAGGAAACTCTGCCCTAACATTGTCCTACTTACACTTACATATTGCTAACCTATTACAAAACATACCCCTCTGTGATAGATGTCTTACTTGGCAATAAATTATTTTACTCCTACCAGGAGAGTATACAATGTTCTTACTTTAACTTAATTACATAATCTTCCACCATAAAGCTGGAGACTAGAGGAAACTCCAACTTTTACTAGAACTGTAAATCTGGCTTCTAAGCAAGCAAAGTAGACATTTCAGTCCTACAACGGAACAACTCAAGGCAGCTAACGTCCAACTAAGTTTTATAATTAACAACATAAACGAATGTAAACTGATTCTTTATTTCCTTTAGTTTGGTTTTAATGTACCTAATTGGCCTTTACTCCCATTTTGTTAACTTATGCGATTATGATTTCCGTCATCTTGTTTCCATGTTTCGTCATCTTGCTTGCGTGTGCCACCACCTTGCTTCTTTGTTACGCCATTTTGTTTCACAGTCCTTCCAATTTACATGCCTGTATCATTTTAGCTTTCTCCTATCTTGTTTCCTTCTGTCTTTTTGGCATTTGTTAATCTTGTTTTCGTGTGCACACACGATGATATTAATAACGTTTTTAATTATACCGCAAGGTGGCGTTTCAAGCTATGTGCTGACTTCCAATATGATACAAGATGTTTCCACTACTTCGAACCCGGCGGTGAGAGGCAGCGAATTGACCCATTAACAGGGCGTGAGAGAGATGCGAAACCGTCAATATTGAAACCAAAAGTATCTTATTTCAAAAATGTATTATTTCATTTTTTTTTTATTTAGGCTTCAGAAATTCAAAATCAGAATTAAATGTGTATTATTTCATTTGTTTTAATTTTGTAGCTTGGAAGGTCGTGTATTGTTCCACACCAGATATATTGACAGAGCTGTGTTTTCTTCATGCTTCCCCTTATAAATTTCAATATTCAGTTTAGTATATACCAATTGGACCACAATGTTTATATGACTTTATGCCGTATGTTTGCCTTCTAATTTTTGATATATTAGCGATAGCTCACTCCTCTGCGATGAAGGAACAATGGCACATCCGAAGATTAATCTGGCTAATACATTTCTGAGCCTATCTTAACTGGATCGATAAGCCGTACGGTTAAAACAACGAAGTAATGTTTCATATCGTCTTTATGTGGTAAACGCAGACTTACAATATAGTGAATTGAAAGAAAATTAATTTATATATGTTGGAGCTCGTGACTGTGCTCTCAAAAGTGATTGGAAAATTGCTATCTCTAATTCTTTGCTAATTGTCGCTATTAACTTGTTTATCCTGTTGTATTTACATTTAGGGTAATCATTAGTACACTACTAATAATAACCAATTCCAACATAATTGTTTAAAACATCGAATAGATTATCAATTTCAAATTAACGTTTTTGACAACTTACCTTATAGCCTTTTTATTGTTAGCCTTCGTTCGTTAAAGGGTGTTCTGATTTGTCATCTTCATTAATAATTAAAAATATTATCATTTACTGAGGACGATAACTGTAATTGTTATCGCAATTGAAATTTGATTTTTCTATGAGAGTGTATGTCCACTCGTTATGATCAACATTAAGAAAAACTGCTTCATCTTGTATTAATGCTTATTGCTGTCTTTATCAGAAATTTGAAGAGCATTAGATCTATTGTTATCTCCATCATCACTAATAGGGATGTGGAGCGTTCATATTGGATAGAACCAACATCGATGTAAAAATTTGAAAGCGTTTGCCTTGTTCAGGATCCGTCCTAAAAAATAACACTTGTCTTGATATAATTTTTTTGAACAACATTAACCCAATAAATAACGTATGATTTGCCAAAATAAAAAGTACAAATAACAAATTACCCATAGTAAGCCTCTACTTAATTAGTTTTTATACAAAGACGTAAGCGATCTGTTAACAGATGTAACATAATTACACAATACTAGACATTTAATTTGACATAATGGTACACAAACAAAAAAACTGATATAAGTAAAGACAAAATACGTCTGGAATGACATATATATCCCCAGACTAACAGTATAACACGACTTCGCAACGGAGCATAACCAGAAATTTGTCTGGATTTGGAGATGTTTCCGCGAACATGTTACTTTATCTACATTGAATTCGGCGGATGTTCAAGACCCATCTCATCTACACTACAATTTAAAAAGTCTGCAGAATATTATTCCTTTAAAATAGTTAGCGTTATATGTGCAGTTATAGTGACAACAAAATCGCTCAGTCTCCTGATATTCATTAAACCCTTTAGTTTCTTCCTTGGACACAGTCTGTACTAGTAAACCATTTTTTACTTTTTTACTTCTCTTGCTTCTCATTCCGTATAGACAGTTGTTGATTTTAAAACAGTCCTCTTTATCAAAGTTTTGGGAATCTACTGTCATAATAACAAAAAAAAAACATTATCAATTGTAGGCATGAAGTTCTACAAAAGAGCGTTGTCCTTCTAGAACAGGTAACTAGGACGAAACTATGGTCATCGCGTCATTGGCGGTAGGTTTCGTAGGTGGACTCTCCTACACCTCTATATGTAAAGTGCTAGGGCTTTGTAAATTTGTTGTTTAGGCTCATACATGATGTTGCCACGAGTGGAGATGAACTTTCCTATAGCAGTGCACCGATACTATAGCAAAGACAATGCACGGTATGGAGGCACAGAAATTCCCTACAGGCGTTTCAACTTTAGCGGCTCCTCTAGTCACGCTTAGTCGCAATCCCTTCAAACTTAAACTGTCAAAAGTACTTGGGATTGGGGGATCTTATATAGAGATTACCTTCCTTGCAGTCCGTGCGGATAAACCAAGATCACCGAATGCTTCCTGTGCGCACAGACTACCAGAGTCTTTGAAGTACAGTTCGGTATCTGGTAGTAGGAGACGGTAGAGAGAAAAGGAGGAGGTTTCTTAGTTTTCGCTAGGATCTTTAAAAGGTAAAGGGTTAGAGCGAAAGTGCCCAGGAAAGAGTTAAGAGGCCGTTTAAGGTCACGAGTTCATATTGCGGCGTTGGCCTTGAATCATTTCCAAGGTCGTTCCCCTATCTGGCACTTAAGGACGCGCCTGGGAGGCAGTTCAACCTCTAGGAATAATAATAATGTTAAATAGTAGACATGTGACACCAATAAAAATATATATCATAGTTTTTTGTTTATCACAGAATATTATTTTTTTTTGGTTTAGGATTCTTCATTTGACTTATTCGGAGTACTCCTTTTTCCCATCCTCTCTTTCTCTTAGGCCTTCACTTTGAGTTCACGTCGATATCAGCATCTGGACCCGCTGAAGATTGCTCCCAATAATCGAATTCAGCTTCACTGGGATCCATTATGCGGTTCGATAGACTGCGCGTATATCGATGATGGCCTTGTCACGCATTGGGTACTGAGTATTCTTAAGTTGAAGTCTAGCCTCGTGTGTTAGTAAGAAGGAAGGAGATCTTTTATAGGTTGAATCTCACTCTCTGGTTTGTTAATTGTTTCTATTGGTGTGTGTCCTTCGAAACCACCATCCTTAGTTTAGTCCCCACTATCATCTTTTTTGGCTCTGTCGGCATAAGCTTCGTTAGTTGTAACATAATATTTGCTATAAACAATTTCTCTTGCTTCTCTACATGTAAGATTGTTTACTACCTTGATTTTAGTAACTTGTTTTTCTTTCGCTAGTATGACACTGCGGTTATCCTGAATTATGTGGTACTTCACAGTTCGGACGGTTCATACATTTTTCTTTTCTGCCATGCGCAGCTTTGCGCCATTCACACATGCTTTGGTTTTTGATTTGGCTAGATGGCCAAATCTCTGGCACGCAAAACATTTCAATGGCGATGATACGTAAAATTGTACTTTTATTTTAAGGTACGTAGGTGCTAATTTCCGTAGGCAACCTACTTTTATTAAACTTTTCCAAGCACCGTTTTTGTCATTCTACATGCATCTATCACATTTTTGCTGTTAAATTCTTGTACGACCTCCTCTAGTGAGCACAGTTTAAGATCGAGGCAATAATTATTCCCGTTGACTTACTAAAACTGTCGTTAAGTAACATTTCAGTGCTCTTTGCGTCAATGTATTCTAGGCTTTTTAGTCCCTCTAGTTTCCTCCGTTGCTTTGTCATTACTCAACCCTGCCACGCCTTCTCCTTTTTTTCTTATGGCTCTCTCGTAATCTATTAGCTTCACTGTTTTTTTTACCAAATTGGTCCACTTCACTTAGACTATCATTCCTTTCAGATTAATTGATATGCAGGCTCAACTGACTTCCGTAAGGCAACCATCTCATCATTGCGCTTCGAGCAAATGGATTATCATCCAAATTTATAATACATCTAATATTCAAATCCTGAATGTGATTCAACCTCAGAGAAGACACTAGTTTTTAAAAAGAATTGTTAATACAATTGTGGTCGTATAATGAAATAATAGTAGAACATCCCCTCTACTTTTTTTACGTCACAAGCCCCGCCCCCTGGGACACCTTTCGCCATTTTGTTTTTTGTACGCGCCCACGTGGGAAGCGTATTTTGTAGGCTATTTTTTTGAAGGCTTATTTTCGAAGGTCATTTTCAGCCCCTTGATGGAATTTTCACACTAATTAGGACTCTTTTGGTTGTAGAGCCTTTTTGGCAGTTCAGCCCCTGAAAGGTAGGCAAATGCGTGCGCATACAATGTTCTGATTGGTGGTCCTAATGCTATCTCATAAGACCGGTATAAGAACTTGTGTTAGGTATGCGCCCTGTTGTAATGGCCCCCTTGGCTGGAAATAGTATTATAATAAGGGGGTTCTAATGCTATCTCATAAGACAGCTATAAGAACCTGTGTTAGGTATGTCGTGGCCCCCGTGTTGCGAAACTTGAATTTGATTGTAGGGTCATCTAGTGGTGTATGGGCTAATGAATATTTTTTCTGTAATAAAGGTAGCGTCACTTAGCGGTAAGACTAATTAGGGATTGTTGTGGCGCCATCTAGTGGTGTACAGACTAATGAACATTTTCTGTAATAGAAGTTGATCATGCACGCCTCTCTCTTGTTACGGAACTCCTAATTAAAACAACTAAACTACTAAAATCGATTTTATTTATCAGAGTAGAATGGTTGAAAAACAAGCATTATACAGTAATTTGATTATCTCATCATTTATAACTAAACATGTAGTGGAAAACTTATTTACACAATCAAGCAATAAATGCACGGTTTTTAGGATATGTCGCCGGCTTGAGCGGCAGCAGAGATGGTTGGTCGAGGGGGGCGTCGCACTGGAGCGGCACAAGGTAAGGGTGCGTCGCACGACGCACCCTCATCTCGTCTAATATTGTACGTGTATGCATTTCAAAATTACTTTATTCATTATTACATATACATATTTAAAACATATTAAAAGCATCTTTACATCGCACTTTTTGCTGAATATTTATGTTCTAGACATATATGCTAAATACATATCAAAATTAACAATATATTACCACTTCATTTTCACCTTTTACACTTATAATTCCTTATCTATACTAATTACACGTTGCTTCATTACGCTCCTTGATGTATTGCTGAGCCGAAGTCTCTGTCCTATGCATTTCATAAAACCTTAAATCTAGTTTAATTATTTCGTTTAGTTTCCCTAGCAGCTCGCCTAGCCTCTTCATTCTCTCGTCTATGCTTAATACGTTTTCTTTACTTCCCCCTCGTATCGTGCGTACTACTTTCGTCATTTTTGCTGAACTGAATCGTGCGCTCTCAAACAGGCCTTTTACAGGGATCCTTGAAACCGCTAACCGTGAAAATTCTTGTGAACTGATTCTATTTTAGATTTTTTAAGAATTGTAATATGATCCCAGCAGGTGCGCATTGACCTAACCTAAAACCGTGTGTTTATTTATTAATCTAACCTAATATTGTAAGTGTATTCGGTCTAACCTAATAACGCAAGAAACGAGATAGAGACGATAGAGACAAGGAGAGGCTAGGGGGGAGAGAGAGAGATCAACTTCTATTATAGAAAATATTCTCTGGTTTAGAAATATATTACTAGATGACGTCACAAACAATCAAGTCTGTTTTTTAAAAATAAGAGTAATCTAATTGTCGGGATTTCTTGTCACGCGCAAAGAACGTGTACCTTACATAATTCGAATCCAATTAACTTTCATAAAGGTTTCACTTATGCAGGCCTGGTTTTTTTTCATATACATTAGATGTACTTGAATAGTGAAAGGTTGTTATTGCGGTTACATAACTGTTGAAATCAGAAAATAATTACTTTATGCTAATGATGATTAGAGGGCTGTAAGCACTTTATATTATTCATATAGGCAACATTTTGCGACGCGAGGGTTTCGACGAATACTGTTTCCGCGACCACACTCCATTGTAAGACAGGTGTAGGGCATCGCAACTTATTCTAGGGTCTTCACCCCTTGTCGTGATCGGAACTTGTTCGTGGGTCTTCGTGTATTGTCCTGGTACTCTTGGCGGAAAATTTGAATTTGTATTATAATCAGAGGCCTGATGCTAACCCCGAGAGCAAGTTGTGAAGTCCTACACCTGCCTTACAAGATAGCATTAGGGTCCCTTATTAGAATACAAATTCAAATTCCCTGCCATAATGCAGAAACTTAAATACAAATTTAGATTTTCCGTCAAAGGGTCCATATTATTAGAGTACAGATTCAAATTTAGCACCTTAAGCTACAGACACTTAAATACAAATTCAGGTTTTTACACCTAGGACAAGATGCCGAAGCTCCGAGGGTAAGTTGCGAAGCCCTACAATTGTCTTACAAGTTAGCATTAGGGCCCCTCTTATTAGGATACAAATTCAAATTTCCCGCCAATGGGCCTGGGGTCTAAGCCCCGAGAGCAAGTTCCGAGGCGTTATACCTGCCTTATAAGCTAGCATTAGGCCCGCTTATTAGAATACAAGTTCAAATTTCTCGCAATAAGCGATCAGAATGTAAACACTTAAATGCACATTCAAATTTCCCGCCAAAGGACCAGGGGGGTAAGACCCGAAAGCAGTTTGCGAAGCCCTACGTCTGTCTTATAAGTTAGCAATAGGCCCCTTATTAGAATACAAGTTCAAATTTCTCGCAATAAGTAATCAGAATGTAAACACTTAAATACAAATTTCCCACCAAGGGACAAGGGGCTAAGACCGAAAGCAAGTTGCGAAGCACTACGCCTGCCTTATGAGTAAGCATTAGAACCCCTTATTATAAAACAAGTCCAAATCTCACTTCACAAATGACTCCACAGACAAATTCAGATTTTTGGTCGAGGGGCGAGGGCCTGAGAGTAATGCGCTAAGCCCTACATCTGTCTTACAAGTAAGCATTATACCCATTGTTACAATACAAGTTCAAATTTCTCGCAATAAGTAATCAGAGTGTAAACACTTAAATACAAATTCAAATTTCTCGCCAAGGGATCAGGGGGCTTAGACCGTAAAGCAAGTTGCGAAGCCCTATGACTGTCTTATAAGTTAGCATTAGGCTCCCTTATTATAATACAAGCTCAAATTTCCCGTCATAGATCGCGCCACAAACAAATAAAATTTTTTTGTCGAGGGGCGAGGGCTTGAGAGTAAGTTACTAAGCCCTACACCTGTCTTACAAGTTAGCATTATACCTCTTATTACAATACAAGTTCAATAAGTAATCAGAATGTAAACACCTAAAATTCAAATTCAAATTTCCCACCAAGGGACCAGGGCTAAGAGCCGAAGGCAAGCTGCTAAGCCCTACATCTGTCTTACAAGTTAGCATTAGGCCTGTTTATTGTAATACTAATTAATAATAACAAATTTCTAGCCATAACATGCAGAGACTTAAACACAAATTCAAATTTTCCGCCAATGGGGCATTGAAAAGGGGGAAAAACCCCGAGAGCAAGTTGCGCAGCCTTATACCTGTCTTACAAGTTCACATTAGGCTCCTTATTATAATACAAATTTAAATTTTCCGCCAGGGGTACCACGACAACACACGAAGGCCCACGAACAAGTTCCGATCACGACAAGGGGGAAGACCCGAGAACTAGTTGCGACGCCTACACCTGTCTTACAATCACGGTTGTGTTCGGGGAGGGTTGGACTGGGGTCGCCGAAACAGTCTTCGCCGAAAGCCTCACGTCGCAAAAATTTACTTACATGAATAATATATAGTGCTTAGAGCCCTCCAATCATCATTAGAATGAAGTAATCATTTTCTGGTTTCAACAGTTATGTAACCGCAATAACAACCTTCCACTATTTAAGTACATCTAATGTATATGAAAAAAAACCAGTCCTACGTAAGTGAAACCTTTATGAAAGTTAATTGGATTTGAATTATATGATGTACACGTTCTTTGCGCGTGACAAAAAATCCCGCCAATTAGATTACACTTATTTTTAAAAAACCGACTTGATTGTTTGTGACGCCATCTAGTGATGTATTGTTTTTTGAAATTAGAGAATATTTTCTATAATAGAAGTTGATCTCTCTCTCTCTCTCTCTCTCTCTCTCTCTCTCTCTCTTTCTATCTCGCCCCCCTAGCCTCTCCTTGTCTCTATCGTGTCTCTCTCGTTTCTTGCGTTATTAGATTAGACCGAATACACTTACAATATTAGGTTAGATTAATAAATAAGCTCTCGGTTTTAGGTTAGATCAATGCGCACGTGCGGGATCATATTAGAATTCTTAAAGCGATTTTAGTAGTTTAGTTGTTTTAATTAAGAGTTCCGTAACAAGAGAGAGGCGTGCATGATTAACTTCTATTGCGGAAAATGTTCATTAGTCTATACACCACTAGATGGTGCCACAACAATCCCTAATTAGTCCTACCCCAAAGTGATGCTACCTTTATTACAGAAAAAATATTCATTAGCCCTTACACCACTAGATGACCTTACAAGCAAATTCAAGTTTCGCAGCAAGGGGGCCACGACAAAAGGGCGCAGACCTAACACAAGTTCTTGTAGCTGTCTTATGAGATAGCATTAGAGTCCCCTTATTATAATACTATTTCCAGCCAAGGGGGCCACGACAAGTGGGCGCAGACCTAACACAAGTTCTTATAGCTGTCTTATAAGATAGCATTAGGGCCCCTTATTACAACATTTTCAAATTTCCCACCGTAACCATTGCAGAACCTTAAGCCTCCAATTAGAGCTCAGAAGCTGGGTGGGGCTAAGAACCAATTAGAACCTGATGAGGTAAAAGGGGCTGCCAATCAACATTGCATGCGCACGCATTTGCCAACCATCCAGGGGCTGAACTGCCAAAAAGGCTCTTAATACAACCAAAAGGGTCCTAATTAGGGTGAAAACTTCATCAAGGGGCTGAAAATGTCCCCCGAAAGAAACCGTAAAAAAATGGCCGACAAAAATACGCCTCCCACGCGGGCGCGTACAAAAAATAAAATGGCGGAAGGTGTCCCAAGGGGCAGGGCTTGTAACGTAAAAAAAGTGGAGGGAATGGTGCCTGTGTTCTATTAATAATAGAGTTCTTTACCAATAATTACCGCCTAGTACTTTAGCATCTTGCCATGGTTCTAATACAATTAGCTTTAATTGACGAGTGATTATTAATAATTTGAGAAGGAATATTATCACCCAATGTTACTGAAAATTCGTCTGCATTGTACTTCCTATTTTCTTTACTTTCCTTTCGTAAAAAGGACTCAATCGACAATTGAACGTCATTTTTTCATGGGATTGGTTGCGGGTTCATTATATTCTTCCTCCGAAGAAATGCTGCATAAGCTAATATGATATCAGGAATTTCTTTCTGCATTCCTGTAAGTGCCCAATTACCAGGCAAATTGGGTAAATTATGTTGTAATGCAAATTCCAAAGAGTAATTTTGTAACAGAACATCATCAGATACTCGTCCATTTATTCTAACATTTAAGTAAATGCGACACATTGCATCGACAAGAGCAAGTAAATCGAAGGAATTAAATTGCTTATAGTTATAAAATGTTACAACTACACTTCTTTTGTTTTGCATCCAAATCTCCTATTGTGCTAGGGATGTTCCATAGTGCATAAAAATCATTATAAATGACTGTTCATTCCGGAGCGCGACGTTTCGGAAGCTGGCTCTGCTCCCGTCATCAGGCTAAGTCCTGAGAAGGACTGTTTTCGCACTTGAGTCGAATTCATTTGTTATATATAATTTTTTCCCAAACACTTGACTACTCTCAGATTCGAACTTGGTACCTTTCACTTACTAGTCTGACACCTTTACCGCTGAGCATATATATATATATATATATATATATATATATATATATATATATATATATATATATATATATATATATATATATATATATATATATATATATATATATATTATATCTAATACTTTTTCGTGGTTGCGCATTAGTTTATTGCGCATGTTGTGCCGTAACTTTTGCGCAGGTGTATTGTGCTTAAGCTCTTCGCGCATTATTGGAACCCATATGGGTTTCATTTCTACACTAGCTTGGCTAATTGGATTTACTGCTAGTGCGATATGTATGTGACTTCTTTGAGTTTCCGACGAGTTGTGTTCTCGTCCTTTGCCACTATCTTTATGTTATCCCAGTGAATGCGGTGGTTTTCGTTCCAGACATGTTCGGCGATTCTTGATCTTTCTGTTTCGACCTTGCGGATTTTGTTCTTGTGTTCCTGTGTTCTCACTTTGAGTGGTCTACTGCTCCCTCCTATGTATGCTCTGCCGCATTCGCATGGCAGGTTGTATACACAATTCTTCGAATTCTGATCTTCATTGTATGGTTTGGTTTTGGTTAGTATTTTCCTAAGCGTTCTGGTCTTTTTGAAGGCAGTGCGAATCTTGTTTTCGCTGCCTATCCTTCGTATTTTGTCTGAGGTACCTCGTATATATGGTATTATCACTGTATATTTAGGTTCTTCTTTTTCGGTTACCCTTTGCCTGCTTAGGTTAGGTGTTAGATCGGGGTAGCCATTTTCTTTGAGTGTTCTAGCGATATTTTCTTTTTCTTTGTTCATGTCCTCTTGTTCTGAGCATATTGCTTTTGCTTTATCCTAAAAGCATTTTGCCACGCCTACGTTCACGGTTTTGTGGTGATTGGAGTTGTACTGTAGGTACCTCCCCATGTGGGTAGGTGTCCTGTATACACTTGTCGTGATAGTGTTGTCATTCCTGTGTACAAGTACATCCAGGAATGGCAGTTTTTGTTCCGACTCCAATTCCATTGTGAATTTTATGGAGGGTGCGCGGCTATTAAGATGATCTAGGAATTCATCTAGTTTATGCTTGCTTTGTTGCCAAACAACGAAAGTATCGTCCACGTATCTAAGCCACATCCTTGGTTTCTCTGTGAATTCTGATATCGCTTGGTTTTCAAAGTCTTCCATATGTATATATATATATATATATATATATATATATATATATATATATATATATATATATATATATATATATATATATATATATATACAGTGTGTCCAAGATAAGGATCCTCACCATGGGAATCTCAGTACTTGTTGGAGATACAGCTTAGGTTAAATAGGAAAAAGTTGTGTTCTTTGAAGCTTATTTACATGCCGTTTAGAAACTTGAAAAATTTTCATGCCCTGCTGAGATATTTGGAAAAACGGGAATTTGACAATATCGATTTTATTTTTTCTGACTTTATTTGCAGAAATACCAAAAACTAACAACACTTTCTCATTGGCACTTTTAAGGTACTACATGATGGTATTTTTAGATTTTATATCCGACGTTTCGTTTTCAAGAAACCATCATCAACTTTATTTTTTATATGGCCCGAAAAAATGTACACCCTGTATCTAATTCCATTTTTATTACAAATTCAACGATGTATCACATGCCATATTTTATTTAGTTAAAAGGAAAATTAATTGCATTTTTCTATTTCTTATAGGTATTTTTAAGTAGGCGAGTAATGAAATTTTTTAAGTAACGAAAACAAAGAAATTAACGCATTTTATATTTAATTCAAAGCAGGTGTTCAAACAGGTTTCCGTTATTTTCTAAGCATAAGTATGATCTTCTAACTGTAGAGCTTAAAACATCACGTAACATCTCTGGTGTAATACTGTTAAATGCGGCCGTTACACATTCTCGTAACTGCTGTTCAGATTCAAAAGAATATTGGAAAACTCGGTTTTAACAAAACCCCATATGAAGAAGTCCAGAGGGTTAAGTCCGGGGATCGCGCTGGCCAAGACACTTCACTAGAGGTTCCAATCCACTTTCCAGGAAATCGCCGCGAGAGATACTCGAACTTGCCTAGAATTATGTGCAGGAGCACCGTCTTGTTGAAACCAACAGCTATTGACCTGTGCCAGAGGTAAATTATCTAAACAGTCTTCTAAATCATTTCGCAATAAATGAAGGTATCGTTCTCCGGTTAATGAATTATGGTAAAAAAATGGACCTAGGATTTCAGTTCCTAAAATTCCACACCACATATTAAACCCAAAACGTTCTTGATGTCTCGATATTTTCTTAACACGCGGATTTTGTTGAGCCCAGTAATGCGTATTGCGGCGGTTGAAGATACCATTATTAGTGACCATGCTTTCGTCGGACCATATTATTTTTGAAGGGAAATTTAGGTTTTCTTCACACGCGCGTGTATACCACTCGCAAAAATGCCGGCGCCGTTCGAAATCCCCTGGTTTAAGTCCTTGGCAAATCCTAAATTTATAGGGGTGATATCTATTTTTACGCAAAATAAATTGAGCTGTGGATTTGGCAACTCCTACATTATCTTTGATTTGCCTAGTTGATATTTCAGGGTTCTCAACAACTGCTTGTAAAACATTATTTTGGGTTTCTTCTAAAGACTCCTTTTTTCGAGTTAAAATAGGCTTTTTAAATGAACCATATTCTTTTAAATTTCGAGCCAGCTTTAAGAAAATGGACTTACATGGCTGTCTTCTTTCTGAATATGTATTAAGATACATTGCTGCCGAATTTACATCATTTTTGTGGCACAAAATGTAGCACGTTAGCATATCAAACTTTTCTTCATGGCTATAATACTCACCCGGCATATTCGACGATAAATGCACAATATTAACTATTCAACAATAAACAACAATAACGACAACAGTAAAAATAACGACAATTACTCTAAAAACAACAACTCGGCAAACAGGGTAACAACAAGGATAATTACAATTTTATCATAATATTAAGTGACAGAATCGGTGACAGGTAATGACGACAAAGCATTTGTTTGCAACGCCTTCTTAAAAATACTTATAAGAAATAGAAAAATGCAATTAATTTTCCTTTTAACTAAATAAAATATGGCATGTGATACATCGTTGAATTTGTAATAAAAAATGAAATTAGATACAGGGTGTACATTTTTTTCGGGCCATATAAAAAAATAAAGTTGATGATGGTTTCTTGAAAACGAAACGTCGGATATAAAATCTAAAAATACCATCATGTAGTACCTTAAAAGTGCCAATGAGAAAGTGTTGTTAGTTTTTTGATATTTCTGCAAATAAAGTCAAAAAAATAAAATCGATATTGTCAAATTCCCGTTTTTTCCAAATATCTCAGCAGGGCATGAAAATTTTTCAAGTTTCTAAACGGCATGTAAATAAGCTTCAAAGAACACAACTTTTTCCTAATTTAACCTAAGCTGTATCTCCAACAAGTACTGAGATTCCCATGGTGAGGATCCTTATCTTGGACAAACTGTATATATATATATATATATATATATATATATATATATATATATATATATATATATATATATATATATATATATATATATATATATATATATATATCGTTCACTATGGGTGATAGTGGGAACCCATCGCCATCCCAAACTCTTGTAGGTAGAATTTGTCTTCTACCTGGATTTATGTAGTTCTAATGCATATTCATAAGAACATAAAAACACCGTCCGCAAGGGTGAAACAGAAGAGAATCGCCAAACATGTCTGGAACGAAGACCACCGCATCCAATGGGACAACATACAGATAGTGACAAAGGACGAGAACACAATTCGTCGGAAACTCAAAGAAGCCACATACATCGCACTAGCAGAAAATGCAATAAGCCAAGCTAGTGTAGAAATGAAACCTATATGAATTCCAATAATGCGCGAAAAGCTTAAGCGCAATACACCTGCGCAAGAAGTTGCGGCGCAACCTGCCCAATAAACTTCTGCGCAACCACGAAAAAGTTTAATATATATAAGTTCTAAAAAATATATATTGGATTACTCAGTGGCTCAGCGGTAAAGGTGTCAGACTAGTAAGTGAAAGGTACCAAGTTCAAATCTGAGAGTAGTCAAGTGCTTGGGAAAAAATTATATATAACATATGAATTCGACTCGAGTGCGAAAACAGTCCTTCTCAGGACTAAGCCTGATGACGGAAGCACAGTCCGCTTCCGAAACGTCTCGGTCAAAAAACAAAAACAGTGGAAATAGGCCGACCACCTGCACTAATAGGAAACCACAGTTACAAAACACTTATAATACGGAATGTGGTGGATTCGCATTACACCTTTTTTATGTACGTCCCTTTAGATAATCTGCTTTTAAGCATGAGTAAATGGTATCATACTTCCAGTATAATTAAACTAATTGATGATTGAGATATTCGCATAGATTGACTCAAACTTTAATAGCTCTCTTCTGTAGCAAGAAATCGAAGTGTAACTATTGGGCGCTCAGGAGCTGGAATATTTCCCCGCATAACTGTATTTATTTTTAATTCTTTTTTTTTCTATTTTGCTTAATAATGCAGCTTCACTCACGCGAAGAAAATTCTTGTATTCTTTAGGGTTTTCTAATCTAAGCTCATTATTTAGCAATAACAGTGTTCCCTTTGTAATTCTTCTAGCAATTTACGGTCTTGCCTTCTAACGTGAGATATCTCGGTTTCAGAATTCGTTTAAAGTAGCCATGTGCTACAGTTGTATCTTATGTGTATATAAATAATATATTTTTGTAAGTTTAGAGTTGTTCATTTTTGTGATAATGATAGAGGTTAAGAACTTCCATAATAAGCTTAAAGTTATAATGTTTTGGAAAGAAGTGATCGTAGCGTTGGGTGATAATATACACCAAAATAACTGTAACAGGCGTACATTAACTTCGTTAATAAAGAAATTTTTTTTCTGGAAACAAGAAAAAATGCATCGTCTAAATTTAGCTTCACACTATGCACGAAATTCTCATTGATTCATTGCGTTACTAGATTAATATGTTTTGCAACATATTTCCAATCAAACGCACACGACCACCATATTGCAATGTTTAGTATCCTACTTTACCAGTAGTTTGTATATATATAAAGATAAAATTTTAGAGGAGGAATGACTGTAACAAACTGACTGTTAATTATATCTAGTTCATTTTTCTTATTATACACTAAAACTGCTGATTACAGGAGTGAAGCTGAACGTAGGCACTTCATTGCAAAAGCAAAATGCACCTCATGTGCATAAATCCGCCATTTTGTTATGTGTGCATATTATTATAAAATGGAAGTATTGCGTATGTGTCTAAATCAATCACATATTCCCGAATTGTTTTCTGCTCAAAATATTTGATATAATTATTGACTAAAATGTATAAATTTGAAAGAGAAATTCAAAAATATTTTCACCTACAATAGAAGTAAACGTAACTATTTACATAAATCAACCTTAAAGCAATTAAAAATTGTTAACTACAGTCATTATAATTCTAGACACTTTTGAATAATAAAACTGAGATTTATAAGATGTTATTTTTACGACGTTGTATCTATCATTTATATTACATCATAAGGTACGACTGTTAAGTATTTTAAAACTACGAAATTATAAGTTGATAGACATTCATACATGAGCATTTTAATTATTTTAAAATATATTTTAACTATCTACATATGGTGTGGACTAAAAAATGCAATCACAAGGTAGTTTACACCTTTATACTTGTTAGATGCAGAAAACGCTAGAACTGAATTTCAAGTATCGTAAACCATTTGTAACGAAGTCTATAGAAAACGTCAGATTAGAGTTGAAAGCATTACTTTTGTACTGTTGAAATATCAGTTTTGCATGTGAACCGTTTACGTTTTCTGTTCCTTGGTCACCTCACCATCTGAAAAGAATGCTACCCACGTTTCCTATGGTGACTTAATCAATAATTAGGTTGAAATATATCTGGGCCGATTAGAGCTACTTTACTGAAATGATTGTTATAAAATTTACCATAACCATCAAATATTTAAAATGCAATAAAATGAAGTCTCTGAATTCCTTTGAGTTGCAAGGTTATTATGTACCGGCTTCAAAGTCAATTTCTAGTTGTGGGTTTCACAGGTGTGAGATGTACAATAGACCGGATATAGTTTTATTGCATAAAGATACGGTAGGTATCTTTTTTGTAAAGGACTAAAACTACACATTCCTATTCTATAGTTGTAAAAGAATCATTCTTAAAGGATCAATACGTACAACATTTTGCTTGTCAGTTTTCTGCAAACATAACCGTAACTAACAAAATAGACTAAAAAAACTATTAAGTGATACCTAAATTAATTAAACGCCAACTTGTCATCATGAATTATCCACAAACTTTTATATAAAATAGTGTGGCCCAACCTAACCACCTAACTCCTACTTCTATTCAATTATAATATTTATTGTTCCATAAAATGAATATGGCATACTTTAAAAAGTAATAAAATTAATATTCAAAATCCTGTGAAATAGCTATAAAATCGTCGACTTAAATATTTTAGAGGATTTTTATAGTTGTTTCCATGTATACGGTCGAAGTGCTTCCCTTGTTACACTATACTAAACATTTTGCATATATAAATACCTACCTACTATTAAAAGCCGTAACTTGTTTCTGAAAAAAGGATGAAAGATTAACACATAATTAAAGTTATTAAAAACATGTACAAATTAATAATTAAATTTCAAACACATGTTAATAAATGAAACATCAATGTAATTTTACAACTTTGCTGTTTAAATATATCACCTTCTACAAGTCAGAATGAGACCACTTTTATAAGTTATAGTATTAATTTAATGTATAAAGTCAAACTGATATTAATAATTTGCAAATTCAAAAACTAATCATTAGTCTTTGACGTCATCGTTAAATAACAAATAAAAAGGGTTACATAACGTAACTTCCCACATAACAGTCTATATCCTCTGTAATTTGAGTTCTGAATATGCAATGTAAATCTGAAATGTACCTTGTACATTATATTATCTACATCCATTGCAGATACGCTGAACACTATGTATACTCAAAACAACTCCTGTATATACCTACTTTGAATATTATAATTGTATATTCTACGGATGTGTATTCAATTATGTACCATGTATATTCAGGATGGCGTATGCATATCCAAGGAATAGAAACAATGTTTGTGTGTCCATAGAACATATATAATATGTGCACCATATCGTAACAATATCAACCTCGTAATAGATCATAAGTACTGCGGAGTGTGTCGTCCTATTTTCTCTGCATTTGTATTAACTTATTATTTTTAATAGTCAGTGGTTCAAATTTACTAAGTTAGTATATAAGTGGAAAGGAGGCACTATCCTCTCCACTTTTTTGTGACGTCACAAGGCCGCCCACGTAGCTGACCTCTCGTTTGACCTTGACGGTCACATAGACGACGTAATTTCACCTTGGGCCTGGCCTTGGAGTTGGCCTTGGGGTAGTCAAGTTCAAAACCTAATCTACTCAGCGCGAAATTTGAATCTGAAAAAGGGGGCCCTAATAATAACTTGTATGACAGGTATAGGGGTTTGTTCTCGGGCCTTCGTCCCCCTTGCCGTGGCCCCCTTGGCTGGAAATAGTATTTTAACAAGAGGGTCCTAATGCTCACTTGTGAGACGGGTATAGGGGTTTGTTCTCGGGCCTTTACCCCCCTTGCCGTTGCCACCTTGGCTGGAAATAGCATTCTAATAAGAGGGCCCTAATGCTAACTTGTAAGACGGGTATAGGTACTTGTGTTAGGATCTGCGCCCTCCTGTAGTGGCCCCCTTGGCGCAAAGTTTCTTTGTGTCGCCATCTGGTGGTGTATATCTACGGCTAATGAATGTTTTCTGTAATAGAGGTGGCTCCACCTAGCGGTATATTTTTGGGCGAAATTTGAATTTGTTTATAGCGCCATCTAGTTGTGTATGGACTAATGAATATTAGTCCACCTAGTGGCAATTTTAAAAGTACATACAAGTCCCTGTAATCGTTATGGAGGGAAATTTGTAATAGTGTTTGTTCGATTATCGATAATAAAAAGATTTTTTCGTTTTAGTTATGAGTTTCGCTTCTTTCGCGTCTCTCTCTTTCTCTCTCTCTTCTCTCTCGTCTCCCTCGGCTCTTTGTCAAACAAACAAATTAATTAATTAATTCAAATTAATCAAATCAATTAAGCAAATGAATCTCAAACAAATCACGCTCGATCAAATCAAGCAATCAGATCAATCTCAATCAATCAACCAAATCAAACTTAATCAATCAAATCATAACTTACAGATTGCGAAAACCAACTTACAGTTCAAAAATACTGATTTGTTTTAACTTACAGCTTGCTAAAACCAACCACAATTTAACTCACATCTTGCAAAGCCAGCTCTCAATAACAGCCTGATTTAATTTACAACGTGCAAGAAACCATTCTTCAAAAAACGAGATTACTATCAATATACAGATATCAAATTAGCATGTAGCACTATTGCCACATTGTGCATACAATGATAAAAATATGCTTTACATTTAAATTAGTAAAACGCCTAAACAATAACAAATATTAACCAAACTCGAGATCAAACCACTATATTAATTTACATGCAAGGACTGTCTCAACGGAAATACCACTCACATAAAGGGCTCTAGATTTATAAATAAGACTGAACGTCCTAACTCGTTGCTCAACCACCTGAAACTTATACAATGCAATAACAATTGTAACTACACTTGAATATCCGAATAGCAAAAATCTAATTATCTCTCTCACATTTACTGAAATTTCCCACCCAACTATCTTTTGCATTAACTATAGGGTCGCTAGAGCGTGACATTGCTTATATGAGTTTTTATTTACACATACTTTAAAATGATTTTCACCTTGAGAATTTAAAGTAAAGTCAACCTTCAACAGTATGCATACATACAAAAATTACTTTAAAATAAAATGGGTAATTAAGTAATCAAGTATTATCATAGATATACATCAAAATTTATAACTGTTATGGAAAAAAGGAAAATGCCACGTATTTCATTCCCACCCCAAGGGTGAGGGCGGCCTGATCGAGCTTTCCGAGCTCCTTCAACCACAATCATGGATTCCCAGCATACATACATACATTACGCATGTATGCATGGTGGGATTAACCATGGGTGGTCAGAATAGGATCGGAAGGAACGGAGTTAGGGTTCTGAGGGGAAAATACTACCCCAGTATTGGCCTAAGTATGCAATGACCATACAAGGTAAACGGTAACGGGAATCGAACCCATTACCCCCCGAATGCTAAGCAGGTCGTGTCACCACTACGCTACCAGCTCGGTAACTGTTATGGTTAATACACGATTTTAAATACGTGCTGACTGATTTAAGTGGATATTTGAAAAGAAAACAATAGGATCATTTTGGTATTAAAAAAGGTAAATAAAGCGACAGTCATTGTCAATTTTCGATGTTCACATCCTAGAAAACAAATCTCGGTTATGATATTAAAAGATAAGCACAATAAAAAGTGGAATATATCGGTGATCGCAGATGTTTTCATCTGGTATTTAAGCTAGGATGACGACAGAGTGCCCCTACTAAACATAAAATTAGGCTTCTATTTTACATACAAGATCTGACTTAGCCGAAATACTTCTCTTAATAGAAACACTTCCGTCAAAAAAGGGTTTTAGAATTATAAAACAGGTTCGAACGTCCGTTAGGAAAACAAGATTATTAATAAAAAATGGAAGGAAAACTTAGCGTTTGAACATATATTTTTAAGAACAATACATCATTTATTTAATTACATTTTTATCGATCTTCTTCTTCTTCGACCGTGATTCGTCGCTATCATCATGGTTTTGAGGTGCGTCTTTCCTATCTACCTCATCGCTCTTGTTCTTCTTCTGTGAATCATCACCATCATTTTAAATTTGAGGTACATTCATCTCATCCACCTCATCGTTTTCATCTTGAACGGTTATATTGTAATGGTTTATTAACAAGTCAGTAAAATCTCTAATGTCAGCTGAGGTTGGCTCGTAAACAGGAGAATACATTATAATAATAATCCTCACTCGAAGGTGATTACACCTTAAATACATACAAAGGATAATATACAATCTTTATTTACCACTATTATTATTACATAGATATGAGATTATTCTTAAATTAGTTATTTTCTGCACGACCTCCGAAAAACTACTCGTGCTTTCAATTCTTCCTTCTTGTTCTCAGAGGCTGTACAGCATTAATCTTTTTGAATTTATATTTATCCAATTTCGAGTCAGCGGTACGTTTTCTAATGCGCAAACAGGATCTTCAATATTGTGATATATGCGACGAAATGTCTGTGACTTCTTCTTTAAGCTAGATTTTGCCCCTATATTATTTTACATACCAGGTCTGTCTGTCTTATCAGAAATACCTCTGTCAAAAAGGGCGTTAGATTTTATAATCAAGTTAAGTATGCTGGCCGCTTACTGGAATACTATTTTTTAATTTTCGAGTTTTTACCGATAAGAGGGTTGTCATAATATCACATAAGACAGTTTTACATGCATGTTCTTCCTTAGCAGAAATACTTCTGTCAAAAAGGAACTTAGGGATTAAGGCGGGAAATTTGAAATAGTGTTTCTGTAATAGAGTTAGATTATCGATAATAAAAAGACTTTTTGTAGTACGAGTAAAAAATGATTTCATTTATTTAGTCAATCTCATCACTACATAAATACAATTATAAAATCGTTTACCTAAATGAATATTAAATTTGCCTACAGGTCCTAAAGGTCGTATTGAAACATCTTTACTCTTCAACTGTTCATTAAATTGATGTATACGTTGGTCCTCGGCTTTGAAATACTTGTGGAAACTGTCAGGTAACACGCATTTAAACTCCTTCAGTTCCACAAAGACCTTTTCGCCATACTTTGTCGATATGATACTCAGATTGAGTATCCTGTATTCGACTCCTGTCTCCAAATCCTTAATGTTTTTGAATTATTTAAAGCACGTTGATGAATTTAGAGTAGATAAATCCATATCTGTAATTATAGCCTGTACAGGAAATTAAATAAAGTAAATAAATAAAATAAGAGTTAAAACCAGAAACAATCACTTACCAGTGCTGTATTGAAAGAACTTCTCGGGAGATTGACAAACGAGTGAATAACTGTTGGTTTTCTGTTACCTATGTACTCACAGTACATTCATTTCTGTGTTTTACTAGTTCTAACGTGTTGGGGAAAACTCACTAATCATCAAATCAGGTAGGTAAAATTTTGCGACGCGAGACCTTCAGGGAAGGCTGTTTCGGCGACCCCCACTCCTCGAGTCCCAAAGATAATCGATCCTATCCGAACATTAACGAGTGCTCACACCCATTCCTCCAATATATTTTAAATAAATAAGAACAAGCGTAGGTGTCCACATGATGTCGGACTTGAGCCTTGTGGGCGGGTGCACTCGTTAATGTTCGTATATATATATATAAACATTTTCAAACGCTAAGCTTCCCTTCAACTTTTTATTAATACTCTTGTTTTCCTAACGGACGTTCAAACCTGTTTTATAATTCTAAAACCCTTTTTAACAGAAGTATTTCCATTAAGAGAGGTATTTCAGCTAAGTCAGATCTGGTATCTAAAATAGAAGCGTAATTTCATGTTTAGTAGGGGCACTCTGTCAACATCCTAGCCTAAATACCAGATGAAAATATCTGCCATCACCGGTATATTCCAATTTTTATCGTGCATATCTTTCAGTATCAAAACCGAGATTTGTTTTCTAGAATGTAAATATCGAAAATTGACAATGACTGCCGCTTTATTTATCTCTTTTGATCCTATTGTTTTCTTTTTAGATATCTATAAAGCCAGCCAACACGTGTTTAAAATCGTGCATTAACCATAACAGTTATAAATTTTAATGTACATCTACTCGTATGGTAATACTTAATTACTTAATTACCCATTAAAATTTAAAGTAATTTGTATGTATGTATAGTGTTGAAGATTGACTTTACATTCTCAAGGTGTCAATAAAAATTCATATAAGCAAGGTCGCGCTCTAACGACCCTATAGTTAACGCGAAGGGACAGTTTCAAGTATAGTTATATTTGTTATTATATTGTATAATAGTACTAGCGGTTCACACAACTTTGTGGCTATTGATGACTAAAAGGTGAGACTTAGCAAATCGATAGTGGATATAAAAATAAGCATTTTAACTCGTAGCATACGGTAAAAAACGTGTGTGGAGGGGGGGAATACAGTAGCGTACATTTTTAAGGGGTTTATTTGGTTGGACATAAAAAAATATGTTTAAATGTTTAAGTGATAATAAATTCTGCTTTTAAAAGACGTAGATTATCATAAAATATTTCCTAAAAGCCTCATTCACAGCCTCCCCCTCCCTTTCCTTCTTGCCAATGTCATAAATTAAAAAAATTTAGAACATAGTTAACAAAAGATATTTGGTTGGGACATACAAATAAAAAAAGTACTTGTGCAATAAAATAATAGTAGATACTTTTTATGTATTATTAGGTAGCAATAAAAGCTTATTATCAGTGGCGCACTTCACTAATAAAACAAAAAAAAACAAAAATAAACACATTGAATTAAGTTGAAATTGTGAATTTTTACGTTATGATAAAAAATCAATGCTGACAAAAAAAATAAAAACAAAACTTCTAAAACGTGTAACAGTTTATTGTGTTTATGTTCCCTCCAAATCAGCATCGTCATCCTTGTCTAGCAATCTGGAACTAAAGAACATACCTTACCATATAAATTGACGCTTTTTTTGGAAAAAATTGGTTAGTTGCTTTTTATTACTACAATTGCCTCAGCAATTTTTGCAGTTTAAAGTACAAAAAAGATGTTGCTTAATGCATTGAGATCGTGTGGAGCAACAATCAGTGTTGCACCCACATTAATCCAAGGCCCTAAGATTGGGCCAAATATTATCCTGTTTTGTCCACCCATTAGGCGATGGTATTGAGTGATTTGCCTTTGATCTGCTCCATATTTGCCTAAAATATGTTGTGTTAGAGCATCTAGAGTTGGTGGAATGTTGGTCACTGGTCTGTTTTCTGTGGCAAACAAAATTTTTCGAGCCTCATTTACGCTAGTACACCGCATGTCTTTAATGCCATATAATTTAACAGTAAAGAGCTCAAGCTTGTTAATACAGCTGGTGGAAGGTGTCTCATTAGGGTTTCCGACTGCAGCAAAGGCTTTCAATAAAGATTCTGATCCCTTCTGAAAGAGGTTCCAAGCCGTACGTTTCCCTTTGGAGACAAAAAATGATTCTGAATCACATCCAGTAAACGCATGAAACCTTCTAATTGCATTACATTTTGCTTCCCCATTTCTTTCGCAATATCATGAATAGAAATGAACTTTTTATTATGGCTCGTTCCAAATGGTATTCAACTGTTCAAGTCCCGTAGAGTGAAGTTCAAAAAACAATGAGATGGAAATCATAACTATATCTGAATCTGCACATCAACTGGGTACTGTGTTGGCGCCTTCTTTAACCATATCATGAACATGAAGAGTTGTGCCACCATCGGCCTCTTCCATATTTTCGCAAGAAGTATTACTGAAGTCTGTATTGCAGTTTACTGTGCTCAGAATTTTATTGCCAATATTTGTTTCTGTATTACTCTGTACACTAGACAAAATATTTCTAGCTAAGTATTTGAACAGCTCATCCTTATTCAAATCATTGAGTAAATAATCAGACCAATCTTTTGGCAGGTACTGAAACAAGTTCAATTTTCATAAAATGTTTTTATAAAGCAAAAGTATTCATTTACCTTTAGTTGGAAGATTTTCACATCGAATTCCTCTTCCACTCGACTTTCTTTCCGATTTTTTAATGTTATTTTTATAGTATGTATCCCAAACAATCTCTACCCTATTTGCTTTGAACGCTTTGGCTGTAGCAGATATGTGTGGGATAATTTGATTCCTTACATATTCATGAAAAGTATTTATGGGCATACCTGGCTTCTGGGTATGAATTGAAAATGCCCCATCGAAGACAAACACCATCTACTGCTTGCGGATTTTCATAATTGCTTAAATTAAATAAAATATCTATTAAAGTAGCTTTAGTGCCCTCACGCAGTTCTCCATTAAGTGATATTGATGGTGGGTGGAGTTCATTCTCATATTGAAAAAAATGTGTCAATGTCAAAATCCCTAGCAAGGGATATAACGAAAAGGTTTATCTGGTTGTATAGATGTTTTTTCCTGGGTAAATATTTAGTATTGCTTTTTGATATTGGGTCATAGAGTGACTTAACTTTAGTTTCAAATCTCTCACGCAAAAAAAGGTTTTTAACATTGTTTCTCCTTTTTTTTCTTTAACCTCGTAATGTCGTAATGTACTGATCCCAGATTCATCTATAATAACTTGACTGTCAATCGAAATAAGTTCGTGCGAACTACATAAAAAAGGGTTTTCGAACTGTTGAAAGCTATCTTTTAGACTACAGCAGTTTTGGGAAAACTTATTTTGAAAGCTTTTTAGTTGAGTGTAATGATTTCCAGACACATGACGCTTTCATAGTTCGTCTCTTGAAATTCTGATATTAATCTAGCAACTTCTGGACTACCGATCGACCATCTTCGCAACTAGGAAGGATCAGCAGTAAGGCCCACTGCTCCACCTTTACCCTTAGTAATTGCACTGTTTTGTTCATGGGCATGTCGATCCCAAGGGCAGAAAAATGGTGATTAGTTTTTCGGACAACAAAGTTACCTAAAATTAAATTATTTCAATTTTTTAGCATTAACCAAATTGTAGTATTCTTACCACAACAGAATTCTTGATGAATTGTTGGTGCTGTCTGCTCTAACTCGTCCATAATATGAACAGTTAACCATCTCGCATAATTTGGATGGTCAAATACAAAAAAAACCAAGGAAGGATACGTCTTAAGGATTCTTTAAAAAGAATATAATCTCCAAGACGTAATGATCTTGTAAATGACAGTAGCAAAACTTCAAGATTTAGTAACAAAAATTTAAAGGTAGGTGACAATGCACTTTTTTCTTGTATCCATTCCTCCAAAGTAATGTCATTATCAGGGTTCTGGTCGGTAAATGCATCATGTAACAAAACATAAGAGTGCTGCAGCGGTAGTTTCATGCATTCGACGAGCTTTCATGGTATGAGTAACCTAAAAGACATAAATTAAAATTATAGTATACATCACAATAAATATCTGAAACTTACTTTAATTTTGCCTTCAGCCGATCCTGCTGATACTATTCCAGAATTGCATCAATATTAACCCAACCACTTCCATCTAAAAGTTGACCCAAAACTCGAAGAAAACATTGTTTTATATCAAGTGGCCCAAATAAAACAACGAAGTTTTTATAAGTATCAGGGTTAGCAAATTAAATTTGTTTTAAGAGTGCAAATAAAGGTTGATCCGCACATAGTACAGGAATTTCATCACTGTTTAAGTATGAAGTAAGAGATTTAACTATATTGAATCCGTGCTTTAACATAGACTTTTCATGAAATAATCTCGAAGCATGAAACGCTGCCCAGGATATTACTTCTGAATCTGCTTCCAAACTGTCATTAATAACTCCCTCGATATTGGTTAGCCAATCAATTTCACTTTAAAAATTCATTACTTATTTATTACTTCATTTAATTATTTACTTACTGTTACTTAAAATCTGTTGAAGTCTGTTCAAAGAATAACACTCAAGAGGAATTGGGCGTTTATTCGGCAGAATGCTTTTAGGAACAACAGAATAGGTATCCGGAAGCTCCGGAACACTTCTGTTACGATTACGGACTACATCTGCATAATAAGGTTTAAAAAATCTAGAGGGCAAATCGTTTTCTTGACAAAAAACTGAAACACTAGGATTCCAGTACCGCGAAATTCTGCTCTGCTTGTAGTACTGATGGGTGAGTGGCCAATGTTATCCAACCCGCACACAGTAAAAGCGTCTTTTTTTTTAATATAGAAGAACACACAACATTTTCATCGACTGCCCTTTGAACAACTGGACGACACAATTAGGATGTTATTTCCATAACTCGATTTGAGGAAACGCTCATTCTAAGATCATGTAATTCGTCTATGCGCTTTTTATCTCGATTTTTACCATGTATAGATAACCCCAAGTACAGAGGCAGTGCTAGCTCTCTCTCTCTTTCTTGTGACGTACTAGGTTTCCTTCTGGGGTGGCTTGTCTATAATTTAACACAATAAGTTGACAAATTATTTTAGCAGGTTTGGTGGCACGACAGTCTTTAGTTATGGCTTTTCCGTACAGGATCATGTTAACAGTTGCCAACAGAATAGGTGATATATATCGCCTCTTCATCGTGATCTTCATTTTCTAAATTATGAAGAATACTTGCACTAGCAGGTAATATTATGTATCCTTTGCCTGACTTCTCACATTTAGACTCGAGAAGATAGGATAACATTTTTTCTCTTAATTTGGTGGACTTCACTAATGTGACTTTTGATTTCTCCACTCCTAAGAGTTGGGCTAATGGTTCATGATACATTGAGCGCAAACCTGGCATCTTTAACACCCAATTTCTTTTTAGAGAAGGTGTTTTACTTTTAATATGATTGATAACCTCCGAAAATTCAAACCCTTCACACATAATTATATCTCTATCACTCTGTAAAGTTTTTTTTGTCTACACTTTTTATACAAGGCTCTTAAACATCCGAAGTGGTACTTTGCTTTTTGATCCAATAAATCACCTTCCGCAAAAAGTGTTTGCATACGAACGTCCCCTAATATGCCAGTACAACTATTAACTTGCTTACAAACACTGTAAGTTTCACAGCTGTGTAAAATTTGTTTACGAGTAGCTTGACCCAAGCATAAAAAACATATGGGTTTCATAACATTTGAATTTTGATCTCGTGGCCTTAGCGTGATCTTAGGAGCAGCCTTCCCCAGAGTTATCCTCCTACCCTTCTGCACAACTTTGAGATTCAGTCTGTTCTTGCAGTTCTCTTAAGAGATCATTTAAGCGGTTCTGATTGGTTAACTTGATTCCACAAGATTTATGCCACATCGCAGATCTTGTAATAAAAGTTTCTTCAAACCCTTGACCCTCGTCACAAATCACCACAATAAAGCCAGATGGCAGTACAAAGTTGTAAGGAGGTAGTTTGTTAAATGCTTCTGCTAGCGCATTGGATTTTTCGTGGAACAAACTTTTACGCCGCCATTGCTTTTTTGGCAAATGCAACATTCATTCCAGTTTATTATTGAACAATCATTAGACAATGAGGAACTTGCCAGTGTTTAACGTTTTTTTATCTCTTCATTTTTATCTCTTTATTTAATAAAGATTAAATAAAGATTTAACACAATTACAATACACACTGGACAACATAATATTTGTTATAATTTTACATATAACTTGCTACTAAATATTAGTAGGTGTAGGTAAACAAAACTCAAATTACTAATATTCACTTATTATTATCACCGACCGCCGAACATACTCATCAACCGTCGAACTAGTTCTATCGAGAATTGCATCAATTTGCAGCATTTGCACGGTACGTGTACAATTGCATTGTTGCCAGATCTACTTTTGAACAAACTAAAAGTTAAAAGGTCAAAAATAAAATAGTATTTGCTATTATTTATTTTTTAATCTTTAATAACGAGAACGATTTTCAAATTTTATGTCGTCGAGTTGCGAATTAAAATTAAACAAGTGCAAGTCAATTGGGTCCATAAATATCACTTTTTTTCTGTTGGAATGTATATGCGGGACATTAATTGCTATTGTGATTATTCAAGACAAAATTTTGCATTAAATTTTGTATTAAAAATCTATAAATGTATTTTTTCGATGAAATATCCATTTTTTCTCCCCCCGCTCCCCCTACCCTGACTACACTATGATACTGTAGTGTACTTCGGGTCAAAAAGCTAATTTTTATGTACACTATCGATTTACCAAGTCTCACCTTTAATCATTAATGGTCTCCAATTAACGATATTTCGGTTGAGCCGCTAGCACTATAAGTATTTAGGTGGTTGAGCATTTTCAATAACGACTTAGGACGTTCAGTCTTGTTTATAAATCTAGAGCCCTTTATCTGAGCAGTATTTCCGTTAAGACAGTCCTTGTTGTAAAATAATATGGTGGTCTGATCTCGAATTTGGTTTTATTTTTTATCGTACAGGCATTTCACTAATTTAAATGTAAAACATACTTTTATCATTGTATGCAAAACGTGGCAATAGTGTTACACGATAATTTGACATTCGTATATTGACAGCAATGCCGTTTTTTGAAGAATGATTTTTGCAGGATGTAAATTAAATCAGGCTGTTATTTTTTAATTGAGAGCGGGTGTTGCAAGATGTAAGTTGTATCAATTTGGTATTTTTGAATTGTGGTTGGTTTTAACAAGCTGCAAGTTAAACCAAATCTGTATTTTTTAACAGTAAGCCGGTTTTCGCATGCTGTAAGTTATGATTTGATTGATTGATATTGATTTGGACGATTGTTTGGGATTTGATTTGATCGAACGTGATTTGCTTGAGATCAATTTGCTTAATTTATTTGATTAATTTGGTTTGATTAATTGATTTGTATGTTTGACAGCCGAGAGACACGAGAGAGAGAGAGAGAGAGAGAGAGAGAGAGAGAGAGAGAGATGGTGAGAGGGGGGAGGGAGAGAGGGAGAGAGAGAGAGAGAGACTAGTAATTAAGGCAAAAAAATGGTTTTATTATCTCTAATCGAACTCTATTTCCAATTACCCTCATAACGATTACAGAGACCTGTATGTCCTTTTAAAATATACCACTAGGTGGAGCCACCTCTTTACAGAAAACATTCGTTAGTCGTAGAAATACACCACTAGATGGCGACATAAGCAAATTCAAATTTCGCTCCAAGGGGGTCACGATAGTAGGGCGTAGACCCTAACACAAGTTCCTATACCTGTCTCACAACTTAGCATTAGGATCCGCTTATTAAAATACTATTTCCAGCCACGGCGGCCACGACAGGGGGGGGGGGGCGAAGGCCCGAGAGCAAACCCCAAGCCTTACAAAAATTAGCAATAGGGCCCCCTTATTCTAACTCAGATTTCGCGCTGAGTAGATTAGGGTATGAACTGGGCTACCCGAAAGCCAACTCCAAGGCCAGGTCCAAGGTCAAATTACGTCGTCCACGTGACCGTCAAGGTCAAACTCGAGGTCAGCCACGTGGGCGGCCTTGTGACGTCACAAAAGTGGACGTCACAAAAAAAGTTGAGGGGATAGTGCCTCCTTTCTACTGATATATTTTTAATTCTTAAATGGCTTTGTTTAATAACTCTCGTAACTTTTTATCAGTAGGTTGGTGGTTTGCGTACATCTAACAAAATAAGAAACAATTTGACGCAATCAAAGTTCTGTGGAGGTACTATAACCTTGATCTAATTTTTATACGTTGGTTTATTATTTATATTAGAACGCTACTGAAGTAGATATGGTCAAAGATATGATGATCATTGTAAGAAAGTCGCTGGTGAGCCGACGGCAAATATTCTGCTTTTAATTCTCTAATTCAAACTCGTGTGCCCAGATAATAAAACATAATTCCTTCAATATAAGCCTTACCTAGTAAAGAGTTGTTTCGTATTGTATCTATGTAACATGATTAACACTTTCAGTTTAAATCCATCTTTATATATGTTTGTTCATGTTTTATACCTCATACACCTACTTAGCAACTATAAACTGCGAAAAGTGTTGTGTATTTCATAGGTACGTTTTCAATTATTTGTTTTACAGTTATCTGTTCATTGTCCTTATGGCAAAGATGTCATATACATCACTGATGTATTAGTAAGACTCCATACATACAATTCTTGAAGAAAATATGTGGATATACTAGTCACATCTACATGTTATTCCCAAACAAACATGTAGCAAAGACTTTGCCATTTCATTTAGGTATTATTGAGCTTCGTTGTATTTGAAAAGGTGCTATATTTTTCATATCTAAAATTAAAGTTGTTTTATTATTCACTTTTAGTTATTAAAAATAATTCCTCAATAAAAGTGAGAGTGAATTTAAGAAGTGTGTAAGCTTTGAAAAGATCTGCAATACCTACATGCTAGCCATTGCTAGTAGATATATAAAATGGGTCACAAGTCTGATAAATGTAACATACACACACCGATCTAGTTGGACTTGTGGTGACATAATCTAATTAGCATTCGGGAGGTAATGGGTTCGATACCCGTTACCATTTATGTAGTATAAGGTTTCTCAGGGGGTTTTACATATAGCGGCATAATTACTGTTTATACGCACATAATGTGTGACGATTTAGGCAAATTGTGGGGTAGTATCTTCCCCCTCAGAACACTAACTCCATGCTTTCCGATCCTATCCTTACCGCAACCATCCTTAACCCCACCTTGCATATAAACGTAATGTATATAGGTATGCTGGCAATCCATCGCTGTGGCTGAAGAAGCGTGGAAACCTGGAACATTCCGCACTCCCCTATGGGAAGGGAATGCAATACGTTGCTTTTCTTTCCTTTCCATAGACATACAATATACAATGTATATTCAATATCTAGTAGTATATACAAATATCCCAACATAATATTTCTTGCACATACTTAGAATATTATAATGCTATTTGGATATATCCTTATAATGTGTAATGCATACTCTAATTGTATATTTGTATATGCCTCGTATATGCATTAATAAATAGCATACCCATGAACATAACGTATAGTAAAATTGTCTTCTCCCTTATTTTCCTTTTTTATAGTTCATCGCACAATTTTTTCAAAAATTTACGGTGCCTAGGCGAATGCGCCCACTGTGAATTTTAATATCGGATCATTACTTCTA
Source organism: Vesta saturnalis (assembly GCA_036346205.1). NCBI lineage: Eukaryota > Metazoa > Arthropoda > Insecta > Coleoptera > Lampyridae > Vesta > Vesta saturnalis. The sequence goes on from JARFJB010000472.1 coordinate 4,117,835, forward strand.
AAGGAGCACGGACCAGCTACCTCACGGAAGAACCCATAAACAACTAGAAAAGGAAAACCAAATAAAAAAGGAGCAAAATACTGAATGAGGCCGTAGTCGAAAGGGAAAACGACAGAGTAAATCACACCTCAACTACATGCACCGTTGGATAACAACCCAGATGCCATGTTTGAATCACCAGAAGTCGAGCACGGATCAACTAAAGATGGCTGATATGATCCAGCCGGAACGTCGTAATGGAGGAGATGGTTAAGAACCGGGTGAATGAAACCACACGTATCAGGGTTTATGTCATTACGTACATGTCGTATAAATCGATTTCCGCGATTGTATGTTGGTTGCATTTGCTCTTTGGTACAAGTACGTGCTGCCAATCTCCGAAAAACATTGAAGGATTGACGGGCACGTTGAGGATATCTTCCCGCATACATTCTTTCAGCCGCTCTGTAATTTTGTCTACATTCCCCAAAACCATTATCATATCAAAAGCTTCTAAATTTGAAAACGTCATAATTTCACTAATTTAAGTTAACTCATTTTTTAACGAAATTAAACTTTAACTTTGTGTCTACAAACATATCAATAATAAACAATAAATTATCAATTTAAACAATGGATAATGCCACAAAAGATTAATACAACACATGCAATTATTGACATTAAAGCATGTGACATTGTTTAATTCGGTAAATAGATTTTAAAATCCGACTTTTCAATTTTGTTTGTTAACAATGAATTTCAAATTTAATAATTTTAGTCGAATATTACTTAAAAGGGGTGGGAGTAATAAAATAATTTTTCTAATAAAACTTTCTTCTTTTTTAGCGATCTTTTCAACAATACCTTTTTCGACACTCTTGCAAAAGGCAATACTTGCAATATACTAAGTCAACTTACTTTACCAATAACGGTAGATTCTAAAATAATTATGCTAGATGTATTAGTGGTGCTTGAAGTACCTCATAAATTAATTTTAGGTATAGATTTCTGGAAAATGTCACTGATCCTCGAAATGGCCAGTGGACATTTGGTAACGACACTTGCATACACTCTACTTCTTTTGAACACCCAATCTCTTTCTCTGATCTTTCTTTGTCTCAAGAGTCTTCTCTAAAACCTTAATTGATCAAACTTTTTAATATTCTTCTTCTTTGGGGTGTACCCAGCATGAAATCCGAACTAATGCTGAACCAATCAAACAGCGATATTATCCGCTTTCTCCTGCTTTACAACAAGTAGCGAATGCTGAATTAGACAATATGCTTCAATTGGGTGTAGTAGAACTTTCGAATACTCCTTGGTCTAGTCCAACTATCTTGGCCAAAAAGAAAGATGACTCCTGTTTTCACCGTCCCCAGGCGTAACTTTTTCAATTTACTAGGATGCCTTTTCGTCTACACAATTCACCGGCTACTTTTCAAAGACTAATTGATCGAGTTTTGGGGGGAGACATAGAACCTTACTGCTTCGCTTATCCTGACGACTGTTTTGGCTATACCACCTTTCGAAAAACACTAAGAAGTTTCTGTTTTCTGCGCGCTACAAGATAAACGCCATTTCTGCCGTTCTGAATTAAAATACTTAGGATATGTAGTCAATAAAGACGGACTCTTAGTAGATCCAGATAAAGTATCTGCTGTGTGTTCCAACAAATGTTTCGGACGTACGTCGCTTAGTCGGTATGGCGGGATAGTATCGTCGCTTTATACCCAACTTGTCTTCTGCTATCAAACCTTTAACTTCGTTTACTAAAAAGAATACTCCGTTTGTCTGGTATTCCGAATGTGAAACGGCATGCACTTCCTTAAAAGAATGTTTAGTGTCAGCTCCTATCCTTTCCTGTCCAGATTTCTCACAACCGTTTGCCATCCAAATGAATGCGCCTGACTTTGGTATCGGTGCTGTATGTCAGCAATTCCCTACTGGTAAAATTGAAGAATCAGTAGTGGAACCATGTCACTTATCAATTCTTGATTTCATCTCGGATTAGCCAGAAAATTTTGAAACCTGATGTACAGATCAGAGGAAATAGGAATCCGATGGAAGAGAAACCAGAATAGAAGTATAAAAATACTATTCCGCTCACGATAAATCATTGTTTTTCTGTTATGATTATTAGAGAAGGATATCAGGTACTTCAAAATATAAAAAAAAACTGCAAGGCTATAAATCTATTTTTGGTTTCATACAAATATGATTGTAACATAATAAAAAGTATTTAATATTTTATTACAAAACACAAAATCAAAGAAAAAACGAAAACAAATATTACTATTTTCAAATGTTTGTAAATTTCGACATTTTTTTTGTCTAGTTTCCATTGAGCAATTTTGAAGCTGATTTGCCGGTTTAATTCTGCAGTCATGTTCGAGTTTTGGTAAAGACAGGACAACTTCATAAAGCACAGACGTGGTTTGTATTTATAACATTGTTTTATGGGTTATTTTGTGGAAAATATTCTCCCCCTTCAACAAATACAATGCATTTTGTCAACCTCAGACTCGAGTTTCCAAGCAACTTCCGATAATTGATCATTTGAATGTAAAAGCGAACTCAATAAATATTCATATCCATACTTGCTGTATGTTTTCCCAGTGAGTATTTATTCTTGAACTTAAATGCTACAAATCCGGTTATGTATTTGGGTGATTCCTGACTCAATCTCGCTTTTACCTCAAAATTTTGAATTAGCTGCATTGTTTCTTGTTCTATACCTTCTTCATCCAGATAAGACGGTTCTATGAGTAGTACAAGTAAGTGTCATGATTTCGGTTTTCGCATGATCTTTTTCTTTATGTGACTCTCCGGTTATTGAAGTGTTCAACAACATTTTCTGCGTCAAGTAAACTTCTTCCGCTTCTACATTAGATGTTACGTTGCGACAGTCCTTGAAAATATCCAACAAACACATCTTGTCGGATTCTATTATATTCCGGTTTTCTGTAAAAATTGTTCCTAAAGATTTTACCCAGAATGTACCAACGAAGTCTGTATCTGAAGTCGAACGAGGAAGAGTGATCGTTACTTCCGCCTGTATTTCGAATATAAGCGAAGAAGTTCCCAAGAACACCTTGGTTTAGTCTGGAAATTATCACATACTCCAAATCATACTTTTATTTAATCCTAGAACACTAATACATACTTTTTATTTAATCCTAGAACACTAATACATTTTTGACTCACGTAAACACTAATGTGTCGTAAATTTTATGAGTTTCTCAAAAATCAATGAAATTGATATTAAAAATTTATTTAAACAAGATTACATGGAAGGGTTGTATTCTACATCCTAAACTAGAGATATCCTCGAAAAATAATACATTTATATTGTACACTCAGTGCAATAACCACATCACCGCATATTGCATGTCCGCACTTGAGACAGTATGTGATTGTCATACTCCTTGATCGACTCGGATAATAGTAGCAGGTCTTGCGTTTCTTCTCTGAGGAAGGCACAGGATCAGGTTCCTCGGTAAGTTTTAGAATACACCTGATATTCTGGTGAAGATATTTGCGTAAGTTTGGGATTTTAAGTCTTGCCTCCATCCATGGTGTAACAAGTAGATGTGTTATGTCAATCATGTAGTCACAGCGTTTTCCCATTGCAACTCATACTGCTATAAAGTTGGTCCAATACATCGACACCAGCCTTAGTTTGATTATAATTCACAACGATGGTTGGTATACCAGTCTGTGTACAGACTTCTACCCCTTCGTAAAGCGTGGAGAGAAGCAAAACAACTTTACCTTTTTTGGGGCATAGGATAATAATGTTTCTTTTATCAAAACAAAACATGGAAGTAGCAGATCGTCCTTCCTTAGTTTCTAAAAGTTTTGTAGGAATCTCGTTTTTATTAGTGCGTAAAGTTCCTAAAAGCGTTAACTTATAGGGATTATCCAATGATTCATCCGCAAGGCTAAATGATGTGAACCAGTTATCCATCATAAACGTTGCGGTTACTTCCATAAATTGTTCTCGTTAGCTCTTTTACAAAAAAAATTGCGAATGTTTCATGCATCGCATCAACCAAATATTTGGATGTTAGCACACCAACACTATTTTAATTACGTACTTTGCAGGCTTATTAGGTATAAACATCCTGGATGGGCATCTACCCTCAAAAACTAAGAGCTGTTAGTCAATTGTAATATATGACGAGGGCGTATGTGACGTTTTATAGATTTAGATAAATATGTCCATTTCTGACGAATGGGAGCAAATACATGACCTTTTGCTCTCTCTTGTTGTGTAGTTTGTTTGTCATCGAATTGCAAGCAATTGGCAAGGAATGCAAATCTTTCAGCACTCAAGGAACCTCTGTAGACTGTGCTACAAATAGTAACGTCAAACATTATGCTTAAATTCAAGTGGTTGCCTATCTTTGCAGCAGCGAGAAGCAAAACTGCAAAAGTGCTTTCTATTCACTTTTTGTGACACTTCAAATAGTTGCTCACGATTCATTATGATTTTGAGATTGATGAAAGATTTCTTCATTTGTTATATTTATATCATCAGACAAAAAATGATGAAAGTGTTCTTCCGTGGCGAAGTATTCCTTTGCTGCCAGAAATAAAATGAACAGTATTTCTGGCAGCTGTTTTTTTTTCGTTCTTGTAGCCAGTTTTGCAGACCATCTATGCCCGTCTTTTCTTTTCAGATTGAGTTTCTTTGGCATGACAATTGACTCTTGCCTTCTAGTTTCCCCCACAAAAGTGGACAATGGACCTTCATCATTGGAGTCCTCGACTTCAACTTCGTTATTGTCAACATCTTCATCAGATTTAGGGTCACCAACGAGTGAATTGGACACATTGGACATGTCCATATCATTTTCGTCAGAATCTATATCGCTATCTGAAAGATCTTCTTCCCCATGACTACCGCTATATTCGAAAGGTACAGGTTCACTGTCTTCACCGTTCATTATGCTTTCAATTTGACATTGCAGCTCTTTTCTGTCAACAGTCTGTTTTTATCTCAATAGGAAGACATTTTATTGAAAACAAATATCATTGTAGGTGTATGTTAAGGTTAAATGAATAATAATTTATTTACCTGTTCTATATGGAGGAAAATAATCTAACATTTTAGAAATATACGTTGCGAGAATAATTGGACAGACGCATAAAGGTCATGGTAATACTAATATGTCGTAAAAGTTTCGACGAGCCGTCGAAAAATCGTCACAAAACCATAATATCTGCGTGAAAACTCACAACTACTAGGTTACGACTAAATAAGAAATACTTACCAAGCTACCTTGTACTAAAATGTACGAAAATAACCGAAGTATCCGAAGCGTCGTAAAATTTACGACGCATTAGTGTTAAAAGGTTAAATATTCGTACATTTGTAACAGTGATATACTTGAGAGTAAAATTTAGTTTTTAAAGGGAATCGTTTTTTTTTACTTATAGTATTCCCGAACAGGCTAAGATTTGCCTAACGTTCTAAAGCACTCAGGAACACTGGAAGAGTTTAGGGATATTGTTAGGCTGCCGAGAAATGTGACTTAAGTCAAAGTTTGTAGGAAAACAAGAACTGGGTAATGCAATCCACAATTTGGTCGCCGTGTGGAAAAATGTAGATTGAGCACGTTTAGTGTGATTCGATGGAATTTTCAGTGCGTAATTATAGTGCGAATGGGAAAACTGAGAGTTCCTAGCGAAGATGACCTGCGAAGGTATTAAGGAGTGCATTTCGGAGGCACACTTGCCATGGTAATCGCGATAGAACAAGGAAAGAACCAAAACTATTCTTCTATGCTCAAGAGGCTGTATAGAAAGCCCAGTTTACGGGCAGCTGTTTTGCTGGCTGACAAAAGGTGCTCAACCCATGAAAGGTTCGATAACACGGACATCCCTAACATCGAAATAGAGTTTGAAAGCTTGACTTCTAAGCCATTCATATTTACAGCAGGAAACGAGCGGTCTTTCTTGGCGGACACAAGGCAACACTTCGTTTTGTCGGCGTTGAATGTGAGTAGATTATTCCTTCCCCATTCAAGGACACGTTGTGTCTAGACTTATTGTTGTGGGAAAACTGAGAACTACAATGTAGAGTACTGTCATCCGCCAAGCAATAGATCTGGTTAGTTGTAAAGGAAATGAGGTCATTTATATACAGCAGGGAAAGTGTGGGAGCTATCACTGATCCTTGGGGTACTCCCGCGTTAATAGTAGTTTCTTTCGAAAAGAAGCCATCGACGACAACGCGTATACGTTTTTGTCAAGAAAGATGGATATCCAATTGATGAGCGTATCGGATAAACCGAACGAAGTGAGCTTGGTAAGTAGGCGCTTGTTCCAAACCTGGTCAAAAGCCTTTGAAGTATCTAAAGCTACTAAGACTTTCACCGGAACTCTCTAATGTGTTATTCAGATCATTCCAAGGTTCAATAAACAAACCTGTTGATCACGAAAAAAAATATTTTACTAATAAACAAGTTTTCGGAACCACAAAACCTGAACAACCCAAACCAACACCTATGTTCGGAGTAAGTACATTTACTACCAAAAAACAACCCCATCAACAAAAATTCAATAACCATTTTCGACCCACCGGCCGACCAAACCTTATCTCTCAAGAACTAAATTGCGTAGAATCAACCGATGTTGAACAAATTAATTACGAATTACCGTATTTTGAAGAACCCCAAGAAATTAGTTATTGTAATGAAGAAGAAAATTTTCAAGAGCAAGTCACCCAAAATCAACCCCTAACATAATAGATTTAAATTCTATAGCGCCAAAACCCAAATTACCATTTATCTATTTACCAAAATTAAAAGTTTTAATTCATTCCGGGGCTTCTAATTCGATAATGAACCCTAATGTGGCAAAACAATTTTCAAAATTTAGCTATAAAAAACCTTTTGTTGTTTCCGGTCTTGACGGACAAATCTATTCGGACCAAAACCTATGCATTCCCTTATTAAAAGGATTTGGAATCATCGATCCTATTCATCTCCATGTAGTTCAGTGGCATTCAAAATTTGACGCTTTCCTCGGTATTGACGATTTTAGTAAATTGCAAGCAAGAATTGATTATTCAAATAATACTTTAGAAATTAACCCTTTTTATACAGAATATGTCTCAAAAGAAATAGAAATTCAAAGTTCGATTATTAACAATATTATTAAAATCCCTACAACCATAGAAAACGGAGACATTTTACTTCCTTCTTTAAAATTATCTGACAATTACGTTACACCAGAGGCAATAGTTACTACAAAAAACGGATATTGCACATTACCACTTACGGAACCTATCGAATCTCAAATTAATTTTAGCGAAACAGTAGATGTAGAACCTTTGATACAACAGGAGATTATTAATCCACCTCGATACGACACAAAAAACTTCAACATCATTAATAAAATTAGGACCGACCATTTACATTCAGAAGAAAGAAAAAATATTCTAACACTCTGTAAAGAATATCAAGATGTATTCTTTAACGAAAACTGCGATTTGACCTTTACCAACGCAGTCAAACATGAAATTAAAACTAAAGACGAACCAGTTTACATTAAATCGTTCAGACATCCGCAAATTATGAAGATGGAAATCCAAAATCAAATTCAAAAACTACTAGACCAAAAAATTATACAACCGTCTATATCCCCATACAGCTCACCCGTTTGGATCGTCCCGAAGAAAATGAATTCCTCTGGAAAAAGGAAAGTCAGAATGGTCATAGATTACAGAAGGCTTAACGACAAAACAATCGAAGATAAATATCCACTCCCGAGAATAGAAGACATACTAGACAGTTTAGGAAAATGTTGTTACTTTACGACACTCGATTCAGCACAGGGGTTCCATCAAATAGAGATGCATCCGAATTCCGTCGAAAAAACAGCGTTCACAGTGAACCATGGACATTATAAGTATATACGAATGCCATTTGGTTTAAAAAACGCCCCCAGCTCATTCCAAAGTGTGATGGACAACATTCTGAGGGAACACTTACATAAATTTTGTTTCGTTTACATGGACGATGTCGTTATATTCTCAAAATCACTACAAGAATACATTATTCACATCAAGAAGATATTCAATAAAATTAGAGAATACAATTTAAAAATTCAGTTAAACAAATCGGAATTCCTTTGCAAAGACGTTGGATTTCTGGGCCATATAATGACTCCCGACGGAATTAAACCGAATCCCACTAAAACAGAAGCTATCCAAAATTACCCACTTCCAAGCACCAAAAAAGAAATAAAATCCTCCCTAGGACGCAAAAATACCCAGATTAACACCCACGACATCGAATATGTTTCCGCATTTGAGTTATGTAAAGATCTCATTACTAACGCCCCTATACTAACTTACCCTGATTTTGAAAAACAATTCAAATTAACAACTGACGCCTCGAATATAGCAATAGGTAGTGTACTGTCTCAATTTGGTAGCCCAATCGCATATTATTCAAGAACCTTAAATTCAGCAGAACGGAACTACTCTATTATAGAGAAAGAACTCTTAGCCATTCTTGATTCTACAAAGCATTCCAGACCATATTCATTTGGCCAAAATTTTATAATTGAAACTGATCATAACCCTTTGGTATGGTTATACAAGATTAAAGAACCAAACTCCAGATTAACTAGATTGAAGCTGGATAAGTTTAATTTCTCTATCCAATATAAGAAAGGAAAGGAAAATTACGTCGCAGATGCATTGTCTAGAATTCAGATTAACAGCACCGAGGTAATGGAAGACGACAATAGCTCATTGACTCCAAACATCGAAGAAATTCAAGAATTAACCGACTAAGACGTAAATACGGTCATTCAATCTCAGATCCACGACCAAAACTTAATAGAAGAATCAGACGAAACCATACATTCCATAACAGAAGCGGATGATGTAAAGACCATTCCAATTACAGAGCAAGCAGTCAACGTTTTTAATAACCTCTTAATACTCTACACACACGAGAAATATGAATGCAAATTATCAATACTTTTCGGTACCAAGAAAACTCACCGCGTTAAAATAAGAGATACGGCAATGAACGAAGACATCCGAAAATTTATAAAAGAAACTTTCCACCCAAATAATGCCTACTGCATATACTTCATAAACAAACAAATATAACGACCATTCACAACAATATGCAAGCAAATGTTCAATCAGTCTATTAAAATAACTATTAGTAACACCTTTTTAACAGACGTTAAGGATAAAGAAAAACAGAAGGACATCATTGGAAAATATCACGAAGAAACCCACAACGGAATTTCCGAAACCTACAAACAATTAAGATTACAATACTACTGGCCAACCATGAAGCAAACAATAACTGAATCAATCAACAAATGTTCAGAATGTTTACAAGCCAAATACGAAAGACATCCTTATAAAACAAAAATTCAAGGGCCCCTGTTAGCACATAGACCTTTTGAAATTATACACATGGACACATTTTCATTTCAAAATATTAAATTCCTAACTCTCATAGACTTGTTTTCGCGTTACGGACAAGTTTATCTATTAAAAGACGGAACTGGCATCACCTTACTTAACAAATTTAGACATTTTATGGTACACTCTAAAAAACCCCACAAAGTAGTTTGTGACGAAGGACGAGAATTTCAAAACCAAACGATTAACGAATTCTGCGAACTCCATAAAATTGAACTACACTCTACTACATTGAATAACCCTAGCTCAAACTCTCCCATTGAACGATTTTATTCGACCATATTAGAAAAATTAAGAATACTGAAGCTAAAAAATCCTAGTGAATCACCAGAAAATCTGGTTATCTCAGCAGTAACGATTTATAACCAATCCATTCATTCTCCTACAGGTGTTTCTCCTTTTTATCTATTATACGGCCCTTACGAAAAACAAAATCCAATCGACCACGAAAAATACAATGAAAAACGGAAAAACGAAGTCCTACCATTTTTCGACGAAATAGACCACACAAACTTAGATAAAGCCTCAAAAATAATTGATAAAATTAACAAAAATAAAGAAGACACCCCTAATTTAACAGACCAAACAATATTTGTGCAACGAAACCGCGTTAGAAAAACAGACCCCTTATTTGAACCCTTACAAGTACTAGATCAAAATCAAACCAAAAATCATAGGTTTAACAAAAAACAATAAAATAACTACTGCAGACACTACAAAGATAAAAAGATTAAAACATTAAAAGATTAATAATCCTTATGAAGATTATGGACAACAAGAGCCTAGAGGTTTACCCCATTAATAGCAACGGTTATTTCGTAGAAACTTTAGGGCTCGCTAGGACCATTCATCATCACAACTTAACATTAGTCACATAGAAATTAGTTATAATCAATTACGCATAAATTCAGATACTTTACTACAACAAATTAAAACAGATCCTTTTAACAAAAAACTCTTTTCCCACCTGGAAATCCTTTGTGCATCGAAATTGAAAATACATATAGTAAACTAGACCATAAAAAGAACAAAAGAGCCTTGGTTAATATTTTGGGAAAGGCGATTAAATTTATCACTGGAAACCTTGACGAAGATGATTTAAATATTATCAATAAAAATTTAGAAAAATTATACAATAATCAAAAAACTTCGATCGAAAAAATAAATGCAATTACGTCTTTCGTGATTCATCTAACTCAAAGATATTCCAAAGACTTGCAAGACATTAATCAAAGTATCAACGAAACTCAACACTTAGCAAATAATACAAAAAATACTTTAGATAGTAGAACGTTATTGCTAATCGAAATCTACCAAGCAAATTTATTACTAGTAAAATTAAAATTAATCGAAAGAACTATTAGCTTAGCGTTTAAGGATATCACGAATTTAGAAATAATCAAGTATAAGGAAAAACATTTAAAAAATCATTACTCTGGAGCAATTATTACCCTTAGATGAGATTCATTTATTCAAAATTTTATAATTTTCAAAAATTTCCATAATTGGAATAAATAAAACAATAACATTCCTCCTCAAAATACCTATCCTAGATCCTTTTAAAGCACAATATTCACGAAGACATTTCCTTATGCTCGAAGAAACATTTCATACAGAATAATTGACCATTGAAGAAGCGAACAAATGCCTCACTTCCCATGTAAGCAAGGACTACGAAATCGTTATACAACTAGAAAACCAGCAAATCTTATACTCACCTAAAAACGAACGAGTAGTCAGAATATTGCAAAGGAGAAATTTTTAGAACCTTAATTAACGAAAATCGTAACATTAAACATTAAAATTGTAACATTAATAAAAAAATTACCAAATAACAATCGCTACTGCCGTCGGCTCATCGGTAAATTGAGATAGGGTGGATTCTAATTTAGAGTTTAATTAACATACCTGAAATACTGCCTGCTTCTCCTAAGCTTAATTATTTTCACTTATACTTAATTCATAAAAAATGTTACCTAAAATTATGAAAAATGATAAAATCTCGAGCGCCATGTTGTCTTTATATATATATATATATATATATATATATATATATATATATATATATATATATATATATATATATATATATATAGGAACAACAAAACCTAGTTAAGGAATAATAATAAACAATTTATCAAAATGAAAATAAAATAACATGAAATACTTAAGTTTATTCAATATGTGATTGAAAAGGTTAAAAATCAGAAGTCTTATACTATTCTAAATATATAAAAACATTACCTTTGAACGTTCGGTACATAAACTGTAACTGGTAACTATGAAGCAGAATGGTGAACTTGGTGAGGTCAATGTCTTGCTTATTTCCCTTTATATATTGTGTCCATAACTTTATTGAATTTCTTTGAAGTTTAATTCGCCAAATTTATTTATAAAAGTATGTAGAACTTGCGTTGTAAAATGTAATTCAAGTAAAAATTGCCATTTAAAATAATAGAATAGTAAAATTACTGACTTATACGTGCCATTAAAAATAATTATTATAAAAATGCCATATAAAAGTATGCATTAAAAAATATGAGTAAAATAATTGCAAACTAAGTGCAAAGTAAGTAAAAGTGGGTACTTAAAAGTGAGTACTTAATAGGTGCCTAAAAAAAGCAAAGGCTTTAGTTTTAAATATAATCAATTAGAAAATAACTTACCACCAAAATCTGATGGCACCAAATATAAAAAATTAGGTAAAAATCATGCTTACTGCTGTAACATTCAGCATTAAGTGAATTAAAAAAAAAAGCTTTCAGAATAACTCAAGTGTGTTCCCCCTAAAAGTCTTCACGCGTTGCGCGGATACCATAATATAAATCCAATTTTTTAAGAAAGGGAACTATAATTCTATGAAATATTACACCCAAAAGATTTGTTCTAGGAAATGCCAATTAAATTGCCATTCTCAATTCTACATATTAATAATTAAAAACTTTTCTAATATTACGCCAAATAAATGAACGATTCTTAAATTAATGTACTTTTTAATACAACCACAAGAAAAGGTTGTTACAAACATTCAAAATCCTACTTAATTGCCTGCAAGCAGCTAGATAAAACAAATGCTTTAACAATATCAAGATTTTTGCAAGATAGTTTAACGAATTTTTTTCTCCCTTTAGCTGTTCCCAAAGAAACATGTTTACTGTTTCTTTCAGATGCTACACCCTATATGATTAAAGCAGGTCAAAATTTGCAAATTTTTTATCCAAATTTAATACATACAACTTGCCTAGCCCATGGTATTAATAGGGTCGCAGAACAAATTAGAAATAAATTTCCTAATGTTAATAATTTGATTTCAAATATGAAAAAAATATTCCTTAAGGCACCTATAAGAATTCAACTTTATAAGGAGCGTTTGCCAAACCTTCCTCTTCCACCACAACCTGTTATTACTAGATGGGGAACTTGGTTAGAGGCTGCAATGTTTTACGCAGAAAATTTTGCACAACTAAAACCGTTAATAATGGAATTAGTCGACGACTCATCTCAATCCCTTTCACAGGCAAAAGAATTGTTTAAAAATAACATTTTACAACAACAACTTGCGTACATAAAATCGAATTACAACTTTGTACGAAGTTCTATTCTTCTACTACAGAATCCCAACTTATCCTTAATTGAAGCAATTAAAATAGTAAAAAATTTTGAAATATCTTGCAAAAATGTTGAGGGTCAAATTGGGGAAGACATTTTTAAGAAATTTAAATCAGTTATTGGTAAAAATGAAGGTTTCGTTTTTCTTTCAAAGGTTGGAAATGTTTTAAATGGGGAGTTTGATGAAATCTTAAATTTAGATCCAGAAATTTTGCCTTATTTTAAATATGCCCCCATAACTTCAGTAGATGTAGAACGGAGTTTTTCCATTTATAAACATATGTATTCAGATAGGAGAAGAAACTTTTTACTAGAAAATTTTGAAAAACACTTAGTGACATATTGCTTTTACAACTAAAAATGTAGTTATGTATATATAAACATTTTAATAAAGCAATTATCTAAACGATTTGTTTTATTGCGTAAAAAAAGTAATATTTTATAATATAATTAATTTATTCGAACGGTTTATGAAGTGCATATTTTGATAAACTTTGCTAAAATAAATGCATATTTAACACATTTGATATGAATATATATGTGCATATTTTGTACTTTTTGATCTGCATATTTGCCTGACTCTTTAATGATAATTAAGTGTATTATTCAAGTATAAATAAGTTAGAAAATTCTTGTAAAGGTTGTTATAACTCTTATAGTTCCGACTAGTAGTTCATAATCATACAATAAATAATTTATAATAAAATTAGTGTTTATATCCTACGAATTATAATTATATGTTGTCCAGCTTTTTGCGCCAATTTGAAATTCCGAAATTTTACCGATAGTAACCATCCTCATCGCCACTGTTGTAACTTAATTTATGATCTTTATGTTAGTAACTTACTTTACAAGTATTAAAATATTAAATATATAGAACTGTTGTATTTAAGGAACGGAATTCAACTCAACTAACTACTACAATGTCCAACAGATGATAAGATATCTACAACACCATAATAACTTATTTACTCAATTAGTAACAGTGCGTTTTTAAAGGATAGAAAACATATTACAATAACGAAATACTATACAGGATTTTCCACGGTAGGCGTTCGTTAGAAGTTCATGTGGTTAGAAACAATTTAGAAATCTGAATTTTGGACTTAAGGGTTATTTAAGATTCTCTTTCATTATAAAATATTTCATGTCATGGTACTTCCGTTTATACCGGAAGTCGCCACTAACTTCCTTAGTTTAAATGGAACACCCTGTATATTATTTTATTTTTGGATTCTTGACAAAATTTTAGGATGTCTTATAAGGGTTTCCTATACCTTTTTCAACTGTTTCTTAGATATCTTGATTTTTCAAAATTTTGAAGGATGTAACCCTATTTTCAACACTGCTTGTCTTACTTATTTTTGACTGATGGAAAGTGCTTCTGGAGTAGACAGAAACATAAGAACTATACTTTTGAAATACTCATTGACAATTGATTTATTGCATACATGGTGTTCAAAATTTGATGAACTATTAAACAATTTTCAAAGTTGAAAAGCTTTGTTAATTCAAATGTGACACCCTGTATATTATTGAATGAATAGATGCAGCATTTAGTTATGCATCGTTTGGCTATAACATTACCTATACCTATTATCGACAATTTTCTTGTTAATTAATATTTTCTACTTTAATGTGATTTTGACAGAAACTGAAATGTTTTTCAAAAATAAAATGAACTTAATTCAAACTACACAAATTCTATTTTATTAAAACAATGAAATAAAACAAGAAGATAACAAAATTGGGAGCATAATAACAAATGAAAAACATAAAACAATTATTTGAACATAACTAGGAGAAAAGTGATAAAAAAGATAAAATGAATCATTACAAATGTTCCACATGAATGCGAATTTGATTTAAGCATTTTATAACTCCTATAACTCCGTATTTTTATAAAAGCCGATAAAATTCCAAAACTGCAATCTAGTGAGCCTTGATTTTGACACGCATTAAAACATTGTTGTTGATTTAATGTCAAATCAGTACAATTTAAGTGATTTTGTAATTTTTTAAGTATTTTTTTTAAGTACTGTTTATAATGGAATGTATTCAAGAATATTCTAACAATGATTTATTAAATTTGTTTTACACGCATGGTGAATGTGGACGAATTGTTACGCGAACATGCAGGTTGTTTAGAACGGTATCCACACCTACCATTAATGACACCTGGAAAATGTGCAAGAATTGAAGCTCGATTTATTGCAACTGGAAGTATAAGGGCAACTCGAACGCATTTAAAGCCAGTAATAGATAATGAAGTTAACGAGGTGAACGTGTTAGCTTATTTTCGCGCTTATCCACGAACTTCGATTACAGCAGCTGCACTGGATTTGGATATTTCACAAACATCAATCCACCGAATATTAAAGAAGTATAAAATGCATCCTTTTCGGTAATAACTGTGCAAGGATTACATCTTGGTGATCAGGCACGACGAGTTAACTTTTGTGAATTTATTCTTGTACAAATGACCGAATATCCGAGATTTCTTCACAACATTATTTGGACCGATGAATCAAAATTCAGTAGAGAAGGAATTTTCAATCGCCGAAATAATCACTACTGGGCACAAGATAATCCTCATGTAACAAGAGAACGTAATCACCAGTTCCAATTTAGTTTTAACGTTTTTTGTTTAGTTATAGATAATAGAGTGGCATATCAAGTGTACGATGAAAATTTGAATGGCGAGATATCTTGAAATTCTCCGTGGATTTGTTATGGATTTTCTAAATACTCTACCTACATGTGACAGGGCAAACAGTTGGTATCAGCTGGATGGTGCTCCCGCACATTCCACTATAGCTGTACACCAATAGTTGACATTGATGTTTGAAGATCGGTGGATTGGCCACAAGGACCTTGGAACTGGCCACCGAGATCACCCGATTTGACGCCCCTGGACTTTTACCTCTGGGGTCGTATAAAAGAATTAGTGTACTCTAGGCCAGTTCAAACTAGATAGGAATTGCTAAATCGTGTTCACAATGCATTCAATAGTATGTGTCCATACGAAATTCGGCGATCTATTTCTCAAGGAGTATATGATAGAGTTATAAAATGCTTAAATCAAATTGGCAGTCATGTGGAACATTTGTAATGATTCATTTTATCTTTTTTATCACTTTTCTTCTAGTTATGTTCAAATAATTTTTTATGTTTTTCATTTGTTATTATGCTCTCAATTTTGTTATCTTCTTGTTTTATTTCATTGTTTAAATAAAGTAGAATTTGTGTAGTTTGAATTAAGTTCATTTCATTTTTGAAAAACATTTCAGTTTCTGTCAAAAATCACATTCTGTCTACTCCAGAAGCACTTTCCATCAGTCAAAAATAAGTAAGACAAGCAGTGTTGAAAATAGGGTTACATCTTTCAAAATTTTTGAAAAAATCAAGAGAATCTTAAATAACCGTTAAGTCCAAAAATTCAGATTTCTAAATTGTTTCTAACCACATAAACTTCTAACGAACGCCTACCGTGGAAAACCCGGTGTATAGGGTCCGGCAACAAGAGCGCCTTCTTCTATATCTTCCGTTTCATATAAGCTAGATTAATAAAATTTGGGATAGAGTTATAGTTTAGTTGTCTGCATATTTTAAAATTATTCACGTGTATACAGGTTGTTTATTTAAAGATGACTATAATAAAAAAAAATTTAAATGAAACACCCTGTATATTATTACTTTTTTTAATTCTACACATTATTCCTAACAAATTCGCAATATATTTCCCTATCCCTAAATATAGCCGTTTTTGAGCTATGTCGATTTTTATAAGAAAAATTGAAATTACAGAGATAGCTTTGAAAATGTACCTACTAAACCGTTGAAAAACAAAAGTTATCTAATTTATATCAGAAAAAGAACACAGATAGAGCTTTCTTATAATACAAAGAAAATGTCATAATTGCATACAGGGTGTTTACAATTGACTTGCCAATCAGGCATTATTCCAACTAGTAAAAGTTTAATTTTTCAAATAGAACACCCTATATATTTTTGGTTTCTACATATTAACCTTATCAATTCGATATACAATTCCTATCCTAAATATAGCCGTTTCGAATTATTTTCAATTTTCAAAATGTATAAGATTATTGGAACATTTTTTAAATCCATGAACTCGTATAAATAGAAAATAAAACAGGAAAACAATTGTATTACAAATTAAAAAACGCAACAGAAACTAATACACTATAGTTATTAAAATTATTTCTAAAAATACAAAGCTAATAAAATAAAAAAAAAAGAAAATTTAACGCTAATCATTAGCGATAATGATTTATAACAATTGTTCAAAATGTTGTCCGTTTTCTCGGATGCAGACCTGAAGTCGATCATTAAAAGATTGTTCAACTCTACGCAACAACTCAGGAGTAATTCTACGAAAAGCCTGTGTTATATGATTACGCATATCTTCGGCAGTGGTTTGTGGTTCCCTATAGACAATACATTCTATGTATGTATGTCAGATCAGGGGACCTAAAAATAATATACAGGGTGTTCCATTTAAAATAAGGAAGTTAGTGGCGACTTCCGGTATAACTGGAAGTACCATGACCTTGAAAATATTTTAGAATGAAAGAGAATCTTAAATAACCCTTAAGTCCAAAAATTCAGATTTCTAAATTGTTTCTAACCACATAAACTTCTAACGAACGCCTACCGTCGAAAACCCTGTATATTTCTTGAATAGTCCCTAATACAACAGCTAGCACGTTAGTAATAGAATAGTAATTGAAGATGCATCACAATTACTGAATGAAATAAAATTCTAATTTAGACCTATAATATAACCTTTGTAAACACCTTTTATTTATTATTTTTTTTATTAGGTTGGACCAAAGATGCCAGACGTACTAAGGCGTTCTATACAAATCAATTATTTTCCAATTGCCATGTATCGAAAGTATACCTATATATTTTTTTAAGTTTAAGAATATTTGAGAGCAAGCTTTTTTGTGCCTCAAAAAAGATGCATTCTGATAGTCAAAATTCCGCCCCTAAAATTTGCCGCCTGGTGCAACGACACCGGTTGCACCTGATTATATTGTATTTAGAACATTAGTGCTGTTAAAAAGTTATCTTAAGTTAACCAAAAATCACATAACGAAATAAAATTTTTACTTCTCAATAAAAATCTATTCTAATGGATTCAAAACCAGTAGTTAAAAAGATTAGAAATATTAACAAATAAAAAAGACGATTTGATGACTTTGGAACTAAATGATATTAAAACTTTTTAAATCTGTTTACAAAAAGCTTTTTATTATGTTCATTTTCGGTAGTACGTTTGTGTATTGTATACTAATTATTTGCATGACAAAGCATAAAACCAGAAACTATTCAAGTAAGATACAGGTTAGTATCCTTTTTCTAAAGAAGATGGATGTTAATCGGATGGGATATTCTAAGCCAACCATGTTGAATTTTGAACATAGACTATATTAATAAAGCAATTTTTAAATATGAAAGTGAATATAAACACATTATTTTTTATTAATGGAAACTAGCGTTTCATCAGACAACAATGCAATTGTAAATAAATAGTTAAAAATATTTGGCTCCTAATGTTTGGTTAAATTAAAGCCGCAGTTTTTCATCCTTATTCAGTGTAAATTAATACCTATTAAAAAGGACTATTCTTATATCTGTTTCAACGGGCACGTTATACGAAAGGGGGCTAATAACATGTATTTTTTCTTACATTTAAACAAAAAAGTTTGATCGCGGTGGGAAAATTTTTATTAATACATTATTTAAAAAATTTCCTACATAGTGATAGAGACGTCATTGTAGTTGAATGACGTCGCGATTCGTTTTAATAGAGTAGCTCTACCTAGTGGAGATTAAGATACAAACCGTAAAAATGTATAAAAGTATATGGAAAAATGAATCATATAGTGTGATTTCGATTTGAAAAGTGTGTTCTAAAATACTTGGGTTTATAGATTATACCAAAATGGCGTCAAAATTCATGATTTACTAAAATAGTAAACAAAATTACTTACATTAACGTTGCTTTATTGATATTTATTTTAGTAGAAAATCGTAAGAAAAATGTAACAACTTTTTAATTACATAACTACAACCTTAAAATAGTATTTTATGATCTTATTTTCTAACTTTAACTATAATTATCAAGTCACACCTTATTTTATCAATTTTGTATTATAAGTGTTTTGTAACTGTGGTCAAATATTAGTTGAGTTTAAAACAAGAGTCCTTTCCCCACTTGGTCAATTAGACCACTCGAAAAACAGATAGAACTATGTGGTGTTTTAAATCAGCTAACTGGAGAGAACTACGAGATTTTTTTGCAACCCTCCCCTGGCGTGAGTATTGCTTTAAATGGTCATCCTCTTCAAAAATTGCTCTTTCAATAACTGCAGTTATCCTGATGGGTATGGAGTTATACATTCCGAAAAACATAATCGTGTCATCCCAACCCTGGTTTAATAGGGCTTACACTGATGCATTATCGCAAAAGCATAAACTCTATATCAAATGGAAATCAAATAAATCTATCGAAAATCACGCCAACTATATTGCCGCAAGGAATAGTTGCAAAAGCATCATCACCAAGGACAAAAATATGTTTGAAGAACGTAAATGCAAAGAATTAGTCTCATTTCCTTTGGGTGGTCGTATTAGCTCCCATGATGTCCCGTGACGGAGCTGTAGTAGTCGATCCTGCTGAAAAAGCCAACCTCGTCGATTACTTTGCATCAAATTCATGTTTCAATGATTCGGGTAAAACTGTGCCGTCGCCCAAACCTACCCCATACGCTATTAAATCAATCCACTTTCGTCACAAGCTCCTGGAATCAATTATCAATAATCTTGACCTAAACAAGGCGACTGCCCCTGATGGTATTCCAGCTATCGTCCTTAAAATATGCTACCCCGAGCTAGTACCTGTATTGCCCAAACTCTTTTCAATCTCCATGTCATCTAGAGAGTTTCCCTCATCGTGGAAGTTGGCAAGTGTCTCCAGTCTATTCCTAAAAAGGGCGACAAAACCGATCCCTCAAACTATCGACCATTATGTCGAAAACCATAGAGAAAGACATCAACCACCAACTAGTTTTATTCCTCAAGTCCAACAAACTCTTAAACGACCATCAGTATGGGTTCAGACAGAGTCGTTCAACGGGTGATCTTCTTTCATATGTCACCCAACTTTGGAATAACACATTAGAGAGGTTCGGTGAAACAGTCGTAGTAGCTTTAGAAATTACAAAAGCTTTTGACCAGGTTTGGCACAAGTGCCTACTTACCAAGCTCACTTCGTTCGACTTATCCGATAGGCTCATCAATTGGATATCCATCTTTCTTGACAAAAGACATATACGCGCTGTCGTCGATGGCTTCTTTTCGAAAGAAACTACTATTAACGTGGGAGTACCCCAAGGATCAGTGATAGCTCCCACACTTTTCCTGCTGTACATAAATGACCTCATTTCCTCAACAACTAACCCAATCCATTGCTTTGCGGATGACAGCACTCTACATTGTAGTTCTTCTCAGTTTTCCCACAACAATAAGTCTAAACATGACGTTAAGGTGAAAATGGCAGCCTTAATCAACAGTGACTTACAACGTGTCCTTGAATGGGGAAGGAATAATCTACTCACGTTCAACGCCGATAAAACGTAGTGTTGCCTTGTGTCCGCCAAGAAAGACCGATCATTTTCCGCTGTAAATATGAATGTCTTAGAACTCAAGTTTTCAAACTCTATTTCTATGTTAGGGATGTCCGTATTATCGAACCTTTCATGGTGACACCTTTATCAGCCAGCAAAACAGCTGCCCGTAAACTGGGCTTTCTATACAGATCTAAACAGTACTTCACATCGCAACAACTCCTTTTACTGCATAAGACTCAAATTCGACCTCATCTGGAATACAATTCCCATCTCTGGGTCAGTGCTCCACAATAACTCCTTGATATGGTAAACCGCATCCAAAAAAGAACTATCAGGCTTATAAATGACCCGTCTCTGACTTCTGAACTACAGCCTCTTGAGCATAGAAGAATAGTTTCGGTTCTTTCCTTGTTCTATCACTATTACCATGGCAAGTGTGCCTCCGAAATACACTCCTTAATACCTTCGCAGCCCATCTTCTCTAGGAACACTCGGTTTGCCCATTCATACCATAATCACGCACTCAAAATTCAATCGTGTCACACTAAACGGACTCAAGCTAAATTTTTCCACACGGCGACCAAATTGTGGAATGCATTACCCAGTTCCTGTTTTCCTCCAAACTTTGACTTAAGTCAATTTAAGCTAGTCATTTATAAACATTTCTCGGCAGCCTAGCAATATCCCGAAACCCTCCCAGTGTTCCTGAGTGCTTTAGCACGTTAGCCTGTTCGGAAATACTATAAGTAAAAAAAAAAAAAAAAGTTTATCGGCCTATTTCCGTAGTATTTGCTTTTGTAACCTATCAATTTTTGGCTCTCCTTACCTGAATGCAAATTTTGGATTTGTGTTATTATTTTAAATATTTTTACATTACTTGTGCATATTTAGGCATATTGTAATATTTTTTCTTCCAATAATTAAATCTTAGAGGACATGTTGATATTTTCTTCTTAGCCGTGTCCAAGATAAGGATGACCACTATGGGGATCTCGGAAACGGTAACAGATGGAAGGTGGGTTAAATGGAACAAAAGTTACGCATTTGAGAGGATGTATTTATGGTCTTTGTATAACTAGAATATCTCTTTTAGTTTTGAGATATTTGAAAAAATTGAATTTTCTGATTTTCATTTTATTTTTTTTGACCATATTTGAAGAGCTATCAAGAAAAGAAGAGCACATATTCATTGCCATTTTTCTAGCTCTACTTAATGGTGTTATTCAATTTTCGATACGTTTCGTTTGTTAGCAACCATCATCAACTTTATTTTTTTAAATACACGAAAAAATTATTTTTGCCATATTTAAATTCTCTCCTTGATTCTGATTTCAACGATATATCAAACTTTATATTTTTGATACGTTTCGGATGAGAAAATTTATATTCAATGTAAACATCGAAAACGTACAGTTAAAACTAATACTAAAAACATTGGAAAACTGTAAAATTATTATAAAATTATGTTTTCTTATTTTCTAATGCCTGTTGCGAATAAAATAATTCACAAGTATGTATTTAGTGAAAATACTATTAATTAAACAGTTAAAATACATCTTCCGTCGTACTGATGCATTTGATAAAAATGAGTTGGCTTTGCATTTTTTTACCTACCTGTCATAATTGATTGTTGTCCGTATTACGTTTGTTTGATGGTCTTTGAGTTAATTACATTTTGTGTTTACCTAAAAACAATATGTAGGAGTACATTTTCAAATAATGAAAATTCGATATACTGACGTGTTACATTTTGTGTCAACATAATTGTTCTGAAGCCGAAATAATGTATTTAAACAAATATCCAGAAAGGCGTCAACCTCACAAAAGAACTTTTCGCACATTAGCAGTTAATCTAAAAGAATATGGTGCCTTCAAAAACCTGTAAAATCTCGCAAAAACCTTGCAATGAAGAAAAGCCAATACTATTTTATTAGCTGTAACGAAAATCCAGAGGTTTCTACTAGGAAAATTGAAGAGGCAACTGGCATAGCCCATTCCACAGCTCATTATGTTCTAAAGAAGGAGAAAGTACATCCATATAAATTTAGAATTTGCCAAGGACTTCGATCAGGTTACCCAGAAAGACGTAGAATATTTTGCGAATAGTATACACGTCAAACTCAAGACAATGAATATTTTCCGAATAAAGTAATATGGTCAGATGAAAGTATGGTTAATAATAATGGAATTTTTAATTACTCATTATTGGGCAAGAGAAAATCCACGTCTGTACAAAACGGCCAAACACCAACACCATTTCGGATTTAATATGTGGTCTGCTATATTCGGTGCTCGAATTATACCACGAGTCCTTTTCTGAACGTTACCAAATTTTACTCCAAAATGAATTAGAGATAGCTTAATGATTTGCCTTTCCAAGAAGTTGAAGGTTGTTAGTTTATGCAGGACGGTGCACCAGCACATAATTCCAGAGTTGTCACAGAATACCTGTCAGTTAGGTTTCCAGAAAGATGTATTGGCACTCATGCAAATGTACTGTGGCCAGCCCGTTCTCCAGATATAACACCTTTGAATTTTTTCTTTGAGGATACATTAAAAATTACATTTATGGAAACGATATTGAAAACGAAGAAATTTTACAAAGATTAGTTCTCGAAACGTTTGCTAGTATTACTCCTCAAATGCTGAATAATGTTTTAGATGCTACAGTTAGAAGATGCTATTTATGTTTAGAGAATAACGGAATCTTTTTGAACATCTTTTGTGGGTTTATTAACCTTTAAAATAAATTTGTGTTTGTTTGTCTATCATTTGAAATTCCAAAACATTATTTTATAATAATTTTACGGTTTTCTAATGTTTCTAGTATTAGTTTTAACTGTACGTTTTCGATGTTTTACATTGAATATGAATTTTCTCATCCGAAACGTATCAAAATATAAAGTTTGATATATCGTTGAATTCAGAACCTAACCAAAACCTAAAAGAGATATTCGAGTTCTACAAAGATCATAATACATCCTCTCAAATGCGTAACTTTTGTTCCATTTAACCGACCTTCCATCTCTTACCGTTTCCGAGATCCCCATAGTGGGCATCCTTATCTTGGACACGGTGGATAATATAATTACGAATACCAGTGTATATAATTTTATCGTCTTCTGCATTCCAATCCAGATCGTCGTATTTAAGGTTGACTTCCCTGCATAAGGTATGTAACTGCTATTAATTACATTTTTGTTTTATTTTATTATATCTAATAAGGAACATCCGACCATTGCGTTGAGAAATTTTTGTACAGCTGAAAATGAGCTATGTATCTATCGTTCGATTTCATGTTGAAGGAGCTGCATGAGGCAATACGTTATCATGAAGAAAAGTTTGAGATGACGGTACCTTTTGTTATTGTGTTATTAAATATGGAACAGGTCCCATCACGCCCGCTGTTTAGTTTTGCTCGCTTTAGTTGCCCGAGATCGAGGATATATTACGTTTTCTTTTACATTATTGAAAAGTGCGAATTATTATCTTACCTTACTTGATGTTTTGCTTTAGCGCATTGTCAAGAAATGAGGTTCTTGACAGCAATTCGTTTCGTGATAATGTATTAGCTTTATGTAGACTGTATCGTATCCTTTTTAGTACAAATTATGGCCGTGGCCATTTCCCACTCCTATTTTGACGGCTTATTTTCGGGGGCGTTTTTAAACCACTTGATGTCATTTTCAACCCCTTGAAGTTGTTTCCACCCCTAATTAGTGCCTTTTTGACTGTATTAAGTACCTTTCTGGCAATTCGGCCCCTTGGGTGAGGGTGGGGTCGGCTTCTTTTCTGGGGCGATTTTCAACCCCTTGATGGAATTTTCAACCCCGCGACTGTATTTAAACCCTAATTAAGACCTTTTTAGCAGTGTTAAGAGGCTTTTTGTCAGTCCACCCCCAGTGTTTAGGGTGTGGGGCGATCACGTGACTGTTATGGGGATGGTCACGTGACATTTCACCTCATGGAGGGTAGGAAAATCCGTGCGCACACGGTGTTCTGATTGAAGGGTCTGAGAGAGGCGAGAGACGAGAGAGGCAGGAGATACGAGAGAGACGTGAGTAAAGAAGAACAACGAGAGAAGCGAGTTAGACGTGAGAGATGAGAGAGACGAGAAAAACGAGAGAAACCAGAGAGAGACGTGAGAACCGTGAGAAACGAGAGAGACGAGTATGGTCAACTTCTGTTACAGAAAGCATTCCCTAGTTTAAAAATACACCACTAGATGACGTCACAAACAAACAAATCTGCTTTTAACAATAGGTGCAATCTAATTAGACTAATTATTGTCATGCGCTAAGAACGTGGACATCAAATTTCCATTTTCAAGGCCTGTCCAACTTTCACGTAATCAACTAATTAGAGTTTTTTCAAACACATTAGATGTACTTGAATAGTGAAAGGTTGTTCTTGTGGTTATATAACTGGGAAATCCAGAAAATAGTTACTTTATATTAATGGTTGCTGGAAGCCTCTAAGCACGTTATATTATTCAGTTGTAAACCAGACACGGAAAGTGTATGTGTTATAACTGTAAGCAACAAAAACCGACTGTTTACCCTGCCCATGCGTTCTTCCAATACGATTATCAGCAACAACCCTGGTAAGTGATCGTTTTTTACTATAATCCTCACCCCCTATTTTATTTACTTTATTCAATTGCTAGAGGACTGATTTCAGGTTTGGTTATATTTGCTGTTGTATAGGTAGTTTTACTAATTTAACTGTGAAACGTATTTTTATCACAGTATTCAAAACTCAACAATAGTGTTACAAGCTAATTTGAGTGCTGTTATTATGATTATGATTGTCTAATGATAATGGTAAGCGTTGGGTATAATAAAACACAGAGTACTATAGTTGTCTTACGAAATGGAATCGGTGTTAGTTTCAAATCACATGTGTATTATCAACATTGGAAATTAAACTCAGCTTGTTTATTTGTCCCCAGGCATTTGGCCATTTCCGAAAATGAAATAGTGCGTTCAACCTTGTTTATAAATCTAGAGTCCCTTTTACCAGACGTATTTCCGATAAGACAATCCTTGTATGTAAAATAGTATAGTTCGAGTTTGGTTATATATTTGTTATTGTACAGGTGTATTATTACTAGTATAACTGTGAAACGTATCTTTATCACTGTATGCAAAACGCGGCAATAGTGTTACATGCTAATTTGATGTTCGTATATTGACAGCAATGTCAGCAACATTTCATAAGATCTTAAATCAATTTGGTATTTTTGAATTGTGGTTGATTTTAGCAAGCTGTAAGTTAAACCAAACCATTATTTTTGAATTATAAGCTGATTTTCGCAAGCTGTAAGTTATAATTTGATTGATTGAGATTGAATTGATTGAGACTGATTCGCGGATGATCGACTGTTTTCCCACGCCGGTGCCCTCACGTTTAGGGAGAGTACCAGCTCTGAGTGTCGGTTAGCCTTATCCACAAAGTAAGCGGTCACTCATAGGAGCTAGGTATATACAGCGGGAGAATTGTTAGCTCAGCTTCTTGTTTTATTTTATTGAGATTGAATGATTCGACTGATTTGGTTAATTGCTTTGATTGATTGATGTTTGATTTGACCTAGAGTGATTGGTTTGAGATTGATTTGCTTAATTCATTTATTTGATTTGATCGAGGTTGATTGATTTGGTTTGATATGCTTCGACAAGGGGCGAAGGCCCGAGAACAAGTTCCGAGTCCTGCAACTGTCTTATGAGTTAGTATGAAGGCCTTTACTATAATACAATTTCAAATTTCCGCCAAAAACAAAAATGGCTTCCAAGATGGTCGACAAAACAAGTTAGCCTACAAAATTTAATTATGGCTCACAATTAAAAGCAAATTGGTTTCAAAATTTTGGGGCGTAGACCCGAGAACAAGCTTGATAAGACAGGTCTTATGGGATAGTATGAGGGCCCCTTATTAGAATACAATTTCAAATTTCTCGCCAAAACAAAATAGCCGTTAAAATTTAATAATGACTCATAATTAAAATCAGATTAGAAACGACTTAGGACGTTCAGGTTTGCTTATAAATTTAAGACCCCTTTTAGCAGAGGTGTTTCTGATAAGGGATCTACATGTACTCTTAAAAACATACGGCTGATTTGATTGAGATTGATCTGAAAGCTAGTGCTAACACCCCTTATTGGAATACAATTCAAATTTTCCGCCAAAACAAAATGGCCGAGGGCTTTAACTATGACTCATAATAAAATAAATGGACTTTATCCTGCCTTGCCCATTCTCCACGTGACTACCTTCACAATTTAGTTATAACCCATAATTAAAAACAAAATGTTCGGGGGAATTTGATTATGACTCAAAATTTAAATCAAAATAAGTGGGTCGAAGACCCGAGAGCAAGCCGCGGCGTCCTATATCTGTCTTATGCGTCATACCATTTCAAATTTCCCTCCAAAAAACAAAATGGTCGAGGGCTTTGATTATGACGTCATAATTAAAAACAAAATTGCGGACGACTTTGAGTATGTCTCATAATTAAAAACAAAATGGGCACCATCAATCAGAAACCAGGGGGCGTACGGCGTCCTATACCTGTCTTATGAGCCCCTTATTAGAATACTATCTTTACTTTCACGCCATGGCTGACAAAATGGCCTCCGAAACAAAATGGCTGCCAAAACAAGAACGACGACAAAATGGCCGATAAGCCACGCTCACAAAATGGCCGCAACCAATCGGAAACCTGTGGACGTGACCCTCCCTCAGGCCCTCTAATCAGAAAACCGTATGCGCGCGCATTAGCCTACCCTTCAGGGGTTGAACTACCAAAAAGGCCTAAAGAGCCTTAATTAGGGGTGAAAATGTCACGTGAGCGTCCCCACGCCAGTCACGTGACTGTTCCTCGCCCTAAACACTGGGGGTGGACTGCGCCCTGAAAAAAGCCGTAAAAATAGGGGTGGGAATTGGCCACAGCCATGTGGGCGTGACTACCCCCACCATTTTTGTTCCTTAGCTAGCCTCATCTACTTACTGTTGTAATGAAAATAAAACAGCTCATCTCAGTTAGTATTTTCTAAGATAAAAACATTTCAGTGTATACCATTATTTCAGTTGTATTTTGTTAATATAGAACAAAAAACTTTGTTAGTACATTGAAGTTATACAGTTTCAGCCATCTTTCGTTTTGAAATAGTTCTATGTATAGCTTAGGTGTCAATTAAGAAGTAGTTTACTGTAAAGCTTTGCGAAAAGCTAACTACTATTTTATTTGCTTATTTGTTGAAATTAATCAGCAGATATTATTTTAACTAATTTAATATATGAATAAATACAGCTCTTGCGTTGTTTACTAAGTTTACATGTCGTAGTAAAATATAACTTTCTCATTTTTTGTTGTATTATATTTATTTGAAAAGTGAGTGGCACGTGACTTGCTTATCCGATTATAGCTACGAGAATAACTGTTTTCGCACTTGAGTCGAATTCATTTATCTCTAATTTTTTTCTCCAGCACCTGACTACTCTCCAATTCGAACTTAGAACCTTTCACTTACAAGTCGGATACTTTTGCCACTGAGCTACTGAGTAACCTAATATACATCATATATACATATATATATATATATATCATATATATATATATATACAATATATATATATATATATATATATATATATATATATATGTACATTAGACTGGCCTATAGAAAATGACGTTTTTTATTAAAACTTTATTTAATGATAAAATAACAAATGACAACTTTTCTCCACTAAAGTATAAACCATTGTAAAGTAATATCTTTTGCCATCTTTCTCTGTTCACCAATCTAGGGTAACGCCGACTTAGAGCATCATTCATCCTGTCCAACTGTTGACTGTAAAGGTTAGCATAAATCGTGTACCCATCAGGAACCAACTCAAAGTGAATAACCCTTCAAAATTCCACCATACATAAAGCATGGCCTTCCTTTGAACCTTTCTCGTTTGGGAACCGGCAATGCAGGTTGCCCAACAATAATCCACTGATTTTCTATGCTAGTTCAATATATATATATATATATATATATATATATATATATATATATACATATTGGCTTTGTGAACAATCTCACTTTGTAGCCCTAAGAACTACCTTTCTGGAATCATATGCAATCAACTTGAATTTGCAACAAGTAACGACTGATGTGTACTTTTGCGTCTTGTATCTAAAAAGGCAGTTTGTTTTCTTTTCTACTTCTATTGTGAATTTAATCTTCTCGTATCTAGCACTGAGGTGATCCAGGAACTGCTCATTTATTCGTTCTTTGTTCCATCCATATAACAAACGTGTCGTCGACCTACCTTAGCCAAAGTTTTGTTTTCTGCGGCACTGATTCTAGTGCCTTAGTCTCGAAGTCTTGCATGAATATATCTGCATCTACCGGCGGTAGTGGTGATCCCATCGGTGCTCTCATCGTTCGTTTGTATCGTTGATCTCTGCAGATGAAGTAGGTATTATTGAGGCAATGTCCCACCAGACTTGCCGTTTGTTGGTTGATATGTTCGTTGAATGGCTTACAGTGCTTCGTTAATGGGGATAGACGTGAATAAGGAAACTACATCGATGCTTACTACTAGATCTCCGTCTTGTACAGTATATCTTTTCAGTACCTCGATGAATTCACTAGCATTCTTTATGTTGGATTCTACTTTTGTTGTATGTGGTTGGAGCTGCTTTGCTAGGTATCTCACAAATTCTTGTAGTGGTGATCCAATCCAACTAACGATAGGTCGAAGTGGAACTCATTCCTTGTGAATTTTTGGTAGTCCCTAAAATTTTGGGCACTTTGATGGTTTCTTCCACGGAATTGCTTGCCGTTGAAGCTCCTCTGCTATTCTGCTATGCCTTTTCCGTTAATTAGTCTTTAATTTTGTTGTCGTGTTAGGACTTATTACGGTAGCATTTCCTTTATCGGCTGGTAGTTCCATTACTTAGGTGTTGTTTTGCAGTTCGCGTAGTGCTCATTGTTTCACTGGTTTGGTCTAGACGTCTTTGCTGTTTTAATGACACTCGTGGTGTATTGGCGAATTCTATCTGCTGTATCCGTTGGTAGAATGGTAATCGACGGGAGAAATCATCAAAGTGTCCAAAGTTTTACTGCTTACCAAAAATTCACACGTAAGGAGTTCCACTGCCACCCACAAATAGTTCCAATGAATCTCGACTACAAGAATTGGCGGGGTACCTAGCAAAGCAGCTCCAACCACATATAATGGAAGCAGAATCGAACATAAAGAACGCTAGCAATTTCATGAAGGGGTACACTGTCGAACCCAGAGACCTACTAGTGAGCTTTGATGTAGTCTCCTTATTCACGAGTATCCCCATCAAAGAAGCACTAGAGGTGATCTAACGAAAATGTCAACCAACAAACCACATATTAAATCTTGTGAGACATTGCCTCAACAATACCTACTTCATTTGCGGGGACCAACCGTACAAACAAACGTTAGAAGCACCGATAGGATCACCACTATCGCCAGTAGATATATTCATACAAGACGAATCAGCGCCGTAGAAACCAAAACTTTGGCCAAGATACGTCGATGATCCGTTTGTTATATGGACACATGGAACGAATAAATTGACAGACACGAGAGAATCAAATTAAACCGTAATCAAAGATTTTATTCAAAAATCTGCATCTGCCAATATGGACAATACCACTACCTTGCATACACCATTAAAGTAAAAAAGAAATTACAAAGCTCTTAGGGTAAATACTAATAACATTAAGGAATCGTTTATTTTAAACACTACGACGTAGGAGAACGTTCTAGAAGTGAATACCCGATGTACCTTTGTCTAAGAGCTAATGTATTAAAAGGGAGCTAGCAGCTTCATTCCACACTTGATTCATCAGAAAATCCATTTCTCTATTTAAGAAAAATGTTTCATAAAATTGAAATGACAATGTACAAACGCGCTTCTACAAACATGAGGTACATATTGTTCCTCCGGGTTCATCCGTTTAAGGTAAGTCAAAGGGTCTGGCCCTAAAACTATTGGACTGCTTTCATTCATTTCCTGTTTCGCTTTACGAATCACAAAGCGGTAATTAGGTAAAATATATAACATTTTTAGAGTTTTAAATTTCTGCAAGATCCACGCCTAAAGTTCTCAAAGTATACAAAGATCTACAATAAGGTGCCTATAATAAATCATTATTTTAGTATCAAAATGGAATCGAAGCTAAATAAAAGTGTTTAGCAACTTACTCACGAAATTTGGTAGAGTATCAATGTTTACAACGGTTATGATCAAATTACATTGCGATCTTGCAGCGAAATCAAAGTTATGCTAGTTTTTGTTGCGTTGAAATTCAATACATATGGGGTTTTCTACGGATGAGTGAATATTTTAAAAACTAGTTTCTCTTTGAACGGAAAATGTAAAAGACGTATATGTTTACCACGTAGTTAATCTTGATTTTTAGTACACTTTATTAGCTTTTGAAAGCGGTCCTTTTTCGAAAAGAGAAGACGGTTGGTTAGTGTACATTTAGCCGCGAATGTGTCAGCTTGATGGGTATTATTAAAAGTTCTTTTGTCATACCTAATAATTAAACACCATTTGTTGCAATAAATAAGTGATTGTTTCTGGTTTAGTAAAACAAAAGCGCAAAATTGTCCTCTTTTTTTGTTGCTTTTAATAATAATAAAGCCCTGTAAACAAATTTGTATCGCTCATCACAACCGCCTTGATTTTAAGAAGCTTTCATTAACTCTTTAGGTATTCGTGACAGTCAAAAACCAGTTAACAAATTAAAAGATTACTATATTCCAGCGTAAATATAAATTAAAAATCAAAATAAGCAATTGTATAAGCTGGAGCAAACTTTTTTATTGAGGTGTCTCTTGATAACATTTATATTTAATTAATTAACGATATCCAAATCGCACAGCATTTTTTTAAATAACCGGCGTTAGACGTTAGTTAACCTTTTTCGAGATCTCAACATAAGGCAAAACGTGACACGATAAGCTATATTTATTTATTTTACCAATTATTAATGACGCTTGGGGATTAACAAGCATGTGACGAGATGACGAAAAAACTCGTTAATTACAAGCTGGTTATCTGCGACCTTATAACTGTTAAATTAACCATTTTTTTTGTTTCAAAAGAAATCGATGCGTACATGAATGTAAGTTAAGAAAAAGGGATGCCGTCAGCCCTAGCGCGGTTACTCAAGCGGTCGCACCACAACTTGCCGGTTAGTTTATTGGCCATCCCTGGTCCAGTTGTAAACTAAGCCGTTTTATTTCCACTTTACTTTTAAAAGGCAATTTTTTTTAATGATTTTTAGTAGCTGATAGTAGTACTTGGTTTAGCTTGCTTATTTAGAATTATTTTGTGACATCAATCATATATACGGCCGATAACGTACAATGAGATGTATGTGCTAAAAGACTAAAATCACATGGATAGTAGTGTTAACATGAACAACGTAGATTTTCCTGTTTTCGTATACCGAACAAAAGCGAAGTGAATACACTTCGCTTTTGTTGGACGTGCAGAACGGTAGTAGCTGTCAAAATAATGTCTCTACCGTTCAAAATGACTGCCACAATCGTTTACTATTCACTAATGACAGCCACAGTAGTCCTTAGTATGTATGGTCTAAGATATTTGTTCCTATACTAAATACTTGACATTAAACGCTTTCCAATGAAAATGATAATAAAAATGTATTTATCTGGGTTTTCTCTGTTACAACTTCCTTATACATATGCATGGCCTTTATAGTCTCTGTATATACAAATCTCATTAGGCAGTGTGTAGGTGGGTTGGTAGCTGTGTTTGCTGTGTACAGTGTATGATGGTATATTGTTTTATTAGGAGTAAAAGTGATACTTTTGTGATGAGTTTGTACGAAGTGAGTCCGGCAACTACTGACAAATCACAAGAAATGGCTTTTACTCCGAATAAAACATACATTTTTTCTTCAAATGTCGGTTAGTTATGAAAAATAGATTAAAATTTCACCGCATTGTATCAATATTGCATGGTCGTTATATGAGATATAATACCTACGAGTTGCCATGGATATGCTGTACGCTGGAAGCGTTGCTTGAAACTGCCACTTCAGATTATTACTGCGAGCGTGTTAAAGAAGATTTGTAAGTAATAAGTCATGTTTTCTATTAGTTCATATATCGTTATTTGTAAGCAATCACTCGTACTTTTTTTGTCTGTCCCAGCGTCAGATAAAGTACTTTTACATAAATAAATATTAAATTAAATAACAAATAAACTAATTCTAACTAGGAAATCTAAATTTAAAATAATTAAAGCATTTGGTCGCAAATAAAAAAACAGCAAGTCAGGTAATTAGCACGAAAACCAAGAATCGCGTAGGGAACAATTTAATTGAAACATAATGAGATTAAAAACTATGTAAGTGAAAAAAAATGTATCTGTATATATGTACATTTAGAAGTTCATACAGTAAATATACACTCTATATTATTTATATCTTTCTTGACTCTCTCTATATTTCAACTTCTTACAAACAATCGTGCTTTTTTTGTCTCTCCCAGCTTCAGAGAAGATACTTTTACATAAATAAATATTGAATTAAATAACAAATAACTAACTGTAACTGGGAAATCTTAATTTAAAATAATTAAAGCATTTGGTCCTAAATAAATAACAGCAAGTCCGGTAAGTAGAACGACAATCAATAATCGCGTAGGGAACAATCTAATTGAAACATAATGTGATTAAAAGTAGGTAAGTGAAAAAAATGTATATGTATATATGTACATTTAGATGTTCATACAGTAAGTATACACTCTATATTATTTATATCTTTCTTGACTCTGTCTAAATTTTAACTTCTTACTTCCTTACGTGTCGGGGCGGTAGACAAATAATTGTCCGGTGGTAGGACCCTACCGTTAGTAGGGACTAGTGACCGGTCTGCCCGCCATGGTATTACTCAAGAGAACAATACAAGGATCGATCTGGTTACAAGGAGCGGTCAAACTCGAAACAGACAGGCCCCGTTGCTGACGACTGTGTAAGGAATGAATGACGAATCGGTACGTGGACTGTTAGAGAATTTCATGGTACAGAATTTAAAATTGCGAATGAATGTACGAAACGCAGCTTGATATTCTGCGTGTATCGGAGAAAAGCGCAAAGGAAAGGTTGCTGTGGAGATGGAGGATGGTAGCCTAGCACTATGGTCAGGAGTTGTGACTGAAGTGCATGGCGCAAAAGGAGTTGGGGTGATCGTAAGTGAAAGAGCGAAAAGATGTGTTAAACAGTACGAATTGGTATCTCACCAGGTAATGGGTTAGACAGAAAGTGGAGCTCGAAGAATTTTTCTTGTTGCATGCTATGTACCGGTGAATGGAGAAAGGACCAAGAGTGTGAGAACTTCTGAAACGATGAAGAAAACGTATTGAACGTCTGTAACCCAAACGAACGAGTGATGATAGTGGGAGATATGAACGGATGGGTGGGTGTACAGAGAGAACATACTGAACGCTTTCTAGGAAAGTTGGGAGACCAAAGGGTCAATGAGAGTGGTGAACGCCTGGTGAACAACTGTGTATAGAGAAGCCTGTTTGTATCTAATACGTGGTTTAACAATAAAAATGTGCACATGTATACATGACGAATAGGTGAATCTATTAGTATGATTGACTTGATAGTGTATGATGAACGACTTAGAAACCTGGTGGAAGACACAAACGTAATTCGTGGATCGGGCCACTTTTTGGTTCTATCCAGCGTGTGTTTAGGACAAAAGTGGGTCTGGAGAAGGAAATCAACTGTAGTGCGAGCGTCCAGAATTAGGGTAGAAAAACTAGTAGATAATGGTGTGAGAATGAAATACGCAGATGCTGTGAGCAAAGGGTTGAATGTGAATGAAACAGTGTGGAACAAACAAATAAAAGACACTGGCGTTGAAAGTGCATGGGTAAGCTTGAAAACCTGTGTTGTCAATTGTGCCGAGCGGGTAGGTATATGAGGTGTACAGATTAAGAAACAAATAAGCGAAGGTGGCAGTGAGAATAAGTAAAGAGGAAGTGAATGATTTTAGGGAAACAAAAAACTCTTCTGGATATTGGTCAAAAATACAAAGCGTGAGCCAAAACAGAACTCTGCAGGAGTGATGAATACGAGCAACAAAATAGTATGGGACGATTGGGAAGTGAGGAAATGCTGGCAAGAATATTTCGGAAAGCTGTACAGTGGTGAGTAACATAAGATTGAATGATTAAATAACGAGAACGTAGAAAGAATGGTTAATGAAACTGAAAAAGATATTGGGATAAATGAGGTACAGAAAACGGTAGGAAAGTTGAAAAACGGCAGAGGAGCAGGCGTATATGAAATCTGGAGGTGATAAGCTTATACGAAGATTGTGTGAATTTTTCAATGTATGTCTTAAGTGTGGTAAAGTGTCGAGTGGTTGGAAGAGCACGATCATTGTCCCACTGTATAAGGATAAGGGGAACAAGAGTGATTCCATGCTACATGTAACAATTCCTTAAAGAGTTGTTGATCAGCTTACAATACTCTTGTATTGCTACACAGATTCATATTTATCGATTAATTTAACTGGTTTCTAGGTAAATTGACCGAGCACAATTGACCGAAAATCAGTTGACCGAAGTCGCAATTTACCGAAAAAGGTTTGACCGAAACATTAATTGTATTTGTATTGTCATTTTTTGTTTATTGCATCTTCCCTTCACACTTTATCCAGGCTTAGGACTGGCAGTATATTAATTACTGGCGCGTTTACAAGATTTTCTTGTTTTTTTGTTCATTTGACGTATAAAACCCTCATAAAACCCATCACCATTTATTTGTCTGGGACGTATTTACTACGTATTTAAAAGATTTTCTTGTTTCTTTTTTAAATTTTAGTTAATTATGCAAGATAGTTATAATAATTTTTTTTAATGCTCGATGTATTTTATTTGATGCAAGTATAAAACCTTAATAAAACCCATCACCTCACCAGTTGTCTTCCACATATTTACATTATATACAATATCAAAACTTAAATTATGGGCAATCCCGCGTAGATAATGGCCCATGATCTGTTGAAGAATTGCCCTTGTGTGTAATTAGTGTAAGATTACAATTAAATACTGATCTATAATTAGTGATTAACGATAATTAGGTACACTCTTTTGAAAAGAACATACCGAATTAGAAAGTTAAAGGGGTTAGGAACACAATGTAAAGTTTTATACAAAAATTACTTATACAACTATTCGCTAAATTGACTTTCAAAACAACAAAAAAAAACAAGAAAATCTTTTTTCGGTCAATTGTCGTTTCGATCAACTGATTTTCGGTCAATTGTGTTCGGTCAATTGATTTCGATAAATTGATTTCGGTCAATTTACCGGATACCATTTAACTGGTCTTTTTATGTAACTAACAATTATATTTCCTTTAATTTAACTTTAGTTTAGCAGAAGTTTAGGAAGCAGAACCGTTGCCATGTACACATCTTTTTTCTTACATACTGCCTTGTTTACCGATTCATTCCACCAAGCACATTTTTTCTACCTACCTACAGTCGCTCTTCCACCTATACGCTCGGCACAATTGACAACACAGTTTTTCAAGCTTATCCATGCACATTCAATGTCAGTGTCTTTTATCTGTTCGTTCCACACGGTTTCATTCACATTCAACTCTTTACTAACAGCATCTGCGTATTTCATTCTCTCACCATTATCTACTAGTTTGTCTACCCTAATCCTGGACGTTCGCACTACGCTTGTGTTCCTTCTCCAGACCCACATTTGCCGCACATTACTTTTGTCTCTCACTAGGTTTCTAAGTCGTTCATCATACACTATCAAGTCAATCATACTTTTAGATAATGTACGTATTAAATACAAACAAGCAGTATGTTGTATCTGTACATCCACCCATCCATTCATATCTCCCAATATTACCAGTATTTCATTTGACTTACATACGTTCAACACGTTTTCTACATCATTCCAGAAGTTCTCACACTCTTGGTCACTTCCTTGTACTGTTGTACTGTTTAACACATCTTTTGGCTCTTTCACTTACAATCACTCTAACTCTTTTTGCGCCATGCATTTCAGTCTCAAACCCTGACCATAGTGCTAGTCTGTCATCCTCTACCTTCACAGCATCCTTTCCTTTGTGCTTTGGCTCGCATGAACAGAGAATATCAAGCTGCCTTTCGTACATTACACTCGCAATTTCAAATTCCTTACCATGCATACCCCCAACAGTCTACGTACCGACTCGCCATTCATTCCTTCCACAGTCGTCAGCAAAGGGGCCTGCCTGTTTCGACCTTGACTGCCCCTTGTAGCCAGGTCGATCCGGGGTAATTATATTGTTCTTTTGAGTAATTACATAGCGGGAAGACCGGTTACTAGCCAAATCGTGTCCCGGACGATGTGGCATTCCCTACATTATTACAACAAAATAATTTTAAACCTTGCCATTCGCACGTGGGTAATACTTCGTATCCTACCGATTACCACAAGATATTACATGTTTCTAGGTAGTTTATTAATGAAAATTTAGCTGACGATAATTTCTCGATGACTATTCCCTTTAGGGATGAGGCAAAATTTACTAACAACGGGATTTTTAATAGAAGAAGCAACATTAATTGGGCGCAAGGAAATCCTCATCTTACTATTGAGAGAAGGGATTCACTTGCTTTTTCAGTTAATATTTGGTGCGGTATTCTAGATACCAAAATTCTTGGACCATATTTTTGTGAACAGAATTTAAATTCTGTAAGATACCTATCCTTTTTACAAAACGAATTAGAAGAAATCTTGGATGACCTTCCATTGAATTTCATTCAAAATCTGAGTTACCTTCAACACAACAGTGCACCATCGCACAACGCACTAACTGTGTCAAACTATTTTCAAGAACGTTTTAATAATTGGATTGGGAATCGGGGTCCTATTATTTGGCCGCCACGATCTCCCGGATTAAGTACCCTGCACTTTTTTATGGGGAACAATTAAGGACAAAGTGTACAAGGAAAAACCTTCGAATTTGAAAGTGTTATCCAACAAATTGGACCCAGAACCTTATTAAAAATGAAAAGAGAGATGTTAGGACGTTGTCATATTACGTGTACAAAACAATGGTGGACATTTTGATGCCCTTTTATGACTTTAGGGTTTAAATTATTTGGTTACTGTTATCATAATACTTTTTTTACGTATTCTGTTATAGTCTGCTCTATTTTATTTCGTTAGTAATACAAAGATATTATTAAAATTACTTTAATTTATTGGTAGAATAACTTTTAATATGGGAAACCACATATTTTTGAAATCAGAAAAAATAGTTTATTGAATGCCACCTATGATGGCACTTAAAAAAAATAAGTTAGGGTTGTAGCTCAAAACATTTAACGCAATAAAATTTTCTAACTGTTTATTACATTTAGCTTAAAAGTATCTATGAAATGCGTTTGTAAAATTTCTCTGTTTTAAATAATACATGAATAATGAGCGATTGAAGATATGGACAATTTTTAGTAATTTTCGAATATCTCAGTAGGCTGGCAAAGTTGTTAAGTTTTCTCATCGACATTAGATTCCCCTTTTAATTCTGCCTAACTTTGCTAACCGATTCTCTAGCGTTTATAGTAACAGAGAGTTACCCATACAACATGGGTAGCTCTTATACACACACGCACGCACGCACGCACGCACGCACGCACGCGCGCGCACGCACGCACGTACACGCACACGCACACGCACACGCACACGCACACGCACACGCAAACACGACACACACACACACACACACACACACACATATATATATATATATATATATATATATATATATATATATATATATATATATATATATTCACGTTATTCGACACAGAAGTTTTATTTTTGAGTTAATGTGCCTACTGGCGGTACATTTTAAAATTATTTTCGCAATGTATATTATTGCATTTTTAGTTTCTGCGATCAAAATAAGAATGAGTTTTACAAAGGTTTACGCGACTTAAACCTTACATGTTTTGAAATATTTAGCATTTTCTGAAAATGTGGTAATAATTTTAAACTTTAAGTTCTCAACATGTATTTACTTTTTCATCAACTAAACTTTACACTTAGCTTACTATTTGATTATTTTTCATGAAGCACTGGATAAAACACTGACTAACATATACAAAGTGTTTATAAATCATGACTCAAAAATTTAAAGTTTTAAAAATACTAATAACCTGATTAGTTTAAGTAGAACACCCTGTATTTTATATGTCAACAGCAGATGTAGAATTTAATTCCCTATCGAATGCTATAACACTGTCATCTCTCAAACTCTTCTTATTTTCAGAAAGCAAGTTTATTTAAACTAATTTAACACTTAACAAGTCGCCTATGGAAATTTGGCAGCTCAGAATTGCTGGCATTAAAGAGCAGGTTTAGGCAAACAAATTTTAATAACGATATGTTACAATTTACTTACTAATTAAAATAATGATGAAAGTAGTAAAATGGTGGAAAAACTGTAAAAGCATTTCTTATAGTGTTCATAATGACGACCGTCTGCCTCTAAACACAAGCATGCCCACTTTTTGAAACCTCTACCAACATTTGCTAATATTTCCGGGCTTACGCTTTGAAATTCTTCCCTAATACGTTCCTTCCTATTCTTTGTTGTGGTGGGAGGTGTCTTGTAAACGGTTGTTTTTACGTATCCCCATAAGAGGGAATCCGGTGAAGTCAAGTTAGGGGACCGTGGAGGCCAATTCTGATATCCATTTCTCCTAATCCAACGATTTTGATAATTTGTGTTTAAAAAATCTCGAACCGCATGATGGAAGTGTGCGGGGGCACCATCCAGTTGAAGCCACATTGTTGTCTGTATGTTCAAGAGTATGTCTTGTAGCAGGACTGGGAATTCTCTTGCTAAAAAATTTAAGAACAATGTTCCATTTAAATGTTCTTAAAAAAATAAGGACCAAGTAAATATTGACCCATTATTCCGGTCCGCACATTTATTGACCATCTGTGTTAATTATAAATCATTCTAATTTGATGCGGATTGGAATCAGCGTAATAATGAGAATTACGTCTGTTAACAAATCCATTGTTATGAAATGTGCATTCGTCGCTAAACAGCACAAAATTGAAAAAGGTTTCCTGGCCTATCGTCCAACACGACATCGTGTTTTTCAATGGTTTCTGGTGTGGTTGCGGTTTTTGGCCGTCCTTCGAGGGATGTGCGACCACGTTTAAATTCAGCTGCCCACTTTTTAACGGTTGACATGGAAGGAGCAGAGCCCCCGTAGACTTTTATCAACTTCGAATGAATTTCCTTAGGGGTTAATCCATCCAAAACGAGGAATTTTATGGCTGGACGATATTCAAGTTTATCCATTCTAACAAAAAACACGCAAGACGTCTACTGCAAAGGTTCTACAAGCTGCTTGAGACAACAAGTTGAAACTTGTCATACGAACTAATGACACATGCACCTAGACAGGAAGCATAAATTTTCCCTGATTGAGCGCCATCTCTATTCCAGACCTCGATATATATATATATATATATATATATATATATATATATATATATATATATATATATATATATATATATATATATACCATACTGCAGGGGAACCTGTTCTGAATTAAAATATTAACTTATACGCTTTGGTACCAAGTTGCTCCCTTAAGGACGAGCCTTTAAAGATTTATTTTGTTTTCTATTTTTTACGCTAACTCATTTATTTTTTGAAATTTGGTTTTTATAGGTTTTTGCATTCGCTGAAAATATATGTGAAATCAGTTTTTGTGTAAAGTATAGAGGGCGCTTGCAGCAACCTATATGTTACATTCTCGTTGCCATATTTTTTTGGTATGTGAAAAATTTTACATAATGAGTAACTTTTTAAAAATTGCATAATGATAGCTTTATAAAAGGTATACTTGTCGCAAGTTGCAAGTGCACCATTTCCAAGAAAAATGTATTTAAAATTAGTACTACAGATTCTGTTACTCTCACGAACATTCAATATAGTGTATTCGACGGCAATATTAACAAGCAAAAAATGAGTGCCAATGACGTACACCAACAAATAAATTTATGAAGCGAAATGAATATAATTTATATTAAATATATTTATTTTAAAAATGCTGTTCGTTACGCCACTGTTTTTTTCTTTTTTCTCAAGATATTTTGGTTATATTTTTTGTATTACATTAGACCAGTTGGATAGTGCATCTTTATCATACCTAATATTAATTTCTACGAACTTCTAATATGTGTGATCCACTTATTCGTATGTACAAGATCTGTTTGTCACAGTTACTTATTTTAACTTAAAGACAGTCCAGTAAAAGATATCATATTTATAATTACTCCCTGTAAGTTATTTAAATTCTATTTCCTTTGTTAAAAAGAGATTAATTTTTTGCTCGAATTTGTTTTGCTAGAAGACAAACTATAGTAAAGTCCATTTAGTAAGCTGCTGTCAATCAGTGTCACTTTAACTCTAATTTCTGTAGTTTGTTGAATTTATCTTACAGCTAAATTTTTCTTTTACAATGCCTCGACATAACTTATTTTCTAATAGTGAAATGACCGATATGGTGGCAGTTTATGTCCAACAATATTTTAATGAACAAGCTGCAGCAAGAATTTATGCCGGAACTTATCCAAATCGTAGACAACCTGACCGAAAAATATTTTCAAGACTATTTGCAAAATTGCGTGAAACGAGTAGCTATCATCGTGTACCTTATAACGGGCGACCTATTGAGCGCACTGTTCAACAAGAAGAACAATTATTAAATACTGTTGAGGATGACGCAACAATAAGTATTCGCCGATTATCATTAAATGTTGGATTATCCCGTACTGTGACATCTAGTGTTTTACATATGCAGGAGCTTTATCCCTTTCATTATAGACCAGTCCAAAATTTACTGCCCGGTGATTTTTTGACCAGAACAAATTTTTGTGAATTCACACTGCGCAAGAACAGACAAATTCCAGCATCTATAAGTAGAATTTAATTTACAGACGATTTAATTTACAGACGAAGCAACGTTTAATAGGAGAGGAGTTTTAAACAGAAAGAATAGTCATATATGGGCTGACGAAAACCCACATGCCACTTTGGAGCGACATTTCCAGCATGAATTTAAAATTAATATCTGGTGCAGAATAATTCATAACAATCTTGTTGGTCTATTTGAACTTCCAATGAATCTAACTGACTATAATTACTTAAACTTTCTTAGAGAGAACTTAATTGATTTATTAGAAGACGTGCCCATGAATATCGTCATAATATGTGCTATTTACAAGATGGTGACTCTGCTCATTACACTGTGGTTGTACAGGATTATTTAAATAATATATTTCCCCATCGTTGGATTGGACGAGGACGTGAACATCCGTGGCCTTCTAGAAGTCCTGACTAAAATCCAATGGATTTTTAACTTCGGGGACACATAAAATCTCTTGTCTATTCCACCGCAGTTAATACAAGAGCTGAACTGTGGCAACGAATTAACCAAGCTGCAAATAGTATTAAAAACCAGTATCCATCATTTCATAAAGTAAGGTTCCTCAAAAATGCCAGAAATGTACAGTCAACATTTTGAAAATAAACTTTAGTGTAATGTTTTGATTTAATGGTTTTTGTTGTTTATTTTAGTTCAATTTTCTTGTTAGTCTGTTAACCATTATATTCTGTTTTAAATTTGGTTACTTTTTTTTATTGTATGTACCGGGTGAGTCATTAAGGAAGGACGCCGGCTATATCCCAGAAACCGCTTATGTTACGACTTCCAAAAAAAATTCTTCAGTAAATGTGGCCAAGAGAAAATGCTGGAAATAATTTTAAAGTTTGTAAATAGACCGCTAGGTGGCGTAACTGCTGTAGTAAATTAAAAAATGTCTAATAAGTAACAGAAACTTAAGGAAAAGGTGTATTGGAAATATCGTAGTTGTATTTTTGGGACAATTTTATCCATCTTTGTATAAGAAGTTTTCTCTAACTTCACAGGTTTTCCGTAGGGGGAGCTGCGAAAGTTGTCAGACAAACACGTAATTATCTTCGGAACCAGTCATCGAATCTTAAAAAGTAATATTTCGTTGGAAAGGTCTTTTCTTGCGCTATTCGTTGATGTATTAAAAAGTTAAGTTTGATTAACGAACAAAAAGCTAGAGGACGCTTTCCAAATATTGCTGAAATTTTAGCGATTTTCTTCAAAATATTAAATAGAATGGTATGTTTTTTATATTTTAGTCAGAAAGAGTATAAAATTTCGCCTATACCCTGAAAATTTCAAGTCGATGTCTTTGTTGGTTTAAATATTATACCTACTTCAAGTTTAGATCTAAAAACAATAAAACGCAAAGTTTCTTGACATAATAGTTTATTACTTCGGTCAGCTTTTATAAACACGGGTAAACCCTGCCCAGAGAGTTAACCCCAGAAATTTGATAATACAGACAGTTATTATCATCGAGTTTCTGGGGTTAGTTTATTACCGTTGATTAATAATTACACCGGGTGGACCATCGAAAATTAACTAGAGATGAGTAGTACGCCATTACTCAGTGACGACCTAATGCTCAAATTGTCTGCCATCATTATCAATACACAGCTGCAACCGCTGTTGCGTTGACAAAACAGCGGTTTCTGTCTCCGCTGTGGAGAGGGTGCGAATGGAATTTCTTATCCTAATGACCATATTTTCAGGCGTAGTTGGCCTGGTTGTAAAAACAAGGTCCTTTATTCTTCCCCAAAAATAAAAATCTAAACAAGTTAGATCGGGAGACCTAGAAGGTAGTAACAATGGTAATGGTTATTAAGCTGTTAAAGTTAAAATGAATAAGGAAATGTAGGTATCTAGCTGGCCATGGAAAAAGCTCTTCCTATCCATGTATCAGGAAAAGTGTTACTCAAAAATAGACGCACGCGTACTGAAAATGTGCCGGACAGCCGTCATGTTGGAAAAACATCCGCTGCCTAGTAAACGGCACATCTTCTAAAAGTAACGAAATCGTTCCGCAAGAAATTAAGGTACGTTTCACCATTAAGTGGTGCGTCAAAAATTTGAGGACCAATAATTCGACTTCCTAAAATGCCGCACCAAAC
Organism: Vesta saturnalis; assembly: GCA_036346205.1. Lineage (NCBI taxonomy): Eukaryota > Metazoa > Arthropoda > Insecta > Coleoptera > Lampyridae > Vesta > Vesta saturnalis. The sequence continues at coordinate 4,161,696 of JARFJB010000472.1, forward strand.
ATTGACGCTCCACCAGCCCTGATGTTGAATTTCTTGCATCCAACGAGGATTGGTTCTGGACCAATAATGCATGTTGTGACGATTTACTCCACCATCACTGCGGAATGTAGCCTCGTCAATCCACAATATTTGCGATAACAGATGTTGATTATTTATGAACATATTCGACAGCCAATAGCAGTAGTCTAAACGTTGCTCATAATCAGCTGCAGTCAGTGATTGATGAAGGACTACATAGTATGGATGTAATCTAGATCAAAATTTAAGTTATGGTTTTTAATAGCTATAACTTTACTACTTTTAATAGCTAACTTTTATTTAAAACTTACTTATGTTTTTCACAATACGCTGAACCGTAGTTTGTGTTAGTCCCAAGTCATGAGCTATTGTTCTTGTGTTACTATGTGGATTAATTTCGATCTATGCTAGAACGTTTATAACATTTTCTTCCGTTCGGGATCTGCGTGCTGTGTGGTAACTGGGGATGAATTGTTCCTGTAGCTCTCAATCGTTGTGATAAGTAATCGAGTAAAAGTCTCTTTTCGTAATGCCGTCTTTCTGGAAAACGAGCCGCATACAATCGTGCAGCAACAGTAGAATTCTGCATGCACTCGAAATATATTGCAATCATATCATATGCTTCCTGGTTAGAGGGCATTGTTGGCAAAAGAATGTGGCAATAAGTCAAAGAAACATGTATCACAATACACCCACATACACCGCAAAACCGGAGGTAATTTTGTGAGGAAATTTCAGGATAATAATTCCTTGAGACTGACATTGATAAAATTAATATTACTATGGATAAATCGTCATTATGCATTGTTGGTATGGTAGTATTACTAGATGATCGTGGCACTACAAAATCATTACCATGGATCTGAACTTAAAGTAGATATAATTGAAACCAACAAAGATATCGACTTGAAATTTTCAGGGTATAGGCGAAATTTTATGCTTTTCTGACTTAACTATAAAAACATACCATTTTATTTAATATTTTGAAGAAAATCGCTAAAATTTCAGCAATATTTGGAAAGCGTCCTCTAGCTTTTTGTTCGTTAATCAAACTTAACTTTTAATACATCAACGAATAGCGCAAGAAAAGACCTTTCCAACGAAATATTACTTTTTAAGATTCGATGACTGGTTCCGAAGATAATTACGTGTCTGTCTGACAACTATCGCAGCTCCCCCTGCGGAAAACCTGTGAAGTTAGAGAAAAACTTCTTATACAAAAGTAAGTTTCTGTTACTTATTAGACATTTTTTAATTTACTACAGCAGTTACGCCACCTAACGGTCTATTTACAAACTTTAAAATTATTTCCAGCATTTTCTCTTGGCCACATTTACTGAAGAATTTTTTTTTTGGAAGTCGTAACATAAGCGGTTTCTGGGATATAGCCGGCGTCCGTCCTTAATGGCTCACCCGGTATATTTCTGTACATAATTTTTTGGGAGGAGCTAGAAGTTAATTAATATGAAAACAAACATTTTTGATAGAAATTCTGTAGTACTAATTTTAAGTACATTTTTCTTGAAAATGGTGCAGTTTAGCGACTTGCGACTATACCTGTTATAAAGCTATTATTATGAAATTTTAAAAAAGTTTTTCACATACCAAAAAAATATGACAACGTATATAACATATAGGTTGCTGCAAGCGCCCTCTATACTTTACACAGAACTGACTTCACAGACATGTTCAGCTAATGCGAAAACCTATAAAAACCAAATTTCAATTAAATAACAAAAAATAAAAGAGTTAGCGTAAAAAAAATAGAAAACAAAATAAATATTTAAAGGCTCGTGCGTACTTAATGGAGCAACTTGGTACTAAGGTAAGTTGACTTATATAGTCGGTATATTTTAATCCAGAGAAGGTTCCCCTGCAGTATGGCTCATTCTTTTCAGGACACCAATTTCATGTAGTTCAACCTTGTAAATACAATAGTGGCACAATCTTGGTTAAACATTTTAGCAACTATATTAGTTTTTATTCGTGATAACGTTAAATCTTCTTTATATTGAGTTATCCGTATAAATTTTCCATTACTGGACATATGTTGGTGGCATACACTGAGTCTGTATAGTAATATTATATTATCGATAAATCAATATTTAGCCCTTGGTATAGAATGAAACTTTAACTACCGGAGCTTTCTGGGATAAATAATGAAACAACCATACCGCTGATAATGGTATGTCATTCCAATATTGACCTATCCGTATAGATTTTCAATTGTATTTATTTTGGTGGCATATACTGCCACTTAATTTATATTAATCTATACAGCGTTGCAAATAAAATACTGGAGTTACATTGGATATGCATTGTAATCACAATACCTTAAAGTTGATAAAATTATATCTTATCAATATTAAATTAGTGGATTTATATTGGTGGCGTATAATGCAACCAATATTGTAATGAGGTCAATAAACATATAATTAACCAACGTAGATACAATACAATGTTGTACATACAATGCTGGCGCTATATTGGATAAACATTGTAATAACTAAAGGCCGGATTTGTAGGCAAAATAAAACATAAAATTAGGCAAAAAAAATCAAAAACAGGCATTTTCAGGCAAAAACAATCTGGTTAATACTATTAATAATATTAATAGCAAAGAAATAAAATCGCTAATTTTCTCAAGTTTCATTTATACTATTCTTTATTTACACGTAAAATGAATGCGCTACTATGTATTTCTAAATTATTTTCTGTAAAATTCGTTCTTCTATCACTTAAAATGTTTTTATGTTGTGAAAATGAACGTTCTACATCACAAGAAGTGATGGGCGCGTATTTAAAACAGGATATTTCTTTAGGAGACAAGCTATCCATTATTTCCACACCCTCTCCCACAAGGGCATTTTTGATGTTGTTAATTTTTGTCCAACCTGGTTTTTTTTCAAGAACCATAACAATTTTTTGGTGAATTTTTTCTCCTTTGATTCCAGGAAAGTTCAATAGAGCTTGATTCACTAACTTCGTGCTCTCCGTTAGGGATAGAGATGGATCCTCCAATTGTTTGATTATTCTTGGAAGGTGGCTAAAATGGGCTCCAATGTAACCTAAATCAGCCACTACAGAATCAGATTGAAACGCAGCTTTGGCATCTTTCAGAATTAGGCCTATGTTTTTGCACCCAGATTCTTCCTTTTCCTGGCACAAGTGATCTACAACCTATGAAGTAAATAAAAACAATTACGGTTTCAAAATAGATAAATCGAACATTTACTCAAAGAAGAATTTGAATGTGCACCTTTTAATCTCCCCAAAATGCTGGTTGTAATATAGAGCCGCCTCCAACCAAGTCCCCAACGGGTGATGACGGGTGCTGGAGTAAGAGAAGTCTGGGGAAGCATAACTTTAAAAGTAGCGCACCTACTGGGGCTTTTAAAAACTTTCTTAACTGCTGAAATTAGAGCATTAACATCGGGAAAAGATTTCTAATTTCTTCCGCCACGATGCATGCCATGGGCTAAGCACGTTAAGTGTACCATTTTTCATAAAGAGCATTAAAGCTTTTCCAGCTTTAATCATGTAGAGCTGCATCTGTTACTAGCAGCAAGAGGCGGTTGTCTCGGTCCTCAGAAAGAGTAAATTAAATATATACAGTTAGTTTTGAAATTGACTTACTCAATGCCGCTTTTGTCGTACGGGCTATTGAGGCATGATTTGCAGTATCCAAAAATTTTGATAAAATAAGACGAGGCTTAGTGCTATTTGGAGAAAGGCCACCAACCACAACATTTGCAACATACCGCCCTAGAGTGTCCGTGCTCTCATCAATCGAAAGCCAAATAGGATTTTCACCTACTTCCTCTCGGATGGCTGTTATTGCCTGATTTTATTAAGAAAAAAAATTTTTATTTACTACCGTCTTTTACATTAAAACAAGTTATCTCTGTACTTACTGTGTCGTACATATTTTCAAGGTAATTTTTCCGAAGTGTCGATTCATCCGGTATTGTTTTTGAAGTATATTTTGCTAAAAAATTGCGAAATACGGGGTTAGATAGTTTGGACCATGGAATATTGGCAGCTACCAACGCCATGCAAAGATCTTTTGAAAATGTATGCTGTTCCAATGATTTTTCTTGCATAATAGTCAGAAGCGTTTGTGTTTGCTTTTTAGAGATCTCAGCATTTTAGCTCGTTTCACATGCCCGGAGAGCCCGAATGTTGATCTACGTGATACTGTTTTTACATGCAACCTAAAATAAGAAACAGAATTAATGGAATGGTTACTTAAACAAAAAACTAATACTGCAAGTGAAATTCAGTATTTAAAAATGCAAATGTACACTTACCTCTTTACTGCAGACTTTACAAAAATAATTTTTCCGTCAGTTGTGTAAACGTCATTTCCAGAAATCCATTGCCTTAGATACGAACTACGGCTTTCTTTAACTTTCGGCATTATTCAACAAAAATATTTCACAAAGAAATGCAAATAGAGGCAAAACAAATTGTTAACAGGTCACTTAAATAAACTGCACTGCTTAACACAAAGTTGCACACACAAATACGGCGTAACGCAAAATGCAACTTCGGTATGCGGATTTCTGTTCGGAACACATCGAGCACTTCTTGGAAAAATGTTTACTTTATGAGAAGTAATTGTTATTTTAGTACCTATTTTAAATCCGGACAGTAAACTTTGGCTTATCAGTTGTCTCGTCATTAGTGACTCACGCTTAAGAAGGCACTAAAAAACACGTGCTAGCTTGTGGATAATGTACCTATTATTTTTCAGGCGATATTTTCTATTGCGAAACAAAAATTATTTAAAAATTATCGACACATACCGGAAAAAAGGTATGTAGTTATAAATTGTCAATTCAGGCAAATTTTAGGTAAAATCCTTCAAACAGGCAATTTTAGGCAAAATAAAATGTCTGTAGGAGCATCCCCACCTCTGAAAACGAATTTATAATTTATTAAAATAGCAATATCTATTAGCAAAATAAACAGGCAATATAGGCAAAATCCGGCCTTTAGTAATAACTATACGGTCTTAAAAGTGGGATTCAATATTGAGCAAATAATGGTTACAGATCAGAAATCGAGATACTATGTGAATATTGGAGCAATATTGTACCGGCTTTAAGTCAATGTTATGTTCTACCTGGGTAGCTGGGTAGATCATTAGTACATAGAGCAATATCATTACTATGGCACCAAACAAATTTCAATAAAGAAATGTCAATTATAAAACAAATCAAATTATGTCCAACATTTAATAGTAAATAATCACCTAATGACTTCACAAAATAATATTACATTTTTGTAATACAAAAGACACATTAGATGCATTCGAACATAAACAGAAAGTACCTTTAATGAACGAACTGATCTTATAGACTCACCTGTAATACATTTTAAGTATAGAATTATAATTTACAAGTTTCCTGTTTTACCATAATGATTTTACAATACTACTTGTTATTATTTTACACGCTTATTTTCTCTTGATAAATGATCCATGTTGCAATGAAAGGCGTTGAGAAATAAATATTTATATAAAACATTTCGGAATTAGTGTTAATTTTCCGTTGTTGAGGTTAAATTTAATAAAGTTATTCACTTGAAATTAACGGTAAATGCACAACCAGTATCAACTTTTAGGATGTAAAATGGTGCTTGTTTGACAATTGACAAGCAATTAATTGCTGTGTAAATGTTCGATATTCCATTAATCACGGAGCTAAACTCAAATTTAAGAGGGCGCGGTTGTGATTAATTTAAGTTAAAGCGAACTAAAAAAAACATGTATTATGGTGCAAATTTTGAATATTGTTAATAATAATTATATTCTAATGAACATTACTTTCAAATCAACTAAAATGAACAAAAAATATACTTCAATGTAATCTGAAAGATTGATCATTTTCTAGTGTGAGGAAATAAAGTGGCACAATAAGGGTAAGGGTGCCCAGGTAGGAAATGGCATAAATACACCTATCGGATAACAAAAGAAAGTCTCATATTAAATCTAATAGAAGCTTTAAAAGTCATTTCTCGTGGTCATTGTTAATGGTTATATTGAAAAACGACAAATTGCATCGAAAACAGGAAGTCCGTGTTAGTATCATTCATGGCTGACTTTAGCCGCTAAAGCTTGTTGTCAATGAATTCCTGTTTAGAATGGACTCTGTCAGTCTATTGAAAATCGGATTTGTAAAATAGATCGGTTCAGAGTCGACTACATAGCCCAGGTGCAAGATATATGCCGGCTGTGCGGCTTATTATGTGCTTTACTAACACCCTGACTCATTTTCTGCATCGTTGACTTAACTTGGTCATATTATCATCCCTTAAATAGATATAATCTTACCCCTCATCAAATAGGACATATTTCAACAAAAATGCTCACTTTTTCACACCTATTAAGCAACCTCTGTTGATTATTCGTTTTCGGATATGTTTCTTTCATTTAATCGTATATATTCACACCTTGCTTCAAGTTTTATTACATTTAATCTATACATCAACTTATATTACACTCAATTAGCATAATACGGACAAATCCCCAAACTGAAAATACGATAAGCTCTACAAGCATGTTTTTATTTCTCCATAAAAGCTAAAACTGATTTCCTCAACTAAACCCATCACTCTTGCACGAAACTGTAAAAAAAATTTGATTTGAATCAAAACGTAAAAATTGTTCAAAGATTAAAGTATACAAAAAATTATAAATAATCGTATGTAATGCTATGTAATCGTAACGTTGACGGACTAGTCATGTAACTCATGGAAGGTGATTGAGTACGAAGAGACAAGTGCACTTATTGCAAAAAATATGAAGAATGTGTGATTTGTTACAATGAAAGTTGTGTGAAAAAAAAATCTTTAAATGCGTGCTTGTTTCATATACTTCTCAATTTACATTAAAAATGTTATTCAGGTACGCACCTAAAGTTAGCACAGCCATTGTAGTACAATCGTTTGAAACCTATACCATAATTTGGCTGGTCAATCTAGGCAGGTTTATACGAGTGAGGTAGAAAAAATTAGTAACAAGATGATCTCTGCAGTAATGAGTAGTCAATGGGGTCCTTATTAATCCCTCAAAAATCGCACTTTGTCGCATTGGTGGAACTTGAAAAAAAATGGCCGCCATCTAGAATTTTTTTGAATTTATTGAATATCTCGTAAAGTATGCATTTTATCAAAAAAACTCGAGAGATCATTTTTATAGAGAATCAAAATTTACTCATAATGAAAAAAATTTCAAGTTCATTGACTGAAAAACCAAAAAGTTATTGTATATATGATTTGGCAATATGGGTTTTTGACAAATTTGATAAATATCTGATTTAGTTAAAACTATTTGTGTACCCAATTCTCCAAATGAGATTTTTAAGGGAAAAAATACTGAATAATTGGGTTATTATCCACATATTGGCAACACTGCCACACGACTTGCACCGACACGACGGCAACTTGAGACGACCTTGTTACTATGCGGTTTTATTGTTTTAGTTTCCGCACAGTTCGTAAGCGAATAACACGTACTGCAATTTAGGCGTGATTGTACGAATTCTGACTTGTTTATAATTTGTTTTTTGGGTTTCTTTTTAACCATAACTTTTGAAACAAGTGAATGTACTTTTTTAACAATATCTTTGTGGACCGGTATTAAACAGTATGAGTTCAATATTGTGTGCTATTTGTGATAAAGACACGAGCGAGAAAACTGTTACCGTTACCAAAAAAGGGTTAATATCTTTAGTTAAAGCAGGTCGTGCCCGCGGAGATGAAAAATATACCAAATTTGAAGAGCGATTCAATCTGAAAGAATCTACGTTGCATGTACATCAAAGTTGTAGAAAAGTATATACACACCCTCGTGAAATCTTAAAGGCTGGGAAAGTACATCAAAAAGAAGCCTCGTCCTCAAAAAACACGTTGAGGTCAGGAAGCAATATTTTTGATTTCAAAGGCCAGTGTTTATTTTGTGCGGCGAACATCAAGTTAAATGTAATGCAGGCAAAATCCCAAACGTCAAAAATTCGTATTGCATCAACAATAGAGTTAAGGAATACAATTCCTATACACTGCAGGCAACGAAACGATGCCTGGGGTTCAGAAGTTCAAAAAAGGATATGTAGTGAAATAGATCTTGTAGCTGCAGAAGCTAAGTATCACGCAAACTGTTTCAGTAGATTTTTGAAGCATAAAAGCCATGAAAAATCTGGGAGGCCTTTAGATATTGAATGTGAAGAAGCCTTTGAAAAGTTATGCTACGATATTCAAAACGATAACGAAAAGTGTCAATTTTCTTTTAAAGAACTCCAGGAGAAGCTAGTGTCATACTTACCTGAAAATGTAACATCTTGGTCCGAAAAAAATTTGAAACTTAGATTAAAAGGAAAACTAAAAAATACAGTAATAATTACGGAAGTCCCAGGAAATCCAGCTGTTTTATGTTTGAAGAATAAGTGTGAAGAATTAATTACTGATGAGTGGTTTGAAAACAATACAAATACTGAAGAAAAAGACTTAAGGTAATAAAAGCGACAGCACAAATTTTAAAAGAAGGTATAAGGACCATGGTTTGCGACGTTGATACTTATCCTGCGGTTGGTGATGTAAGATTGGGAGGAGAGAACCAATTTCCAAATTCTTTGGACTGTTTTTTTAATGAATTAATAACAAAAGGCAAAAATAAGGATATCAAAATCAACGCATTAAAAATTTTGTTACATCATCAGTGCAGGTCAAGTCATTTATCTCACCGCTTATGCTCAGCTTGGGCATTCAGCTGCACCGGAAATACGCATCCAGGTACTTAGTAGATCTTCTGTCAAAATTGGTGTGTCTGTGACATATTCTGAATGCTTAGCGTTTGAGAATTGGCAATAACTAGCAACAAAGATAATGTGCCAGAAGATACTTTTATACAATTTGTATTTGACAATGCGGACTTTAATATCCGAACTATCGATGGACATGGTACTTTCCATTCAATGGGGGGAATAATGTGCGTATCGCCGTCAAATATCTCAAGTATTCCGACATTTGAAAGGAAAAAGACTCCAGAGTTGTCAGTTGATATAGGAAAATTTGGCAGTACACCATTACAGGTAACATTAATTACTTAATTATAAATTGATCATTCGGGAGCTTATATGTTACTTTTATTTATAGTTTCACAAAAAACACTTAAATCTGGTCTGTCTGCCATCAAAATGAACTGGGATGAAAATGACACAACCAAACCACTGGGATGTCTTGACAACCAACGCAGATACACTCTGGATTATGGGTAGCGTCTTTTCTTTTCCATGTCGATCATCGTGGAATGGATTTATGTCTACAGTGAAAACAAACAAACTTACCGTAGACAGCAATATAATTCCATTACCGTTCGTTAACATGGATCCTGGAAATCTGAACACAATTTATACAGCATTGCTGTTTGCTGCCGAAAAGTGTAAACACTATAATAAGAAGCCTTGTATTGTTACATTTGATCAACCTCTTTTTCAGAAAGCTGTGGACATTGTCACAGCTTCAAACGAAAGTAATATTGTTAGTTCAGTTATAGTTAGACTCGGCGGCTTTCATACATTAATGTCTTTTATGGGAAGTGTAGGAAACATTATGGCCGGAAGTGGACTAGAAGAACTTTGGAGTACGGTTTATGCTAAGAACACTGTACCTCATTTAATGAGCGGGCATGTCTATTCAAGAGCGTTGCGTGCTCATTTCTTAGCTCATGAAGCATTAAGCGTAATAATATTGAGAGACCTTCCGTTATCTGAAGAGAGTATTCAACTTTTAGAAAATCTTTATGAAAATCCAATGCTAGATGAACTTGAAAATAACATCCTACTCGAACAGATTAAAGCTCAAATAGAGGAGAAATTAGAAGCCCATTCCAAACTTAACAGGACAGGGAAACTGTGGGTTAATTACTTGAAGTTAGTAAGTTTAATGAAACTCTTCATTATGGCTGAAAGATCTGGTATTTGGTCGGTTCATGTGTATTGTGTCAAACATATGATCCCTATATTTTATGCTACAGGCCATATTAATTATGCAAAATGTGCACACTTATATGTTATTCACATGCAGAAATTACAATCCTTGGATTCGAGTGAATATGAAAATTTTTTTACCAAAGGACTATTTACAATTTGCAGAACAAGAAATTTTTTTTCCGGAACCTGGACCGATATGATAATCGAACAAAGCCTAATGAGGACCATGAAAACCCAGGGTGGATTGACTCAAGGTCGGGGGCTCATAGATTCTACCTTAGCTCGATGGATTTCCAGCATGTCGTCATGTATTCCTATTTGTAATGCCTTAGAGGACTTTACTGGGGTAAGAGCATCATCATCCAATCAACATGTTGAGTTGAGTAAGTCTCGTCTCCAACGCGACAAGACCGATTTTGGAAAGTTCACTACTTGGTTAGAGAATCATGACCCTTTCAAGTGTACTGAATTCATGTCTCTTTCATCTGGTATTATTGCATCTTCATCTGTAAATTGTGATCAAGCCTGTGACATTGGCGCAAACATCTTGAATAAAAGTATTGGTAAAAAATTTACCGAAATACAATGTAAAAGGTCAGAAAATATTAAAAACTTTGCCCAAATGAGCAACAGAATCAAAATTTGCCAAAAGTACGTGGACATAAATCCCATGCAGCTCTAATAGAATTATTTGCTCGAGTAAGACACCCGAAGACATTAAACATTGTTTTAACTTCGAACTTTCACCATATCCATTGGCCCTTTTAAAGACGGCAACCTAAGAAGAGGAGTAAAATCTCAACTTTTAAAAGAAATTGACAGCTTGCACACTCCTTCAGATTATTCCATGAATAACGAGACATGTTATGTCATAGATGGCGGATTTCTTCTGCATAAGGTGAAATGGCAAAACCAGCAACGTACCATGAAATATTCTTGCAGCATGTAAATTATATTGTTCATACATATAAAAGAAATTCTGTAGTCGTTTTTGATGACTATAATCTAGAAAATATGTCTACTAAAGATAACTTACAAAATTGAGATCTGAACAAAACGTAACAGTTTCAGTCCAATTGCACGCTACAGTTGTCACACCACAAGATCTCTTTTTAAGAAATAGCCAAAATAAAAGAATTTCATCGAAATCCTGCGAAGGTATCTAGAAGAAAATGACATTACTGTATATCAGGCGAAAAGGGATGCTGATGTCCTAATCACACTGACGGCTGTTCAGTTGTCCAGCGTTAAAACACATGTGACCGTGGTTTCTGAGGATACAGATATTATGGTTTTACTCATATACCACATAAAAGGAAATAATGTATGTTTGCTTCGACCAGCAGGTGCAAAGGGCGACAAAGTTTCTGAAATAAATGAGATTCAGACAAAATTAGGCCATATAAAAGAACATATACTTTTTATACACGCAATGTCAGGCTGTGACACAACATCTTTTTTGTACAATAAATCCAAAAAGTGCTTCCTAAAATTGCTACAAGAAAATGAAGATCTGTGTCGAGACTTAGATGTATTTCAAGAACCTAATGCAGACATAGCAGTTTTGATTCAATCAGGACTTAAAATTCTTTTAAATCTTTACCGGTGTCCAAAGAAGATTCATGACATTAACCAGTTGCGTCACACACTATATATGCGACTGACTTCAAGGCAAAGCTTAAATTCAGAATTATGTTTAGCCTCACTGCCACCAACCGCAGAATCTGCCAAACAGCACATTCTTAGGACGTATTTTCAGGTAAGTTTCTTTAAAGTATAAGGTACATTTTTTATTATGCTTACGTTGTCTATTTTTCTAGATTCAAGAATGGCTGGGAAACTGTCTTGACCCCCTTAAATATGGTTGGAACAATGATGAAAATGGAGTTCTAGTACCTATTACCACAACGCAAAATCCAGCACCCTCAGATTTGTTGAAATTAATTTTTTGCAATTGCAAAGAAAGCAAATGCTTGAAGAATTGTTCCTGCAGAAAAGTTGGACTAAAGTGCTCAGCAAAATGTGGTCAGTGCTACGGCGTAAGCTGTAATAACGCCATAGTGCATTATGACGAAGAAGACGATTTATAAAGTAAAATTTATTTTAATTACTTAGTATCCTGGTTCCTGCTCAAATGTGGTTCTTATTATATTTGTTTTTCTACCCTTAAAAAATATTTATATGCTTCTTATTACATTTTTTTTTGGTGTAATATAGTTTTTTATTCTGCACAAAAAAATTCTTTGAGCTTTTTATATAAAATGTTCCAGATATTGACCAAATTTTAAAAAGTCTTATATTAGCAATTCATATAAATCGCAATAATTTTTTGTTTTCAGGCCAATAATCTTGAAAATGTCACCATTATAGGTAAATTTTGATTCTCTATAAAATGATCTCTTCAGTTTTTTTCATAAAATGCATACTTTACGAGATATTCAATAAATTCAAAAAAATTCAAGATGGCGGCCATTTTTTTTCAAGTTCCACCAATGCGACGAAGGGCGACTTTTGAGGGATTGATAAGGACCCTATTGAGTACTCATTCCCGCAGAGATCACTTTGTTACTAATTTTTTCTACCTCAACCACCTATTTTGACTCGACTAGTTACCACAGAGAGAAATTTGGTGCGTCCAGCATTAATACGTTAACTCCCATGTGTATTAAAAGTAATACAAAAAACATTATTCAAATCCATCTGTGTGTATTTTTTTTATACACAGATATTTGCCGCATTTAATCGACCATGTATTTCATCTCAACACAGTTGTCAAGCATTTACATGGGCCTTTGTACTGTGGTAACTAGTTTTTGTCCCTAGTTTGGTAAAAATTATAGTGCAAGTTTGGCAACATGGGTTGAAAATCACGTACACTCTAAAAAACATTCGTCTCAGGGTAAGATGCCTTCCATAGTTTGTGGAATAGTTGTTGTTATTCGCAATTTTACTGCGCCATTATGTCTCTTTCGGAGTTACAGCTTCAAAATTTAGTTGCGAATTTAAGTGGTATTAGCGATATAGAAAAGAGACTTTCGATGATTCAGATGCAGATCCTTGCTATGCTGAGAGTTCTGAATATTCTAGTGAAGATTCTTCCGAAAATGATCATACAAGTAAAAACCAAAAACAAGACCAGCCGCGACAGGTATGTTACTTCTTTTATTTGTAGCATAATTATTCTTCTTCAAATGAATATATATATATATATATATATATATATATATATATATATATATATATATATATATTAGACCGGCCCATATTTTTTTAATTTTTTTTTGTTTGGTCTCGCACTCCTAAACTGTTCTACTTCATTAAAAAGTAATATATACCAAGTTTTGTAACATTATTTTAATATTAAGTGGACCCTCATGGGAGATGAAATATCTAAAGGAACTGTGAAAAATTAAAAAAATCAGTTTTTGAAAATAAGTTTTGGAAATGAACAACAATGATATGAATGAACAATGAACATTTTCCTTATTGAATTTAATGTATAATTTACAAGTAATACAAGATATACATTGTAATTAAAAGTAAGAATAGTTTATAAATTAATTTTGATTATAGTTCAAAATGATGTAGCCATGGTTGTTTTGCTAACATCTGGGAAACGTTTACGGTAACATGCTACAACTTGGATTATATAATTTTTCTGTTCTTCATTTTTTGTTTATTTACTATTATACTCCTGAATTAGCTTAATCCCTTTTTCGGTTGCATCGTTAACGACTTTTATTTTTTTAACGATCTCAAGACAATGTTTGTACTGTTCATTTACTCCCCAAGTTTGTGGATCTTGTTCTAGGAAATTTGAAGGTAGATTGAAAAACGTTTTGAATGTTTCGAAACGAAATCAAAAATATTCAGATTCAAGATACTCCTTACGTCGATTTCTATCTTATTACCCTTTCCAAATAATCCATCACTTTGTAATGCATCAACCATATTTCTTTTAACATTTGCGGGAATATTGTCATCAAAAAACGCTAATGCAGAAGCTTCTGCAGATAAGTACCACATATGGTTTTTAAATTTAAGTATTGCGGCGTCCGCAATTTCACGATTAATTTCCTTGAAAAGTATTAATTTTTTAAGAAACAGAAGATCATGATAAGGTGCGAGATTTGCAAAGGGGGCTGTGTACCATGCTTTGATATACAATTTTGCGATAAAAATACATATCTGTAAAATACTTTATTCCTCTGAAACTGTTAGATGGAGTTGATCAATGTATAAAAAGATCTTTAGACAATAAATTGCTTTTGCCATCCACCGTGCATGATGCATTGCCCCAGGAGCTCCAACTTTACCTTTAGCACTTCTCCCAAAGAATAACAGAGTAAGTTGCAATAGCTCATTGTAATCATGGCGAGGCAGTTATTGTCGACAAAAGAAAGAATTTCAGTTATATCATTTTTAAAGATTTCCTGAACACGAGTTATTTCCATCGCGGACTTGATTTTCGTGCTGTCAATTTTACTCCACGATTGCTCGAAACGTTTAAACATGGGAACGTGAGGGCCACTGGAGGGTGGCATCACCTAATCAAATACACTTTTCAATACAAGTTCATAAACGTGATGTCTACATGGTAAATACAATAAGTCTCTTTCTAACATTTGTTCCAATATATTGCAACAACCATTAATCCTACCAAAATTGGATGCTGTTGTATCGCAACATAATGCTTTAACCTTATCTGCCATATCCCAATCCAATAGCACTTCAAAAACTGCATGGGCTTGCTCTCTACCGGATGAATTCGGTATGACTGGGATTCCTATAATCTGTTCTACATCTCCATCTGTAATAATTATGGCTAATCTGTCTTCCGTGTCACTTTCATTTAAATCTCTTAACAGTTTACCATCCCAATGAACTACAGGAGCAGTAAATGTTATGTCTTTAAAATATAACTTATGCTTTTCTGCAATTTTTTTGCGCAAACTTTGCCTGCAGCGTTGTAGTGTGGTTCAGCTTATGGACAGAGAATAAATTTCAAACTCCAAAGCTTCCGCTACCGCTGTTAGTACGTGAACTGCATCCCTGTCGCTGACTTTACATTTGCCTAACGCGGCAACTAACTTTTCGGTAATTATATCCTTTCTACCTACTAATCTTCTTCTCTTTGGTTCTGGTGAAGCCGATGCTTCTCCATCATGACATCTTCCTTCCTCATCTTCATGTAGATAATCGGCCTCATCGGAACTTTCAACAGAAGAATTAAATTCCGAAACTGATGCCCCTGGAAAATAATAAAAATTTCCATATATATATATATATATATATATATATATATATATATATATATATATATATATATATATATATATATATATATATTACGTTATTACTCTAA
Organism: Vesta saturnalis; assembly: GCA_036346205.1. Lineage (NCBI taxonomy): Eukaryota > Metazoa > Arthropoda > Insecta > Coleoptera > Lampyridae > Vesta > Vesta saturnalis. The sequence goes on from JARFJB010000472.1 coordinate 4,177,071, forward strand.
AGTTGCTTAATAAATGTAATGTAGTTTAAGAAATACAAAACATATGGAAATATAATAGGATAATAAAATAATACACACAAGTAATCAATTACTGTTTACCTAAAAGTTCTGTTTCTTCCTGACTTCTCTTTTCAGTAAGGCATATGATTTTTCCGTTCTTTTTCTTTTTCCTTTGCAGCTAATACTGTATCTAGGTCGTACATGTGTCCTTCCCTACCTTTTTTCTTTCATTTATTAAAAATTCTTTGTCCTCTGTTATATTTATTTTGCAAGGGCGTTTTGGTGTGCGATGTCAAATAAATTTTCAAATTCCTGCACAAAGGTTTCTTCATTTCATAATTGCGTTTCTGTTCTTCTTTTGCAATTTTTGCAAACCAGCCCATGTTTTGTATAGAACTTCAACTTTTTAATACAATGTTGAACGTCACGTGGTGGGATGCGGGCTTTGTTCCAAAAATGATCACTTCCTCAATAACTAATTTACTACTCTCCCGTAATGAAAGTTTAACTTCTCGGAGGTTAAAAAATAATACACTTGATACTTGTTTGATAGACGGAAGTTTGCTGCCAACAATTTGTGAAGAATAATTTCCTATTAGGTACACTGAAGTATCTTTTCTCAACAGATCGACGATCAGACGTTATGCGCAAATAACTGACCAATTTACTTAAAACAAACTTCCTAGTACGAAACAATGTTTGAAACTAAGCGTTGATCACTGACTCACAAATATTTGTATATCTAACACGGACCGCAAAGAAATCACGTGCTTCCAAATATGCTTGCTATCTGTTTTCGTGGAGATGTGTTTGTTGTGATAGGAAATAAGCAATTATACACACTAGAATCATCATATTGCCATAATACAATAATACATGTATCAAATCAAAAGACAAAACATGCTTCTATTTATTATAGAATAATTTTATTTAAATAGTACATAATAAAATTTTAACGCCAAAAACATGAGCAAAATTCGAAATTTTTCATACAAAATTATACTTTCTTTATTATATTTCAGTTAATTTAAGGGGTACAATAGTTATAAATATACCATTTGAAAGGTGTTGATCAGCTGCAAGAAATATAATATAATGAAGGTTTCATTATAATGAACGGTAATATGAGAAAATAGCAAATAACATAACACATAAAGCACATTTTCAAAAATTCCCATGACTTCAGTTTCATTTGCCATGAGGGCCGACTTATCCTTAAAATATTTGCACCAAATTTCTCACACATGATTTTTAGTGGAATGGTAACAATATTGGGGGGTGAGACCAGAAATATATGGGGAAAAAAAATTTCCCCCCTTATAGGATGGGCCAGTCTAATATATATATATATATATATATATATATATATATATATATATATATATATATGTAATATTTCTAGGGCGCTGGTAGTGACGACGGAGATCAGAATGGGAATTTAGGTGATGGACACACTTAAAACACCCATCATAATAATGCATCTAGGGCAATCCAGCAGAACGTTATTTGGAATGTTGTGACGAGATATCTGAATTTATTTCCAGCCCCGCAAGAGAATAGTAGATACATTAGGTACAATCGTGGAAACTCGTCATGACGATAGTCCGCTTTCCTATTATAGACTTTTGTTTACTGACGAATTGCTTGAACTTTTGGTAATAAAACAAATTGCTAGCCCACCAAAAATTATCGAAGGTATCTCCAATCTGTCTCAAAAAGTCTGACAGTGTAAGTGAAGTTTTTTTGCATAAAATAATACGTAGTCCAAATAGCCACGTCAAGTAAATGGAATAATACTCTCTTATACCAGCAGACACTTTTCCTGGGAGAGAAATAATATTGTCGTTATAATAACCAATTTCTACTGTTTTTGCTTTTACTTTTCCATAACTATTTGGTACTTCTAGTAATACCGGTTGATATTTTATAGTCAGACAAAGGACTACCCTTTTGTCCTTCCATTTTGAAACACAACTTTTCCCATTCTACTCCATTTATGTTCCACTTTTTCAACTTTGCTTTCGTAACTGCTGTTGATTTAACACGCCTATTCTTCCCAAGAGTCCCTCCGATATGCGTGTTTTTTGTTATCAGTTTTCGTGACAGACTCACGCAGTTATGGAGGTTATCCATGAACAAGTGATGCCCTTTGTCTACATGAGGTCGCATGAAGCCCAATACGAGCGACTGCAATTTTGAAACACCTTCGGCTACGTCACATTTTCCATCGTAAATCTGAATATTTAACACGTATCCATCCGTGGTGGATAACTCATAGAATTTAATGCCCTATTTGGCTCGTTTTCCCTTAATGTATTGGCGGAACGGCCCTGCCTCGGAGAAAAAGTAGGGATTTGTCAAGTGAAAGGTTCTCAGGTGGATTGTAGGTTCTTTGAAAATTACGTAACAAGATATCTCGTAGCAATGGCATTATTTTCTTGAGTTTGTCAGTTTCGACAACATATGAACCATAACTGCAGCTAAAACAATGCTATAGCTGTTCAAATCTTCTTCCTGTTATATTATGATGAAAAACTGGATGATAATATAAAGGATGGTAGGTGAACATTTTTCTCAGGGTAGGAAATTTTATTTGTCCTTGAACAATTCTTTGAGATTACTCATTTCGATAGTCTTTATGTTGATTGTCCAGCAATTCTTAGCATTAGAACGAGTCGCGTTTTGAACAGATTGTGCATAGCGATTCATACATTCCAGAATCATAGTGATTATTTCGTCATTCCAGAAATGACTGAAAACATCTATTTCAGACTGTGAGTCATTAACCTCTGCTGCAACTACTACGGTGTTTGCATCAAAATGAAAGTTTGGAATGTCCGTGGCATCATCATACCACTCAAGGCTTCTCATCATGCTCTGCTTCGCCGGAACTTACTCCATCCATCAATTGACGAAGTCTTGCTTCCCCCAGTACATCTAAAAAAAAATGTATAATTTACAGAAACGTAACCTGGCATTAAACGTTCAGTTTTATTTTTGGCTGAGTATACCGTTATGGTACAGAACCCATACCAAAACTCAAAAAAACAAGCCTGATTCGTATATTCGGTTACCGACCAATCCTTTATTATCCGCAGTTGCCAGCAAAAAGAAAAAAATCAAAAAATGTTATCGATTCAGCCGAATTTGAACACAGGACTCTTACCACCCACGCAAGGGTAACCATGATAGCATACATGTTCGACGTATTTTTATACGTACATGTTCACTACGTTTAAATGCTTACACACAATCGCACATGCTTGCACGTTGACGAATGAAACAACCACATGTGAAATATTTTAGTTTTTTTTTTAATTTTTCCCAAAACTCAAACAGATATAATTTCGAACATTTTAAATATTCAAGCACAAAATTTACCTAAAATAGGAATTTATAAAAACAGAACCACATTTTCGGTTTTATTTTTACCATTTTTTATACAGAATATGACTCATAATAACCTCGGACGTTTTAAAACCTATGTTGTAAACCAAGCACATATCTAACAGAAATCTACGAAATAACTGCACATATCTAAATTTATAGAAACAATGTGTAGGTACATAACCTAATATGTTTTAGTATTATTTTTACCAATTTTTCACAAAAAAAAGGCGCATAATTATACTCGTACGATTTAAAACCTCCCATAAAGCCGTTAAAACCTTCTAACAGGATTTTTTAGAAACATCACCACAAATCAAATTTTTTAGTTTTTGTACATAATAGATAATTTTTTTAGCAAACAACGACATATTACTTTTCTCTATTTGAATACTATTAGAATATTTACTTTTAAATATAATTGTTTGCATCAAGATGCCACAAAATACCACAAGAAAACTAGCACATTATTATTTAAATATTCTCAAAATAATCTCAGAAATAAATAATGCAAACATTACTATGTAACACAAACAAACGTTACTGTATCTTGAGGCGATACACAGTAAGTAGGAAATAGGTTAAGGGCAGTAAATCGACACTAACGCATTTATCCAGGGTATCCCATCTTGTCGCTGATACGGAAAGTGCTTACCCAAAAAGAGCAAATAGCTCCAGGCCGCGCGTGGGGGTCAGTCCCCACAGCCCAATTGCGTTTTAGCTAATGCCCCTGCCGCCTTGCAGATGACAGGTAGGGCCTTCACCAAATCTAAAGAAAGTCAAGGATGGTATTCACTCTAAAGCGGGTGGATCGGGCATTTTCACGACAGGGGCTCAATTGCTATCTGTTCTAACCTTTGACTACCGCTCGCCGTCTCGCTGCTCGCCGGTTCGGTGTTGAGAGGTTGTCGCTATCGATGGTGTCTCCTTCGGTTGCTGTGGTAGTGGTGCGTCGGTCTGCTTTCACTGCAGGAGACGTGGAAACCTCGGACACCCCCTGAAGTTGGTCGGGTGATGACCACACCAGTTCACACACTTAGCCCGATTATTATGGAGTTTAGTATACTCACTGGAATGACCATGCCCTGCCCACTTGACACAAAGTACGGCCACCGTGCAGCGACGTTGTGAGTGACAAAATCCATGGCACCGGCGACACTGTCCGATGTCGAGTTTCCGCCTCAAGTCTTTGATAGAGATACAAAGCGAACACGTATTCCACCTGATGAATCTTCCTTAGGTCCTGTTATGGAGTACCACGCCCATCAATATACCGCATTAGCCTGTCACAGGCCTTGCCTGTGGTAAGCCGTATTTTATAGGCCTCGGTATTAGCTTTCGCACGGGTAAAGGCAATCCCTGGTCGGTCAAATTCACGAGGAAAAGGCGACCCAGTTCTGCATGTGACGAAGGATTACTGCCGGCACGTTGTCCCTGGTAATGGTGGATTCCATCGCTTCCGGCCGGTACGTTTGTGCTCGAAAGCGTCGACTATCAGTGCAGGTGTGGTCAGGTAAGGTGGTACATTGATGCTTAGCGGGAATCTCTTCTGTCTCCTTTTCTTCTATTTTCTGTGTTTCCTTTTTTTTCGGTTGGTATCCTGGCTGTTCGAGGGACTCCATGCCAGATCTAGCAGGGATAGAATCAAATGCGCGGCTGGCTCGTTGCTCACAAAGTCCCCTTTCGTGCTGGGCTATCCGGTAACAAATTACTTGAGTAGGATATACTATATAATAATAATTATTATTATAAATACACGTTTAACCAATTTGAAGGTGATTACTGATTACATTTAGTCATAAAGGAAAAGTTATCAGAACAGGACAAACACTTAAATTGTGATGTGAATAATCCAATACCCACAAAAAATGGAAATGTTTCAAAATAAGCCAGGTCGTCCACAAAGCACCATTCTCGTCTTGATATCTATAATCTAGAACAATAACACTATTACAAAAACACGTTGGTAACAGATAAAGTCGACCTGGATGTGTTATGGGAGAAACTTTCTGAAAACCGTCAATTTTAATTGAATATCAACATGATGGCGGGAGGTTCAGACGTACCTCAAGTGATCTCTAATAAAAATTGGGATAAATAATCAAATTCACTTAAAATGTGTAAAATACAGTGGAATTTATTATCCGTGAGAAACATATTAAAAATATAGAAATGATGAACGATAATCAGTTAGATTTTTGCGATGGTCTTAATATTATTCAAAGCGTCAAAAACATGTAGCTGATACATTTGTTGAATTAGAAATGGTTAAAGGATTTAATTTTGGAGAAAGGCATCGTGATTTAAAATAAAGAAATTTCTATTAATTTATTGCAAAATAAAGTTATTGTTTTACATAAAGCATACCTAATCATTGAATTGTTATGATAATGGAAGGAGAGTTTGACTCCTACCTATCTAAGAAAATAAACAAACATGTAAATAAACCGAAAAATGTACTTAATTCAATCGAAATTGTTACATATAAAATAGTGTAAGTGAAGTTACATCACGTGATAATATAAATATTCCTGACACAGTAGCGCTCACCGTTACTTATCCTAGTATTTTACTAGACAAATGATGTACAACATACATCTGAATGGAAAACTGTATTTTGATAATTGAAAGAGGAATAAAAAACGTGAAACTAAATTATGAGATTACGATTTAAAAATACTGCCGACGACGTCATATCTTAAGATTGACAACCAAACTATTTTTTCTGACATACGCACAATATGGGCATTATTTCGTCAAACAACTTTTGGCTTTTGTGATAAAATGTACGGTTACGGCTGCAGAACCATTATTCCATACATTTTTGGTACCCTGTACTTGCCGACTACGGAGATTTTTACATATTTCGACGTGCTTGTCTTGCAGTTCCCAAAACTCAATACCGCAGTTCACATTACGATATTGGCTGTCCAAAAGTCTCATTCACAGATTTGCTTATGCATGTGTTTACGATTTTACGCATAAATTCTCCCTACCCCCTCTCTCCCAATCTCCCTCACTCCCTGTCTCCCTCTCTCCCTCTCTCCGTCTCTCCCTCTCTCCCTCTCTCCCTCTCTCCCTCTCTCCCTCTCCCTCTCTCCTCTCTCCTCTCTCCTCTCTCCCTCTCTCCTCTCTCCCTCTCTCCCTCTCTCCCTCCTCTCTCCTCTCTCCCTCTCTCCCTCTCTCCCTCTCTCCTCTCCTCTCCTCTCTCCCTCTCTCCTCTCTCCTCTCTCCTCTCTCCCTCTCTCCTCTCTCCTCTCCCTCTCTCCCTCTCTCCTCTCTCCTCTCTCCCTCTCTCCCACTCTCCCTCTCCTCTCTCCCTCTCCCTCCTCTCCTCTCTCCCTCTCCCTCCTCCCTCTCCCTCTCCTCTCCCTCTCCCTCTCCTCTCCCTCTCCCTCTCCCTCTCCCTCTCCCTCTCCCTCTCCCTCTCCTCTCCTCTCCTCTCCTCTCCCTCTCCCTCTCCCTCTCCCTCTCCTCTCCCTCCCTCTCCTCTCCCTCTCCCTCTCCCTCTCCCTCTCCTCTCCCTCTCCTCTCCCTCCTCTCCCTCCCTATCCTTCTGTCCCCTCTCCATCTCCTTTACCCCTCTCTCTCCTCCTTATATAGGTAAAATGTACGACATGTTTCATGGGCGGTCGCCCAATTAGCTAATTAGGTGGGAGGCGAGGAGTGGAAATTGCCGAAACAGCCTTCGTTGAAATCCTCGCGTCGTAATGCTTTAATAAAATGAACTCGCGTATTATGAACCCATAATCGAGTCTATTCGAGAGTTTGTAAATTATTATTGTGTAACAACTCCTGATGCTGATGCAATCGTAGAGGAAGAAGATGAGGGTAGCGTCAAAGGGTATGAGAAGCCCACTGAGAAGGAAACGGTTACTGGAGATCTAGCAAAGGCTGCTGCTGATGTATGAGATTTAGTCTCATATCTGTCAACCTTCGAAGACGTTCTCTTAATACATCGTTGGTAAGTGATTGCTTTTAGTTAATTTAATTAACTGCAGGTATGGATTCATCCACATCAACATACCTTTTAAAAATGTTAAGGAGTTGGAGTCTGGTGTTTGGATCTTAGACTCATAGCAACAAAGTACGTCGAGAGTTTAGTTACGGAGCTGATTGAATTTAAATGAGCGTTTTTCTAGGCCGATGACTAATGTATACATCAATTTAACAATAGGCTGAAGAGTAGAGATGTCTCAATGGGTGCTTTTCGTACAACAATCAATTGAATATTCAATTACGTTGAATCTGTGATGCTGAGATTGACGTGTTGAAGCTGTAAAAATATTATTACTTATAATAAATTATTTAAAAAACCGCTTTTTATTACCGCCAATAACCCAGGTGCTTTGATAGAACACGATTTCAGATCAACACTTTGAATTTATTTCTCCCTACAAAATGGCTTTGATTATGACGTCATGCAAAATGGCGAAGGAGTTTGCTTATGTCTTATAATTCAGAAGTCAGGGCGTCTTGTGAAACCCTTATTAGGATACTATTTTAAGTATCCCGCCATGACCAACAAAATGGCCTGCAAGCCACGCCCAGCAACCAATCAGAAACCCGGGGGCGGAGTTCGTGGGCCAATCAGAAACTCGGTAGGGGCATGGCCAACCCTCAGACTCTCCATCAGAACACGCGCATTTGCCTAACCTCCAGGGGCTGAGGCCATAATTAAAGGGTGTCACGTGACCATCCCTACACCTCGCACCCTAAACACTGGGATAGACTGCCAAAAAGGCCTTAATTAGGGCAGAAAATACCGTCAAGGGCTAAAAATTCAATCACATGGTTGAAAAACGCCCCCGAAAAGAAGCCGACCCCAGCCAAATGGTCACTAATTAGGGAGGGGTAAATATACCATCAAGGGATGAAAATTCCGTCTTGGGGTTGAAAAAAGCACCCGAAAAGAATCCATAGGGGTGGGAAATTGGCACAGCCACGTGGGCGTGACCTCCCCCAACACTGGTGTCGTCTACTTACAGGCTTGACACGGAGCTTTTACAAGCGGAATTAAAAATTTTACAAACCACCATCAAAAAAATTTAAACAGATCAAAACATGAAAATAACACTTATTCTTCAATTATGTAACACAAATACAGGTTGGCTTTGGCTGAAATTTACAAATTGCATTTGCATTACACCAGTATCTGGCGCTGCTTGAGAGTAAACGTTTTCTTGCTTGAAACGGTTAAAATCTTATTTAAGAAATCAAATGAGTAATGAGAAATTTAGATTTGGATGCGATAGTAACCTAATTTGCACAACGGCAACAGGGTAAATACTTTTAAAATATGTGTAAAAAATTGTGTTGTATTGATTATTATGTAAAATTGTAAAAAAAAACAAAATTTACAAAAATAACATTCAAATACACCAGATTGTAAATGTATCATGTACTTTCATCTGATATTGAAAATAATTATTCAAATTGAAAAGGAACATAATTTTCTCTGATTTATTGTATGTACCTATTATTGTTTTGTTTTTCCGAGTGTTTTTCAGAATACTGAATAAATGTTTTAATTGTTGAAAAATCTTTTTATTCCAATAATACTACTTTCTAATTTTTGGTGCTCACTTTGACAATATTGGGCCCGTTCGTGTCCACCTGTTTAAGAAAGACTTCCGCCGTCACTGGATTACTTCGTATTGTACATAAATTATGTATTTTTAATGTCCTTAACGCATTAATCGGAAATTTGTTTAAAACGTTTTTTGATTTTTCAGTAAAATTTATCACTCGCAACTTACCAGGTTTTCATTCTAAGACGACGATATACTTATCCACAATAAGTACATCAATATTCTTCTGACTTGATTACGTGTTATGCTGATTAACAACAATAGAATAAAAAATTAGATCGTAGAGATAAATGTCTCCGTACGTCCATGATGTGAGAGAAAACTTAGGAACAGTTAGTCTTACTCAAAGCAATTTTAAAATGAATTTGGTTTTTAACATCAAAAGATTAAAAAAATTACATCATTTTTAAAGAAACGTCCAATTTCGTTAAGTTGGTCTAAAAGAATAAAACGTTTCGGAAGTGAGTAATTAAGTTGAAGTTGTAGTTTATTGTTTTCTGTTTGTTGTTTTTATGGATATTAAGAAGCGAGATTAACGTCTAATTAGAAATTAACTTAAGAGCAATTAAATAATGCGCTTCATTTGGCCATAACACGACTTAACCATTATAAACGGTTGTGTTAAAAGTTCATTAACTTAATAGTCAGAACATGGTATTTACTAACGCGTTTATATAAAGAGATGTATAGATATAATGAAGTTTCATTATGATAACTTATCTGCATTTACGCCGGCATAAATCACGAATATAATTAAATCGTTGGTCGCCAGGGTGGAGATGCGTGCACCGTTCTCATGTGCCCTTATTATATGATCCCTATGAGGGCTGAGCCCCTCGCAACGGCCAATTATATTAAACTGTGAATACAAATTGACTCTTTTGAAAAGTTAAACGGTTGGGCCTAAAGTTATTATTGTGCGCTAAAAGGTAGAATGGCTTTTATTTGTAACTATTCAAAATTTAGTTACCATCACTACTTCCTAATCTTATATTAGTATTTATTACCATTTAATACCAGTTTAAGTCTACTTTTATATGTGTACAATTATTTACTTTTGCTTTTCATTTATATCAACCCCTTTAAGTATTTTAAAACTTATGAACTCTGGATGAGAATATAATATAGCTCGTTCTCAAATTCGTTGAAAATAAAACTTACGAACTGGAATATAGAAATTACTAGTTTCAGTAAACCAAATTACTGCTAAAAATCCAGCCAAGGATTCGCATTTAAACCGGTTTGATGCAATTAATCACAAATTTGTCATATCAATGCTGGGGGCGAGTAGTATTCAAAATATAGATTGTATAATGTATTTTACTTAGACATTGACCTCATTTTTACGCTAACACACATTTTCTATTTTCACAGGAATTAGAGTGAACGACAAAATACATGTGATGCTAATGTGTAGAATAAACAAAAATGCATGCAATTAGCAGTTCAGTTTTCACTTTCTTCTGCGCAAAGCCATAAGTAAAATACTGTTTTGGTTAAAAACAATCGAAATTTCTACGGATTTACACGCTTCGTCATTATTAAAACCGTCTAGAGCTTTATCAACTTGATATTTGAGTGCGCGCGGGTGCGTGTACGTATGCAAGTACGTATGCTGATGCCGGTGCGTGTGCGTATGCGTATGCGTGTGCGTGTGCGTGTGCGTGTGCGTTGTGCATGTGCGTGTGCGTGTGCGTGTGCGTGTGCGTGTGCGTGTGCGTGTGCGTGTGCGTGTGCGTGTGCGTGTGCGCGCGTGTGCGTGTGTGTGCGTGTGCGTGTGCGCGTGCGTGTGTGTACGTGTGTGCGTACGTATGTGTGTGTGGGGGTGCGCGTTGCGCGCGCAGGTGTGTGTGTACGTGAGTGTGTAGCCACGAACACTTAAAAAATACTCATATAATAAGACTCTATATTTAACCAAATAATTAAATTCAATTTACACGAAACTCAATAAACCGATTTTAGCCACATTGTGCTCGTTTTAAAGCTTTCTTAATGTTGTAAACAGTTATTAATTAATTAATTGTTATAAATTTAATGTGTGTGGCGTCATAGCTCTCAAACTGAGGAACAGATGCCGATTTTGTTTTCTTTGTTTGAAAGGTGACTTGTTTGATCGAGACCGTTCTTAGCTATGATTTAAGAAAATCAGTTCATCCATTTAATGAACATCACCCTTTTCTAGTTGATGATTCAAAATATAGATTGTATAATGTATTTTACTTAGACATTGGCCTCATTTTTGCGCTCACACACATTTTCTATTTTCACAGGAATTAGAGTGAACGACAAAATACATGTGATGCTAATGTGTAGAATAAACAAGAATGCATGCAATTAGCAGTTCAGTTTTCACTTTCTTCTGCGCAAAGCCATAAGCAAAATACTGTTTTGGGTAAAAACAATCGCAATTTCAACGGATTTACACGCTTCATCATTATTAAAACCATCTAGAGCTTTATCAACTTGATATTTGTGTCCGCGCGGGTGCGTGTGCGTATGCAAGTACGTTTGCTGATGTCGGTGCGTGTGCGTGTGCGTGTGCGTGTGCGTGTGCGTGTGCGTGTGCGTGTGCGTGTGCGTGTGCGTGTGCGTGCGTGTGTGTGTGCGTGTGCGTGTGCGCGTGCGTGTGTATGTACGTGTGTGCGTACGTATATGTGTCGTGTGTGTGTGTGTGTGTGTGTGTGTGTGTGTGCGTATGCGTATGCGTATACGTGTGCGTGTGCGTATGCGTGTGCGTGCGCGCGCGCGCGTGTGTTTGTGTGTGGGTGCGCGTTGCGCGCGCAGGTGTGTGTGTACGTGGTATGTAGCCACGAACACTTAAAAGATACTCATATAATAAGACTCTATATTTAACCAAATAATTAAATTCAATTTACACGAAACTCAATAAACCGATTTTAGCCACATTGTGCTCGTTTTAAAGCTTTCTTAATGTTGTAAACAGGGAGTGTTATAAATTTAATGTGTGTGGCGTCATAGCTCTCAAACGGAGAAATAGATGCCGATTTTGTTTTTCTTTGTTTGAAAGCTGACTTGTTTGATCGAGACCGTTCTTAGCTATGATTTAAGAAAATCAGTTCATCCATTTAATGATAATCAGCCCTTTTTTAGTTGATGATTCAAAATATAGATTGTATAATGTATTTTACTTAGACATTGGCTTCATTTTTACGCTCACACACATTTTCTATTTTCACAGGAATTAGAGTGAACGACAAAATACATGTGATGCCAATGTGTAGAATAAACAAGAATGCATATATTTGCAGTTCAGTTTTCACTTTCTTCTGCGGAAAGCCATAAGCAAAATACTGTTTTGGGTAAAAACAATCGCAATTTCAACGGATTTACACGCTTCATCATTATTAAAACCATCTAGAGCTTTATCAACTTGATATTTGTGTGCGCGCGGGTGCGTGTGCGTATGCAAGTACGTTTGCTGATGACGGTGCGTGTGCGTATGCGTATGCGTGTGCGTGTGCGTGTGCGTGTGCGTGTGCGTGTGCGTTGTGCATGTGCGTGTGCGTGTGCGTGTGCGTGTGCGTGTGCGTGTGTGTGTGTGTGTGCGTGTGCGTGTGTGTGCGTGTGTGTGTGTTCGTGTGTGCGTGTGCGCGTGCGTGTGTGTGTACGTGTTCGTGTGTGCGTACGTATGTGTGTGCGTGTGTGTGTGTGTGTGTGTGTGTGTGCGTATGCGTATACGTGTGCGTGTGCGTATGCGTGTGCGTGTGCGTCCGCGTGCGCGTGCGCATTTGCGTGTGTGTGTGTGTGTGTGTGTGTGTGTGTGGGTGCGCGTTGCGCGCGCAGGTGTGTGTACGTGAGTGTGTAGCCACGAACGCTTAAAAAATACTCATATAATAAGACTCTATATTTAACCAAATAATTAAATTCAATTTACACGAAACTCAATAAACGGATTTGGGTCACATTGTGCTCGTTTTAAAGCTTTCTTAATGTTGTAAACAGGGAGTGTTATAAATTTAATGTGTGTGGCGTCATAGCTCCCAAACGGAGAAATAGATGCCGATTTTGTTTTTCTTTGTTTGAAAGGTGACTTGTTTGATCGAGACCGTTCTTAGCTATGATTTAAGAAAATCAGTTCATCCATTTAATGATAATCAGCCCTTTTCTAGTTGATGATTCAAAATATAGACTGTATAATGTATTTTACTTAGACATTGGCCTCATTTTTACGCTCACACACATTTTCTATTTTCACAGGAATTAGAGTGAACGGAAAAATACATGTGATGCTAATGTGTAGAATAAACAAGAATGCATGCAATTAGCAGTTCAGTCTTCACTTTCTTCTACGCGAAGCCATAAGTAAAGTACTGTTTTGGTGAAAACAATCGAAATTTCAACGGATTTACACTTATTAAAACCATCTAGAGCTTTAACAACTTGATACCTGTGCGCGTGCGGGTGCGTGTGCGTATTCAAGTACGTATGCTGATGACGGTGCGTGTGCGTATGCGTATGCGTATGCGTTTGCGCGTGCGTGTGCGTGTGCGTTGTGCATGTGCGTGTACGTGTGCGTGTGCGTGTGCGTGTGCGTGTGCGTGTGCGTGTGCGTTGTGCATGTGCGTGTACGTGTGCGCGTGCTTGTGCGTGTGCGTGTGCGTGTGCGTGTGCGTGGGCGTGTGCGTGTGCGTGTGCGTGTGCGTGTGCGTGTGCGTGTGCGGGTGCGGGTGCGGGTGCGTGTGCGTGAGCGTGTGCATATGCGTGTGCGTGTACGTGTGCGTGCGCGTGCGCGTGCACATTTGCTTGTGTGTGTGTGTGCGTGTGTGTGGGTGGGTGAGCGTTGCGCGCGGAGGTGTGTGTGTGTGTGCGTGAGTGTGTAGCCACGATAACTTAAAAAATACTCATGTAATAAGACTCTATATTTAACCAAATAATTAAATTCAATTTACACGAAACTCAATCAACGGATTTTAGTCACATTGTGCTCGTTTTAAAGCTTTCTTAATGTTGTAAACAGGGAGTGTTATAAATTTAATGTGTGTGGCGTCATAGCTCTCAAACGGAGGAACAGATGCCGATTTTATTTTTCTTTGTTTGAAAGGTGACTTGTTTGATCGAAACCGTTCTTAGCTATGATTTAAGAAAATCAGTTCATCCATTTAATGATCATCAGCCCTTTTCTAGTTGATGATGGGATATATTTACTTTTTAGTGTTTCTTTCTGTTCGGGGGTTTTTAAAATTCTTACAAAACTTCCGCTGCTTATAATAACTCTTATATGAACAACGGTTACCAGAGTTTCAGTTTTTTGCTCCAATATACCGTACTATTTATATTCGGCGCCCTTTAAAGTTACGTTATACACAAACAAGAAAGATTTCAATAAAGTTAACAACTGCTACTTAGTATACTTCTTGATGATTGTCACTTATGAATGGGTCCCTTAAGTCTCCAAAGAGTGGTAGGTTGTGAAACTTAATTTTCTCCAATAGTAGAAGTTCATATTGACGCAAAAAAAATACATAGATTTTATTTCTATACCGAACCCATATTGTATGTGAAGTATGATTGGTTTTGAGTAATTCGCGCCTATCCATTTGTTGACAACAGCATACAGTGGCAAACCTTGTGAAGCATAACTGCATAAGCAAGCTGTTCATGGGAAATTTCGGTTTTCCAGCATTTTGGTAAGTATAATACAAAATGGTTTAAAGACGTAAAAATACAACAAATGAAATTTGCAAAACATTCTTTAGTCCAGCGTTAATTGTGTAGGTACATTGACTGGTGTGTTAAATTAACGTTGTGTACCTAGCGCAGTGTAGTTAATACTGAAATATTTAGTGAAATGTGTTACCAGAAAAGTATCACACGCCAAAAATCTTCGAACGACATTGTTCGGAGTTCAAGCGATGATACTCGAGCATCTGAGGCTATTATAGCAACTTGGGTTCAATTTTTGGAAGAGAGAAAAACGTTTCGAGATGGTGGTTTAGGAACACAGATTAGCTTATTAAAATCTGAAGCTAAAAATCAAGAAAATGCGGGATCTAAGTGGCATTCTGACAGATTATAAAAAATGATTGGCCCTGAGCAAAACATGGCAAAAGAAGTTAGTAATGTTAAGGTTTTAGAAAGCACTCCAAGTACAACTGGTACGCGTTTAAAGTCGGGAGCTGCTTTCATGAACTCGGTGTGTCTGTTATGCAATGAAGTCGAGCCACATTCTTGTAGTTGGGATCAATTTCAAATATCTTAACACTTGTACTGCATACATCTTTGGAGTTAGTATGGTTCCAGCCCTGCAATAGTAATGTGTAATGATTTTCGCTGTGTGCCCATAGGTATAGTTAACACTTTTACGCCTGTCCTTGTAACAGGTTTTTGGCTGCAGTTGTTTCTAAAGCTTTAGCGTGCGCAATTAGAATGGGCGGGATCGACCTCCATGCGTCTCACCAGTAAACAGGGTCCTAAATTTTCACCTTGTAATTTGGACCGTGTGCTGACATTAGGCTAAAGATATCTCTCGATCGTACAAATTTAGCCTTTAACTCATCACCGCATATGCGAAACTTTTCTTGATTAAACAAATCCGAGTGCACTTGGCCAATCATCTCAACATGTTTGCTGGTCGCTGTAAGTGCTTGACGTGTTGAAAAACAACTATTTGCGTGCCCCAGTGTATTCTTCTGCCCGGCTGTATCATTGTGCCATAAGGTGCAACCTAGATGTGAACTCCTTGTCTACTTTCCATGGTTTAGCAGCGTCTCGGTATATGAGCGGTAGGCATAGGTGTTGTTTTGTTGCGACACCATTTTCTGATTTAAGCAAACCTCCACTTGTGAAAAAAACGAATATATGCAACTGTTTACCGGTGCTACAACATCCGTGTCAGTAAGAGCTGTATCGTCTTGCTTTTCAACTTTAGCTGTAATATACAACATGGTCTGACTTAAATCTATGTAATCGTTTCCGTTTCAGGGCACTACAAATTTTATTGGGGCGTCATCACTGAGAGCTGATAAGGATTTGAAAATATCCATTCACCACTCTCGATACTTGTCTGCGCCGACGGTAAACCGAGCAAATCCAATTTGGGCTTGATTCATTCACACGATTGTGCATGTAGAAAATCCATTATTACTATTTTGATAAGATATCGTCGTAGGTAGGTTTGTTGTTAGCAGCTCTCGGTAGAGACTAATTATTATCGGACAGACGTACTCTTTTATAGCCCAAACCCTCCATCATTTTATCGATTGTCTCGTCGGCTTTACATTTAAGATTTCTATCTGCCTCGTTAAACCTTTCTTGAAATGACTCCTTAATAGGACGATCCTCTATGCCGTCACCAAGGCTTGACTTTGACCTAACTCCTCACTTGTCTGCAAACGCTAGCACTCACTGGAATTTAGTTAGAAACGGTTCTCTGCCGAATTCGATAACGTGATCGAGATCGATAAACATAGGAATGTCGTCGTAGATTTTACCTGTTAAAAAGGGTAACCTTAGATCACAAGCCACCGCAACAGCTGAAAGAACATGGACCCACACTTGGACGTACAAGGGTTTAGAGGTGTTAACAACGAATTCATACCGAAAGAAATTGCCGTGGTTACAGATCGTGGTAATTTACTGCTAATGCTGCTAAAATCACGTCTAGATTATTTTATATCAAAACCCATGCCAAACGAGATAAGACATTTAGAGAATAAATACCATGGACTGAAATGGCGGTCGGGGTGTGTACTCTACAACGATTCCCAGGAGTTGACAGGAGCGTTGCTGCCTTTTAACAAAATTCACGTTAAGTGTAGGGAAAAACAATAGTTGTTAAGATTCCTTAACAAACTAATATTAAACCTGGACGAGATTGGTTGTCCATCGATTAAAAAATTAAAAAAGGAAAAAAAGCGTATAGTTGTTAAAACCATAACGTCGAGCCGCCTATGTGTGCTCTGGAAAACGCATTACTATTGCAGGACTGGACGCATACCAACTCTAAAGATGTATTCGGTACAAGTGTTGAGTTTGATCCCCAACCACAGGAATGTGTTTCGACTTGTATATGCTTCTAATCAGTTACCGCAGCACGCACATAGGCCATGTGCAATTATTGTGAAAACACGGATCCAGCAAACAAACCAGGCCAACATTGGACAGCTATCTACATTGACGAGAATGGTAACGGGGAGTATTTTGATTCC
Organism: Vesta saturnalis; assembly: GCA_036346205.1. Classification (NCBI taxonomy): domain Eukaryota; kingdom Metazoa; phylum Arthropoda; class Insecta; order Coleoptera; family Lampyridae; genus Vesta; species Vesta saturnalis. Next base: position 4,194,217 of record JARFJB010000472.1, read on the forward strand.
TTTGGACAACCTCCACTAGTATACCATTTACGCTTCCTAGAGAAGAATTGTAGGTAGTTCCATTACAATAAAACGGCACTGCAGGATTACCATTCGGATGTGTGTGGACTTTATACAATAGTGTTTCTGTATTTTAGATTAAATAATTTACCAATGGTTGATTTAGTTTTTTACTACATGTTTAATTATAAATAATGAAATAATCAAGTTATTATATAATGCCTGCTTTTCTACAATTATATTCTGATAAGTAAAAAAGAATTTTAGTATTTTAGTGTTTTTCATTACGACTTAGGGTGACTGTAACGTATGATTCTGGGTTGAAACTTGTTTTGCTAGAGGAATCTAGATACAAAAACAAGACGCAAGCATGATGTTGGTTTGAAAACAGTTTCTACGAATAACCAAGTTTGTAATGGTGTCTTATGAGTTGGTATGGAGACCCGACTATTAGAATGCTATTTTGAACTTTAAGTTTTCGCTCCTTAACAATTACTGAAATTTACATCTCATTTTTTTAAAATTTGGCAGTAAAGGGAGCCACGCGCACAAACAAATAAGGGGACCACTGCAGTGGGGCTAAAACTCTGTGCCTACTAACGGTGTCTTGTAAGATAGTATGCGGGTCCCCTTATTAGAATACTATTTCAAATTTCCCCGCCATAGTAAACAAGGGGGCCCGACAAGGGGGCGAAGACCCCACAGGGGGCGAAGACCCGAAAGAAACTTCAGGAGCCCTGCAGTTGTCTTATGAGATAGCATGCGGGGGGCCCCATATTAGAACACTATTTCAAATTTTAAGTTTTCCCGCCATAACAATTACAGGGACCTACATTTATCTTTATAAATACACCACTAGGTGAACCCACGATCTTCCTCCATTACAGAAAGCATTCATTAGTTTTCAAAATATACGAGTAGATGGTGTCACAAACAACTAGGGGGATCGACAAGGGACGAAACCCTGAAAACAAGTTCCGGGAGGCTATAGTTGCCTTATGAGATAGTATTCGGGCCCTCTTATTAGAATACTATTTCAAATTTCTAGTTTTCCCGCCATAGTAAACAAGAGGGCGAGTACCTTCCAAGGGGCGAACATCCGAGAGCAATTTCCGGAGCCCTACAACGGTCTTATGAGATGGTAGGTAGGCCACCTTATTAGAATACTATTTCAAATTTCTAGTTTTTCCGCCATAGTAAACAAGGGGCCCCGACAAGGGAGCGAAGACCCGACAGGATACGAAGACCCGACAGGGGGGCGAAGACCCGAGAGCAAGTTCAGAAGACCTGTTGTTGTCTTATGAGGTACCCTTATTGGATCACTATTCCAAATTCCAAGTTTTCCCGTCATAACAATTACAGGGACATACATTTTCCTTTAAAAATGTACCACTAAGTGGAGCCACGATCAGTCTTTATTACAGAAAACATCCACTAGTCCTAGAAATACACCGTTAGATGGCGTTACAAGTAACCAAACAAAACGAATCAACCAGAATGCAGAGCCTCAGGCCCCCAAGCAGAGTACAAAGCCTTGACGCTAATGACCAATCAGAAACCATGGGCGTGGCCTACCCTTAGACCCTCCAATCAGAACGCGCCGCCTGGGGCAGTACGCATGGGCAGAACCAATTAGCTGAAATAGGGCCTTACTCATCCACAAAAGTATGGCTGAGTCTTTTTTTAATGTGATTTAAACATATGTATAACTAGGTACTAACTATGCGCCATTTTTCGCCTTTTAAAATTAAACTGTGCGTCAATAGAAAATGAGTTGTAGCAAAAATTCTATAAACACTATGGCTTCTGTGGCTCACTTCACGAAGCCGAGAACTTTTGGGTAAGTAATTATTTTATTATTCAATAATTCGGTGCAAAAACTTGCTCCCTTAAGGAAAGAAGTTATTGTAAAATTACACTGCACAGCCAGCTTTACAGCCGTGAATTCTGCATAAATAATTTGTTTATGCAGAAATTGAGCGCCTGTTATGCGCCACTTTACGCCGCTAAAATAAAATTTTGCGCCTCCAGAGGAAATAAGATATTTCAAAAATTACATCGATAAGACCAACGTATAACATTATGACTAACTTAATATTTTCTTGTATAATAATTAGGCACCTATTATGTTTTGTCCCATTAAAATAAAATGCGCCCTTATAGGAAAACGGTTATGGTAAAATCAAGATGATCACAGCTGTGAATTCTCGGATAAATCAATTTTTTTATGCTGTACTTAGGTGCCAATTATGCGTCGCTTTCAGCCTCCAACATACATTTTTTCACCCCTATAGGAAATAAGTTATAAAAATTTCATCGTTGCGGGTAATTTCACAGTCGCGAACTTCTATACAGTATGTATTTTTAAACTACCGACAAACGAAAACTGGAGATTCTAGTTTCCAAAATAAGACAAAAATTCTTATGAATGCGTTTCCGAAAATGCTTCCTAACCGAGATACAGGGTGTTTAAAAAAAATTCTAAGGCTAAGATTTTTTAAAAACTAGAAGGAAAGTTAAATTGAAATTTGGTATACCTTAATGTGTCGCTAATTGCAATTACTCCGGTGAATTTCAGGTAGTTGGTTCCATCCAGTGGCGTAGAATGTGTTGAAGTCACCACTTAAAACAAAATAAAAACCTATGCCTCACTGCTTTTTTCGCAAAAAGATTACTATTTCAGGCTCAACATTTTATTTTGAAACTAAAATCATACCTGATATTTTTTCGAATTAGCGCTTAGTTTTTGAGATATTTGCGTTGAGAGGCAATAAACGACATAATTAAAAAAAAAATTGTTGTTTTATATTAGGAAGAAATAACGCAATTACTTATTAAACCAAAAACACCCTAACTGCAATTATTCCGGTGAACTTCACTGAGTAGGCTCCAGCCAGTGGCGCAGAATGTGTTGAAGTCGCCACTTACAACAAAAAAAAAACGTATACCTCACTGCTTTTTTTTGCAAAAATATTACAGTTTTAGACTCACGATTTTACTTTGAAACTAAAATCATACTTATGATTTATTTACAAATTAGCGTCCCGTTTATTAAGATATTTGCATCAACACAAACTACGACAGAATTGACCGAAAAGCAAATTAAATAAGGAATTCCATTAAGCGCATCAGATATTGCTTTGCATTTGACATTTACCTTTTAAGTGTCAACTAGTTGTAGAATTGAATTGTCTTGTGCTTATTGTTTTTGTCTAATTATGGTAAAAAAATTAATTATTGTGTTTTAGAGGTGGTCGATGTACATTTGTGTTATGGTGCTAAAATTGCAATGCTCGTGCAGCTGCTCGGTTATATGGACAAAGATATCCAAACAAAAGACTCCCACATCATAGCACCTTTAGAACTTTTCATCGCAACTTGCTAGAGTATAGAAATTGGAAAAAGTAAAAATTCCGGACGGGCTACTCGTATATCAGCTGAAACTGATAAAAACATTTTGGATAGAGTTTATGAACAGCCCTCAATAGGTACGCGAATGTTAGGTTTAGAATGTGGTATGTCGCACACCGAGGCGTTTACAGTTTTACGTGAACAAAATTTACATCCCTGTCACCTACAAAAATTACATACATTATTGCCTCCCGACTATCCTCGTCGGATGAATTTTTGTGAATGGTTTTTAAATAAAGGTGAACAAGATGCACGATTTGTTAGAATCTTTTTGGCCACGGACGAGTGCTTTTTTCCCGAAATGCAATGATAATCCAGCATAATTCTTACAAGTGGTTGGATGAAAACCAACGTTCAACTGTAATTAGATACCATCAACATAGGTTCCGCGAAAATATTTGGCTAGGGATAGTAGATGATTACCTAATCGGACCTATCCGTTTTCCTGCAAGACCTACTGGTGAAATATATCTCAACTTTATTAGACGTTAGGATGAACATGTTTTTCGGGCACGATGGTGCCCCACCATATTCTACTCGAAACGTAACAGAATTTCTAATGCAAGATTTCCTGGACGTTGGATTGGGCGGAACAGTGAAGTAACGTGGCTGGCATGACAGCCGGATTTAAATCCGTGAGATTTCTTTGTGCGGGGTATCTAAAAACCCGTGTTTATGCTGTTGAAATAAATACTTGAGAATAACGTTGGAATTGGATACAGATGGCATGTGATAAGATTAGAGCCATTCCAGGAATCTTCCACAGAATTAGATATAATTTATTAAAAAGAATGCAAGTTTGTATTAATAAAAGAGAACATATTGAACAATATCTGTAGAAAAAAATTAGATTTGATCATGTGTTTTTTTTTGTTTAATAAGTAATTGTGTTATTTCTTCCTAAAATAAAACAACAATCAATTCTTTCTTAAACTGTGTCGGCTTTTATATCAAACCAAATATCTCAAAAACCAAGCGCTAATTCGAAAAAATACCAATTATGATTTTAGTTTCAAAATAAAATGGTGAGTTTGAAATAGTACAACGCGTCGTTGTCTCTTTTTGCCAAAAAGCAATGAGGCATACTTTTTTCTTGTGTTTTAAGTGGTGACACATTCTACGCCACTGGATGGAGCCAACTACCTGAAATTCAACGGAATAATTGCAATTAGTGAGACATTAAGGTATGCCAAGTTTCAATTTAACTTCAAAAATTATTCGAAGACTTTTTAAGATTCTTATTATTCTTGGAATAATTTTTTTCTTAAACACCCTGTGTCTCGGTTAAAAAGCATTTTCGGAAACGCATTCATAAGAATTTTGTCTTATTTTGGAAACTAGAATTTCCAGATTTCGTTTGTCGGTGATTTTAAAATACATCCTGTATAAATCAGTTTTTCCTTATGCAGTAACTGAATGCTAAATATGCACCGTTTTGCACTGCTAAAATAAAATTTTGTCCCCCATAGAAAATAAGTTGTTGCAAAAAGTTAGCTTTATATCCTTATGTGTAAATTAATCTTCTCTTACGTCATAATTAGGCACCTAACATGCGCCGTGTTGCGTCATTAAAGTTAAAGTTTGCCTCCCTATAGGAAACAAGTTATTGTAACAATTGCAACTTCTCAGCCATGAACTCCTGCATTTCTTATTTAATAATTTGGCCCGATTATGCGGCCTTTTGCGCCGCTGAAATAAAGTTTTGCTCTCCTACAGGAAATAATTTATTGGAAAAATGCATAGACAAGGCTAAGTTCTTAAGAATAAACTAATCTTTTCTTGGCACTAGGCACCCATTATGTGCCATTCTGCGCCGTTGAAGTTCAATTTTGCACCCCTATGGGAAACAAGGTATTATAAAAATTACATCGACAGGGCGAATTCACAATCGTGAATTTATGTAGAAGATTAGACCCCCTTGCGCATTAATTAGGTGCTAATTGTGGACAGTTTTGCGTAATTACAGCATTGTAGTAGATAAGCAATCTTATGAATTTAAAATATAGTGACAAGTATATTTAACGGAGAACACATGATTTCGGGTTAAGATCAGTAAGAATAATGTAGAATCCGATTAATATTTGAAAAAAAAAGTATAGCCATAATGCAAGAAAATGGGTTAAATATTAATAAATCTGAATATTTCTGAAATGGAGGAATATTGTAACAATACAATAAAAATATGAAAAATACACATTAAGCAAATAAAAATGTAAACAATATATTTAAATAAGTCCATTAGAGCATACAAAAATTGATTTACATTGAAGTTCACGGCTCGGTAAAATTAGCCATGTCGATGACTTATAGGGGCACAAAATTTAGTTTAAGCGGAGCATAACGGGCGCCTAATTACCCTAGAAGATTAATTTACTTATAAGTTCTCGGCTGTGGAGCTAGCCTTGTCGATGTAACCTTTGCAATAATTATTTCTTAAAAAACCAAAAAGTGTATATTAACGCGCATAATTGGCTCATAATTATTATGTAGCAATTTATTTATGCCGAAAGTAACGGCTGTGTCAACTTAGCCGCGTCGATGTAATTTTTACAATAACTAGTTTCCTACGTGGGCGTACAATTTAACGTTAACGACACAAACAGTGCATGATAGTCGCCTAATTACTGCTTAGGAAAAAATGATTTATTCCGAAATTCGTAGTTGTGAAGTTAACGGTAATTTTCACAATAAAATGCTTAGTAGGTGACTAATTCACGTGCAAAAAAGATTAATTTATTCATAAGGCTACGAAGTTAGCCTTGCCAATGTAGTCTTTACAATAACTTTGCATTTGTAATGTCAATCCAAAGTTATGAAAAACTGTTAAAGTGGTAAAAGTATTTACAACTAAAAACTTAACAGGCTAAATAAATATCTAGTTAAATCTCAAATCCAACAAAGATATAATTAATATTTAAGGACTGTAATCATTATTATACGATGAAAACATAATATATATGTTTGACCTTATCCTAATTTTGACTATATAGGTTAAATAAACACAATGCTTTGATAACCTGACCTACTTAATTGGTAAAGCATTTACTTAGAGGTCTTGGAAAAACACAGCAAAAAAACTAGACATAAAAACAGTTAAAATTAAAATTAAGGCATACCATTTTGTCTTTTTTTAATTACAAGAGGCAAAACCTGTTTAATTAAGATTTTCTTCTGCTCATATGGACGTTATGTTTAACATTTGTAATAAGCGTTAAAAAGCAAAATTTGTTAGGTTGTGTATACAGCAAAATATGAAACCATGCTTAGATAATAAACGAACAGTTATAAACCTCTCTTGATCAATTTCTTCAAATGACACTATGGAAAAGGAAGGAAAGGAAAGCAATGTATTTCATTCCCTCTCCGAAAGGGAGAGCGGGCTGCTCGAACTTTCCACGTTCCTTCAGCCACACCGATTGATACCCAGCATACATACATACATTACGTATATACAGATGGTGAGATTAAGGACGGGTACAGCCAAGATAGCATGGGAAGGAATGAGTTAGAGTTTTGAGGGGGAAGACACTACCCCAGCATTCGCCTAAATATCCGCACATGTGTGGATATGAGGAAAACCCCCTGAAAAAAAACTCATACAAGGTAGATGCTAACGGTAATCTTACCCATTACCTCCCGAAGCCTAAGCAGACTGTATTACTATACAACCGATAGCTCGGTGACACTACGGTAGCATTTGCAAAAGGTGAAATCTATGCAACACCAAAAGTAGTACTATTTGAGGATATAGTTTCTAATATTGAGAGTTATATTAAATCTTTATCCTTGGATGCTGCAAATGAAGTTAGCTATGAAACAGTTAAACTATTTTGTAAAGTAACAACCTGCTTTTCGTGAACGAAACGCTTTATTAGATTTTAAAAAATGAGGACATATTGGCAGTTATTTAAATATTAATAATTATTAATTTAAAATTGAATAAATGTTGGGACCACCGTGAATTGCCTAAAATAATTCTAAAAGATGTTCCTTTGGAAAGTCAAAGAACTTATTCAAATATTTTCCATTCCTAAAGAAACAAAAGTGAAATTAACTAGCTCTGAAGCTCTTCCGTCAAACTATACGGTTTACCAAAGACTCATACCAAATATTCCTTTAAGATCTATTGTCAGTGCAATTGCTTCTCCTACATGTAACTTTGCGAAACGTCTTATCTTTTTATTGCATCCTCATATGGGAAAAATATCATCATATCTAAAATTCTGCGTTTCTTTCTTTGATAAAATACGTAATTTTAATATGCAATGGTGACATTATTGTCAGTTTTGACGTTGTATTACTATTTACTAAAATTCCTTTAAAAGAAACGATGGAATATATTAATCTTATTTTTCCGAAATATATAACGATTGTGTTAGAGAACCATCTAAACACAATAATAAATTTTACGAACAACTTGATGGTGTAATTATGGGAAACCCTCTAATTTTGAAACATTAGCTCTACAAAATGGACCTAAAAACCTTTCATTTGGTAGAGACATGCTGATGATACTTTTGTAATTTAGAGGCATGGAGAAGAAGCACTAAATGAGCTTTTAGATTTTATATATGGTACTCGTATTCATCTACATTATGGAAAAAGTTTCTAATGGAAATTTACCTTTTTTAGATATATTAATTACTAAAACGAACAATTCACCTTTGTCTTTTGGAGTCGGACTTTAAGACTGAGGATTAAAACTATTTTTAACCTACAAGAAAGATTAAAGAGCATATAATATCACCTCAATATGCTTCAAATCTATTACTAACTTCTGGACTGTATAAGTTATCTTGTTCTTGTTAGGGTTAGAATGAAAGTGGAGTTACGAAGAATTTTTCTTATTGCATTCTATGCACCGGTGAATGGCGAAAGAGACCACGAGCGTGAGAACTTCTGGAATGAAGTAAAGAACGTGTTGAACCAAAAAGTCAATGGAACGGTGAACGCCTGGTGAATATATGTCTGGAGAGAAACCTGTTTGTATCCAATACGTGGTTTAAACATAAAAATGTGCATATGAATACATGGCAAAGAGGTAAATCTAAAAGTATGATAGACTTGATAGTGTATGATGAACGGCTTAGAAACCTGGTGTAAGCCACAAAAGTAATGCGCGGATCGGAGTGTGGATCGGACCACTTTTTGATTATATTGAGAGTGTGTTTGGGGCAAAAGTGGGTCTGGAGAATGAAAGCAAACGTAGTACGAATGTCCAGAAATAGGGTAGACAAACTAGTGGATAATGGTGCGAGAATGAAATACCCAGATGCTGTGAGTAAAGAGTTGAATGTGAATGAAACAGTGTGGAATAAGCTTGAAAAACTGTGTTGTCAATTGTGCCGTGCGGATATGTGGAATGGCGGCTGTAGGTAGACAGAAAAAATGTGGTTGGTAGAATAAGTCGGTAAAAAATGCCGTATGGAAGAAAAAGATGCGTACATGGCAATGATTGCTACAAAAAATTAGATTGACAAAAAGCGATTGTATGAGGTGTACAGATTAAGAAACAAAGAAGCGAAGGAAGCGGTGAGAATAAGTAAAGAGGAAGTGATGGCTGTGGAAGGAGAGAAAATACAGAATGATCTTGAGTGAAACAAAAAACTCTTCTAGAAGTGGGTCAAAAATACAAAACATGGCCCAAAACAACGCTGCAGGAGTGATGAATACGAGCAACGAAATAGTATGGGACGATTTTGAAGTGAGGAAATGTTGGCAAAAATATTTCGGAAAGCTGTACAGTAGTGTGGAAAATACGAGTGCAGGGTTAAATAAGGAGAAGGAATGGTGAATGAAGCTGAGGATATTGGGATAAACGAGGTAGAGAAGACAGTAGGAAGGTTGAAAAAAGGCAAGGGAGCAGGCATGGATGAAATCACTGGTGACATGCTAAAGTATGGGCGTGCAAAGCTTATACGAAGATTGTGTGAACTATTCAATGTATTGGAAGAACGCGATCATTGTACCACTGTATAAGCGTAAGGGCAACAAGAGTGATTGCAAGAACTACAGAGGAATAAGTTTGCTCAGCGTGCCTGGTAAAGTATTTGGAAGAATTCTGATTGATAGAGTACGAGAAACTACACAAGATTTGGGATGTGCAGGATGGCTTCATGCCAGGGAGAGGATGTGTCGATCAGACGGTTGCTCTCCAGCAGGTGATCGAAAAGTGTTTAAAGGTAAAAAGGGAGCTGTACTGTGCGTTTGTAGATCTGGAGAAAGCATACGACAGAGTGAATAGGGAGAAGCTGTGGGAAATACTAAATGAATATGGCGTAAATAAATTTCTAATAAATGGAATAATGTCAGTATACAACGGTAGTCGGGTATGTGTTAGGGTGAGAGGAGGTGTGATTGCATACTTTAATATTCAGAAAGGAGTGCGACAAGACTGTGTGATGTCAAAGTGATTGTTCAATGTATACATGGATAAATGTGTTAAACAAGCAAGTATCGATATAAATGGTGTAATGGTTGGTGACGTATACGTACGACTTCTGGTGTATGCATATGACACAGTCATATTAAGTGACAGTGCGGATGAGCTACAAACCGCTCTGAGGAAGTTTGATACAGTCTATGAGAGCATGGACCTAAAGGTAAACGTGAACAAAACTAAGATTATAGTGTTCAATCGGGAAGGTGGAAAAGAGAGTAGAGTATTTACTCTGCTGGATGAAATTGTGGAGTAAGTGGACGATATGGTATATCTGGGTAGAATGTTTACTGCAGATGGTACAATGGAGGGCGACATTGGACGAAGGGTCAATGCTGGAAGGAAAGTGATTGGAAGTATGTGAACGATAATGAGAAACGAAAGCTTGAGTCTAGCTGCGAAACGATCAATCCATAATGGCGTGTTTGTCCCATCAGTACTGTATGGAAGTGAGACATGGTATGTCAAAAAAGCACGAAAGACAAATAAATGCCGTGGGTATGAGATTCCTGAGAAGAACATGTGGTAAAACGAGAAAGAGCAAGATAAAGAATGAGTGCATAATGGCGGAGTGTGACGAGGAAAAGACGATGATGGATAGATATAAAAGTAGTACATGACGTTGGTTTGGTCACATTCAGAGAATGAACAACGCAAGATTAACGAAACAAATATATGTGGGTGAAGTTAGAGGAAAAGCGGGGTCTGGTAGGACGCGTAAAACTTGGCTAAATGTAGTAGAATGTATGATAATGGAAAGAAAGATAAGGAGTTTTAGGAATAAAAGGGCATCTCAGAGACAACGTATGAACCTTGCGGAAGCTAGGGAGGTATGCGGAGATAGGAAAGCATGGTGAAAGATTGTGAATGAAAAATAAATAAGAAGCAGGGATTGTTTTGCCTACCCCGAATGGGAATGGTGTGAAGGTTAAGTTAAGGTTAAGTGGAAAAGTGTAACTCGACGTTATCATAGCATTGCACTCATTTAACGTATTTAGCTAAAATTAGGATGATCTTAAACAAACACATTATCTTTCCATTTCAATTACAGTAAATACATATTAATGGAAAATGATTCCTTTGTTGGATTTGTGATGTAATTGGTGTATTAAGTCATTAGTTGTGAATACTTTTACTACTTGAAAATTAAAGTTTTTCACATCTTTGAATTTGGACATTATAATTTGCTTAAATTTTGTTAAATTTGTTAGTCTTTGTCCGTTAAAGAGTGTTTTGATCTGTCATTCTCAAGGCGGTTCAACAATATTTACTCTAGTAAAGATCTAGCTAATCTTTACTAAAATAAAATTATATTCCGTAGATGGCTTTCTTTATATACTGTTTCTAACTATTGTAGCAGGTTTATATTTATATTTTCAGATTTCATATATTTATGTGACATCTTAAATAATTTTCAAAAGCTTGTCACGTGTGTGATTGTTTTGTTCTGACTGTGTTATGGAAATTATAGATTTGAATCATTTTAAATTCGGAATGGAAAAATTCAGTACTTGTTGTTTTTGTATGTTTAATTAAAAATGTGGAAAATGCTTGTTTATCTAAAATGTTTAGTAATGAGGTTCGATAGTGCTATCATGGTAGATGCCCATACGGAGATCCGCAGCATGAGTTCTTGTGTTTTTTTTCTTTGTTCATTTGAATGTTTGCGTTTTAGCATTTAAGAGTTTTTTTATGAATCTCGCTGTGGATTATCTTTAAGAAAGAAACGTAAGTGCTGGGTTTCTTAATGACACAAATTTTAAACATTTCTCGCGTTAATGTGTGGTTTCGTTGGCATGCATGTTTTTGTGTCAGCAGAAAGAGAAACAATCTGTCATTAGTAATTAGGCCGTCGAAGTTTAGAGTTTAAGGGTGATGGTGATGTAGGGTAAAGTGCTATAATGTATGTAATGAGTGAATATAGAAGAGAGTGTCGACTTTATTTAAGCCGATTTGCATTAGCGTATTTTTGGAAAATTTACGTCAACAACCCGCTAGTATTGCAGAGTATGAGGAACTTAGTTTATTTTGGAAATAATGGAGTTACGGTCCATCATTTTGGCTCAGCCGATGTATAGTAAGTACTAGAGGAATTGTGTAGAAAGGCCTCCGCGGTCACGTGTGTTGTTTAGTAGGTTGATTAAGTGAACTATAAAAATTTCCGAAATTTGTATTTATGTTAGGTGAATATTATTTCGTGGTGCTAGAAGTAATTGACATTTATTAATGAATAGGCGCTCCGAAAAGTATATTAACATTAACGATATTACCTAATAGGAAAAATTTACATATGTGTCGTGCTAGAATTTTGCCAAAAATAGTATATTGGTTCTCTATTATGAGTGTTTTGTAACTGTGGTTTCATATTGGTTGAGTTGATCGGCCTATTGCCACAGTTTTTGCTTTTTGAGCGCGACGTTTCAGAAGCGGACTGCTTCCGTCATAAGGCTTAGTCCTGAGGATTGTTTTCGCACTTGAGTCGAATTCATATGTAATTATTTTTTCCCAAGCACTTGACTATTCTCAGATTCGAACTAGATACTTTTCACTTACTAGTCTGACACCTTTACCGCTAAGACATTGAGTAATCCAATATATATTTGTTTGGACCGTATATACATACTGTTTCGTGATTGCATAGAAGTTTATTGCGCATGTTGCGCCGTAACTTATTGCGCAGGTGCATTGCGCTTAAGCTCTCCGCGCAGTATTAGAATCCATGTGGATTTCATCTCCACACAAGCTTGGCTTATTGGATTATCTGCTAGTGCAATGTATGTGGCTTCTTTGAGTTTCTAACGAGTTGTGTTCTCGTCCTTTGCCACTATCTGTATGTTATCCTACTGTATGCGGTGGTCTTCGCTTTTAACGCTTCAAAGTAAAATTTTGGATATAAGTAATCAAGTCCAAGATAGAGAAAATTTTACCTATATGGACTTGGCTATCCCAACGACAACTCCAAGGGTAGGCCCAAGATCAACTCCAATGCCAGGCTGCATGAGAAAGAGGAAGAAGATTTGCTTCAATTTTCTATTAATAATATTGTTTTCTTAATGGATATTCGAACCTGTTTATAAATCTAAAACCCTTTTTTGACAGAGGTGTTTCCATTAAGAGAGGTATTTCCGCTAAGTCAGATCCTGTATGTAAAATAGAAGTCGAATTTCATGTTTAGTAGGGGCACTCTGTCATCATCATCCTAACTGAAAAAAATTATGAAAAATCGGTATATTCTGCTTTTAATCATGCTTATATTTTAATATTAAAACCGAGATTTGTTTTCTAGAATGTAAACATTGAAAATTGACAATGAATGTCGCTTTATTTACCTTTTTTAATATCAAAAATAATCCTATTGTTTTCTTTTGAAATACCTACTAAAGTCAACCAGCACGTGTTTTTAAATCGTGTATTAACCAGTACAGTTATAAATTTTGGTTCATATCTATAATAATAGCAACGAGCTCTTAATTACTCATTTATTTTTAAAGGTAATTTTTTTATGTATGTATGTGTACTCTTGAAGGCTGATTTTACTTTACGCTCTGAGGTGAAATTTTGTATCTACGTATACGCAATATAAAACGCGGCTGAAGGTTGACTTTGCTTTACATTCGCAAGGTGATAATCATTTTAAAAATGTGTGTAAATAAAAATTCATACAAGCAGGCAAGGTCACGCTAATGGTGAATAGAAAATTACAGTAAGTGTGTTAGAGATAATTAGATTATCATATATCATATATATATATATATATATATATATATATATATATATATATATATATATATATATATATATATATATACACCGGTGTCAAGAATCTACCCACGTTCTGTGGCTATTTTTGTTATTATAAGAGATACAGAGCAAAGTTGAGCAGAATTACATGATAATTCAAATACCAATAATAAAATTCAACATTGTTGCCAACTTTCTAACATCTGAAAATAACTAAAATCGTCCAAATTTTCGATCGGCCATATCTTTTTTAATATTGGAAATACGAAAACGTTACAAGAGAGACCTTTGGTGAATATTTTTACGCAAAATGGGAAAATGCGAATAACAAATTTTTTTAGTAATTATTTTTCGAGCTACAACCCACACATACATTTTTTTAAATGGCAACTATAAGTGGCTATGGACACATTCGATGGCTTATTTTTTTCTGATTTCAAAAATGTATAACTGTATGTTTAATATTATTAGTTAACTCACAATTTTCAAAAAAATGGTAATTATAATATTTATTAAACAGATTAAAGTACGCCGTGAACATTGAAATAACAAAATAAGCTTATATTCTACTACTAAATTAGTGGAAGCAACAACAAATGATGTACTACATTATCAAAATAAAAAGTTCAACTAAATTTAACTTACAACGAAGAGTAACAGCAAAAAATATAAACAGATAACACAATCATAGAAGTGCTTCAAAATGCCCTCCTTTATTTTGAACAAACATTTGTTTTAAAATTTCGATTTGAACTTTTAATAAACTTTGGGTTTCAATTTGTTTTATAGCAACACCATTTTTTAAATCGTCTAGATTATCAGGTTTTACTCGGTACACTTTGTCTTTAATTGCACCCCACAAGGAAAAGTCCAGGGGGTTAAGTCTGGAGATCGCGGTGGCCAAGCTATTGGACCTCGATTTTCTATCCAACTATTAAGACGTTCCTGTAAATAGTCACACACAAGTAATCTATTGTGTGCTGGTGCCCCGTCGTGTTGAAAATAATTCAAATTTTGAATTACGTTCAACGGAAGGTCGTCCAAAATTTCTTCAACTTCGTTTCGTAAAAAAGTTAGATATCTTTCAGAATCTAAATTGTATTCATAAAGAAACGGCCCCAGGATTACCAATGATACCGCACCAAACGTTTACTGAAAAAGCATATTGATCTCTCCTCTCAACAGTAATATGAGGATTTTCTTGGGACCATTGGATATGATTTTTTCTATTGAAGATGCCGTTGTTTGTAAATTTTTCTTCATCGGTAAAAGGAATGGTTTTCGAGAATTGATTGTTTGCTCGACTTTCATTAATTAACCATGTAGCAAAACGTAATCTTTTCTGATAATATTCAACATACAATATATTCCCTATATGAAAAGGATATGGCTTAAAATTATTTTGTTTCAAAATAACGTGAGCTTTATTTTTGGAAGTGTTGCACTCGTTCGAAATTTCACGAAGAGATGCAGTAGATTTAAATTCGACGTAAGCTAATACACGTTATTCTGCTAATTTTAATTTTAAAATTTTGTCACAGCACACCACGGTAAACATTGCATTTGTTTAGTAAATACTATAATTACAATTTTCTGCATTAGTCATCAAAAGTATCTCTTATAACTTTTCGTATTTTGAATATTAAAAAAGATATAGCCGGTTGAAAATTTTGACGATTTTTAGTTATTTTCAGATATCTTAGAAAGTTGAATTTTCTTATCGATATTTGAATTATCATGTAATTCTGCCCAACTTTGCTAATTATCCGTATAGACAAGGTCACAACCTACCAAATGGAAATTGAAAGAAATGTAATAATTTTAATAACATTTTTTAGGATAATTATGCAACCTCTTTTATAATAAATTCATTACGAAGAATAAAATTACACTGTAAAACAGAAGCAGTTATCTATGTCAGAATGACGTTTAAACTTCATGTCAGGTAGAGATTAATGGGCATAAATACATGTTTACTTAAAAAATTCCGAGGTCGCCCACTTTTATAAGATACCATGAATACGGTTTAACCACCTTCATTCATATTTAATTAATTTTAGACTTACCTTACGCTATCTGTAATAATTTTAATAACATTCTTAGGATAATTATGCCGCCTCTTTTATAATAATAAGCTCATCCGCTTCTATAAGATATCAATAATACGGTTTAACCATTTTCATTCATATTTAATTAATTTTAAACTTACTTTACGCTATCTATACCTGTCTTACAATGCTAGGGCCCCTTATTGAAATTCAAATTTCCCGCCGAGTAGATTAGCTTCTGAACATGACTAAAAAGGAGATTTGGTTCTGACCTTGGCTACCCCAAGGTCAACTCCAAGTGCAAACCCGAGGCCAATTCCAATGCCAGGTCCCAAGGTCAACCTCAAGGTCAAACCCTAGGTCAACCTGAAGGTCTAATCACAACCCACATGACCGTCCAGATCAGGTCCAAGGTCATCCTCAAGGTCAAACCATACCCTCACGTCGAGATATTACTTGACTTCGACATCAATCAAGATAAGCAGGTTCTGGTAGGCGTTAAACACAACATGAATATCTGTGAATTTGATTGTTGCTGGAAAAGAGCAGGTTGTCTATATGATGAAGGAATAAAGTATGCCGTGCTCTGAGGGACGCTTGTTTACATTATTTTGAATATTTTAAAAGAATATCCATCAAATACGGCATAAATATTTCGATTGGATAAAACATCTAAGGTTCATGTAAATAGTTTTAGGGTATGACCATAGACTGAAAGTTTGTTAAGAAATGTGGTGTACAAGACCATATCAAAAGGTATATTTAGGTCAATAACAAAATACTCGTGAAACTCGATAGACCTGTGCCCGGTATAGGTGACGTAGGTAGCTGTCATTGGCTCTATCTTGTCCAAAGCAAGTGCCAGTCATTAAATAGCTAGTTATTCTCGAAGTATTTCGTGAGATAAGAATTAATGCATTTCTTCCTCGACTTAAGATTGAAAAACAAAATGCAGATTTGTAGTTAGTCTTTTGGATCCTTTTTTAAGCATCGATTGCACCCTAGTAAATTTCCAATGAAGTGGTAGGATACTGTTATCGTACAAGGTTTCAAACAAACTGATACGAATGGGGGCTTATTTGAGAGCACACGTTTTGAAGACAATAAGCGGTATCCCACTAGGACCGCTAACCTTTTTAATGTCACGGCACGTTAAGATCTTCCTGACTGTTTTGACAATAAACGTAACCTTTTTTATCTCATAAGGTTTAGTTGGTATTGTCGGTAGAGGAACATTGAGAAACGGATTATATGTAGAATTAATTCAAAATTCTTTAGCAAGTAGATGTCCTATTGTTTTGGAGGTGGACACTTTCTCTTTATCAGTTGCTAGAAAAGGAAACGCTTTTATTGGTGATTTTGGTAAGAGAACAGAATGGTTTGGTATTGTATTGATAAGAAAGAATTTTGTCCATGATGGAATAGTTCAAGACATCTATGAATTTCTGGATTAAGCATTTGTAATAACGTCTTGATTGCTTGTTTTCGAAAGAAGGTTTAGAACAAACTTTTTATGTGTTTGATTTTTTACGAATTTAACTTTTTCACAGGATTTTGGAAACCAATACCTTGTTGAAGTTATGATAGGTAATGTTACTACCCAATCTATTCTTAAAAAACGAAGCACATTAGATGCTAAAAAAAGTTACTTTAAATATTTTGTGTGTAACATTCTACGTTTTATAGGGCACTATAATTGATTTGTAATAATTTACTAAAAAACAATTTGATTTGAAATTGAACTGTACATTCTCATAATATATATATATATATATATATATATATATATATATATATATATATATATATATATATTACTTATAACTAATAAAATGTCAGTGAATACATCTCGCTTTAAAAGACGTCACATTAAGGAATTACGTGCGGACGCCATAATGATAGCAACAAAAATATTTCTAAAACAATATCTGCATATCCCAGTAATTTATGTAAGCAGATGAAAATAAAAGGGTGTAGTTATGTAGGCAATCCAAGTGAATTATAACATAACAAGCTTAGCATGTTACAACAATTAAGTCATATCCTATCCTTATTTGTTCGTTTATTATTCTGTTAAAAACGGAGGAATACAGTGACAAAAAGTTTGTGCTTTTGGGGTTATTAAAAAATTTTGCAAACATTGCATGAAAACGAGGATATGAACAATGATGAGTTAATCACCGTAATTGACAATAATCCCAGTGTCGCAAATTTAGATGGTGCACTTGTAACAGGTATGATACCACTCACTAGGACTTCAGTTCGTATGGGAAACGTACATGGTAACGACTTAGCTCAGTGGTAGGGTCGTGTGTCTTACTTCAGTTACGAAAATAACACTCGTTACAATTCAGAAAACTCAAAATCTGTAATAAAATGTCACTAAGGCGCCACCTGCCTTTTAATTTTTAAAATAATCGTGCCGTGAATCAGTTTTCAACGTTCTCGTAGGTCAAGAATGCAAACTGTTCAGTCAAAATCTAAAAATTCGACAAACTTACATATTCCCTAAAAGCTCCTCTCGCCCAGTGCGCGAGCCATCACAACACTCTTCTTTAATTTTGTCTTAACCTGTAAATTGACTTCAAACTCACTATTAAAATTAGTAATACAAATTTGAAATATAAATTCTTTTCAACTAAAAGTTTCCCAACATAAAACTCTATACTGATCAAAAATAACTCTGAAAATCTCTGTTTAAATATCATAACTTCAAAAATTCATCATGAAAATAAAAATGATATAAAAAACCTCAACTTAATTTTACAAATAACTTAAAATTTTATTTGGCCTCAAAACTACATTAAAATAAAAAAAACTCGTACAAATCGACAATAACATTACCATCTAAAAAACTCGACGTACTCTGAAAATCTCCCAAAAAATACAGATTGTGAAACGTGCATCAAATTCCGAAGGGTTATTCTGCACAAGTAGTAATCAATTTAACTTTAATAACAGCATAATAAAAGAAAAAACGGCACAAAAATTCAAAATACTAATCAATACCGCTTCCGAATTTTACAATAAAATATAGAAGATCTACTAAACAACTATTTACATGTTCCCGTAATTTCAGGGAAAACAAAAGTTTTATAAATAAACAATAAAAAATTCGTCCCTACCATCCCTTTATAAGGTGTGGGAGTCGTTTCAAGCAAATGTTCATAGAATTTTGTACAAAAAAATTCCAAACAAAAAAACTGACGTTGGTGCTGGTTGGTCTAATTGTGGCGGTGCATGCTGGCCTGCTGTGCCAACCTACCGCAACACTTAAGTTCATGGTTTTAATCAAGAATGTATACCGTAGGTTGAAAACAGTAATGCGCGTTATGAACGAAGAATCATGAGGGGTTTTATTCCTCGTGACATTATGTTAAGGGCCGTAAATGCCGTGGAAATAAACAATGGTCCATTAGAAGCGTTTTTGTCATACTAGTTAGGGCCTTGCCAAGATATTGAGAAAAATCTGATGATGGAATTTACACTGTTGGCTATATTAAATATCGAACTGGTTAATGATGCCTACAGAAGTTATTGGTATTTTTTAGATTTTTTCATCAGTTCATCAGAAGAAGCTCTGCTCGAACGATACCTACAAAAAGGGTCAGATGTTTATTATGGACTTTCACCTAAACAGGTACGATTATTTGCATTCTAATAAGAAAAATATGTCCCCTTCTTGGGAACGGCATAAAATTCCCGGACGAGATTGGTCTCCGCACGTTTTAAAACGCCATAATTGCTTGTTTCGAAAACGGGAGGCAACCAATGCCGCTAGGGCCTCGTCTTTAGTAAAACCAACGTGACAGCATTTTTCGATAATTTGCGAGATCCCCTTAAACAGACGATGACTGATTAAATATATACTTTTCTGTTTCTTTACTGGCATTAATCTTGTTTAAAATGTTTGTCTTAATTAAAAGTAATGATAAAAGCATTGAAACGTTCTTTGAAGTTTAGTTACGAGAAGCTAGAAGAAAAAATGAACAATGGTCTAGGAGCTCTATCACATGCAATGTTCCTTATGCCAACCCCTGTCCATGTGCCTCTCTACTCCGGGACCGAGGTAAGTCCACACACTTTCAAGCCATTCAAGATATATTTGTTACCAGTTACAGATACGATACTGAAGAAGATTAAAATAGTCAAAAGGTAGTTCTGTACAGTTGTAATTTATATTCTTTATGCTTCCCAAACATAAATTTTTATGTAAAAAGTGAGCCAACCAACTCCAGTCTCCCCTATGGAATCTCACCACGAATGGCGTTTTTATCTATCTTAGGTTTTTTTATTTAAGCGTCTTCTTTAAACCGTTGTAATTTCTTTACTAAACGTCACAAATCAACTAAACTTCACATGTAAAAAACACTAAGAAAACGATGTTCATTTTAATCTCTAGAAAGCACTAATAGTCGAGTCTCACGGTACCATGTCAGTCAGATTTAGGGACAAGTTTCAGTTTATAATGTTCATAAGCTAAAAACATCGTTAAAAATATTTTAAGTGTTTGCTAGCAGATCATAAAATATAATAATAAACACTATTAACTAAAATTTGCATAAGGTGCGTTGGGGAAAGTGCATCTTCGTAGCAAGGGCGACTACATACGTCAAAAGTGTGGATGATGATATTTCTTAGGATTTATTATAAATATCTATATTATAATACTCTTGTAAATAGCGCGCACTAGATTTCAGATCCATACAGCCACAATATTTTGAGCAGTCGCTGTGTAAATATCAGCTAGTCCGGTTTAATACGTAGTTAAGAATACGTGTAATCTTTACAATTTATTTTTTTGCTGCAATTTGGGTGTGCTTGTAAAGCTGTTATGCTATAGGTAAGTGATTTATATAGCACATTAGCGGGCGCTTTTACTTTGTTCAGTTCTTGAGTTAGAAGAATGGTCGCTCTATGTAGTCTCCTGTAGTAAACAGATTGAAACTAAATTATTATTTTCTTTCTTTCAGGTGTCACAATACCTAACTATATACGGCAAAGCCAGTTAGTCAAAACCTATGGTAAAGACATTTTAGAGTTAGCATCCAAAGAAATAAAAGTGTCCGTTTTGACCTACAGAATGGCAAGTATATTGTATAATACTAAAGAAACCGTATAAAACGACCCTATAAGAGGAAGAACAGGCGATAAAAGTATTAATTATGACCGTGAAACTGATCTTTCACCAGATATAGAAAAAAAATTGGCAGCAAGTCTCTGCGCCATGGAAAAGTGGGGCTTTTGACTATCTAGAAAGGAGGTGTTAGATATTGTGCAGCAATATATCAAGAATCAGTTTAAGGATGACCGTCCGAGTTCAGACTGGCTTATTAATTTCCAGAAACGTAGTGGATTATATATTAAGAAGCCACAAAGCGTGGAAATGGCTAGGAAATAAAGAGTCGATTCTTTCATTATCTAGTAAAATCTACTTTAGACGAGCTAGAACTCAATGATAAATCAACGCAAATATGGAATCACTACAAAATTTGTCGGCAAAATAGAACTTCCTGTTGCAATAACATCAAGCGGATCAGGATCAGAATATACCACCATTTTAGTACCATGCAGTTCCTCTAGAGCAGCGATGCACATATCGCGGCCCGCGGGCCACATGCGGCCCGCTGTCGATATTTATGTGGCCCGCCAATGAATTTTAAAAATTGTTCGAAAAACTACAAAAGTATCTTTAAGTACCTACTACTTTCTTGTTCAGGTTTACTACGTAGGACAGGTATTCTACTCGCCGGTCCAAGCATATTGTTACGAGACTAGAAATTTGTCGAATCAACTAGATTATTCGAAGATTCGCGAAACACGTCGGTATTATCCCCGAAGGTTCTCGATGTTTGGTAACTCGTATAAATACGACGCATCGCCCGGTACCGGGGCAATTAAGTTTTAACTAAGGACGAGTGAACGTTATACTGATTGAACTGTAATCTGTGACGAATAAATATTTCGTCGTTAGAACTTGGCATCTACCTACGTAACAATATAATATCAATTTTGATATGGATAACCAGGCCCCAGTAACAAACGCAGTCGTAAGGTTGAAGATGAAAATCGACAGTTTCAAGATATTTGGACCGAAAAATACTTTTTTATTTCATCGCATAACAAAATTGTCTGTTTAATATGCAACAGTAGTGTTTCTGTTCCGAAGGAATATAATGTGAAAAGGCAATATGAAACCCAGCATTCTACTTTTACCAAATTAACTGGCGAAAATCGAACGCAAAAAATTGTCACTTTGCAACGGGAACTAATAGGCCAGCAAGCTATGCTTACAAAACCAATTCAAGATGCTGAAACAGCTATTGAAGTTAGCTTTGAAATATCTCGACTAATAGCGAAAACTTGTCGGTCTTTTAAGGATGGTGAGTTTGTTAAGCAATGTTTAGATATCGCCGCAAAAAAAAATGTGTCCGGAAAATGCAAAGCAGTTTGAGAAAATTCAGTTAAATCGAATGATTGTTCAAAGAAAAGTTACCGCATTAGCAGCTAATATAGAACAGCAATTAGCTACGAAATCGAAAAGTTGTGACTATTTTTCTATAGCCCTTGACGAATCTACAGATATAAGCTCCACTGCTCAACTCTTAATATTTTTACGAGGTGTAACACAAAATGTTGAAGTGAGTGAAGAACTGATTGGTATGAATTCTTTGACAAGTCAAACCAAGGGGAGTGACATGCTCAAAGCTCTTCTGGAAAAATGTTCTATAATGGATTTGGATTTAACGAAAATATCTGGAATTACGACTGACGGAGCACCTTCAATGGCTGGAAGTACATCTGGGATAGTAACTATGTTAAAAGAGTATTTACAAACTAAAAACGTAGATACGAAGGGATTATTGCAGTATCATTGCATTATACATCAAGAGAATATGGTGATCTCCTGTTTTACACTTAAGTAAGGTGGCTAAGTCGTGGGTTGACACTAGAGCGGTTTCTTAACTTGATTGAAGAAATCAAAATATTTCTGGCGGAAAAGAAAAAGAACGTCCCCGAACTCGACAACCCTGATTGGCTGTGTGACTTAGCGTTTCTTGTAGACATCACAAATCACTTGAATGTCTTAAATACGTGACTCCAAGGCAAAGATCTATTGATTTCGCAGTTATACTCTCATGTTTCATCCTTTCAATGCAAATTGAGTCTTTTCAGGACACAAATCAATTCAGCCAATTACGGCCATTTTCCGAACTACAAAAAAATTATGGAGAAATTCAATAAAACTAACGTCAATTTCACTTATGTTGAAAAAATTTATATTTTGATACAAGCTTTTCAAGATCGTTTTGTAGATTTCAAAAAAGTTAAACCTCTATTGGACATTTTCAGCAATCCTTTCAACATTTCACCCGAAAATGCACCGGAATCGATGCAGCTTGAATTGATAGACATGCAAAATGATGATAATTTACGAAACAAGTTTAATGAAGGTAATTTACTCAACTTCTATCGTTGCGTTGATAAAAACGCTTATAAAAAGTTGCGCATAAATGCATTGAAATACCCAAGCTTATTTGGATCGACGTATATTTGTGAACAAACGTTTTCAGTGAACCGTCTGGCAAATGAAAATTTTTTAAGCAATTTTACGTATGGCGACAAGTAATGTGGAGCCAAATATAAAAAAAACTTGTTGTCATGCATCAAAATAATAAAACATGAAATATTACAATGTACTGATTAGATTACATTACGATTACATAATTACAACAAACATTTTTGAATGTTCTTTTATTTTTATCATTGTTATTCATACTATTTAAAAATAAAAATGTTTGTGTTAATAAGTATTGTTTGTAGCGGCCCGTCCTTGGCTTATAATTTTCCCGAGTGGCCCCTGTTCCCTATAAGTCTGTGCATCACTGCCCTACAGCAAAAGTGCAGCCATTAATAGTATTTAAGGGAAAAAATATTTGGAGTGAGCAGGTGACATCAAAAGAGCTAGAATGTCCTGGAACATAATGCGCAGAGACCAAGAATGGCTAGATAGAAGTTGATGTCTTTAAGAATTATCTTCAGAATACGTTTGTTAAGAATATAGGCCCAGTACGACCAGTTAGCTTGGTTTACGACGGCCACTCAACACATCGCTGTTAAAATAATTGCGATGGCATTAGCTGCGTAGATAGTAATACTTAAATTGTCTACACATTCATCGCATTTGCTCCAGCGGCTCGATATCACTCTATTTTCGGTCATTGAAAGTAGCAAAAAAGCAATCTTCAAAATTAATAGCGCAGGTGTAGGCAAATGCTAGTTCCAAGATAAGAAAGATAAGAAATGGTTTTCAAAAAGCAGGGGTATTTCGATACAACAGAGGTATTATTCCAGAATAGCCTATGACCCAGAAGCTATAAGGAATGGAAAATTACAATAACTCCACCACTCACGGCCACAGCAACCGTCAATGAAAGCAGAGTTCAAGTAATTGTTGCTACGGCTCCTATTAACAATATTGAGGTTGATTTACCATTACATCAACAGGTTGAAAAAATCAACAGGCTGAAGAAGTAACGATCGACAATACGCGAAATAGTATTCCCATTGCACTTAGAAATATGCCATCTACTAGTAAGGAGTCTTAACATCCTTTAGTAACGTTTGAAATACTCTTGCGTAATAGAATGAAAAGACCAACCTAAACGAGACAAAGAAATATTTGTAATGGAACAGAAATAATTACTGCGCAAGAAGTATTCCAACGTCTTAAGGATAAATTATAGTTTGGCATTTAATTAATCAAGATTGTAAGGTTTGCCTCTAGTTAATTGTCAAAAAAGTTGACGTTGTTTAATACTCTCGTTGTTTTTACTTTGATAAGTTTTTATACCTTGACTATTCAGTTTAATTATTCTTTAACGCGACGTTTAAGTGTCTACATAGACAAAATGGTACGTGCGGTAGCCGAAAAAGTAGCAGCTATCTTAATAATTGGTGAATGTAGAAACAATTTCCATGCAGCGGAACGTCTTTTTAATGAGAGGTACCCCGATCGCCCTATATCGAGGACTTATTTGAGGGAACTTCTTCAGAAGTTTGAAGCAACCGGTAGTGTTCAAGATGTCAAACGATCTGGTCGACCAACAATTAGTGACGACAAAAAAATCGACCTAATTTCAGAAATGGTAGTACATCCTCTACAGCCCAAGTTGCGTATATCTATGAAGTCAGTCAAAGGACAGTACATAGGGTGCTGGCTAAAAACAAATTTCATCCATACAAATTAAAAATGGTGCACCAACTTTCAGATGATGACCCCGACCGAAGATTAGAATTCTGTGAAAATATGTCCAATCAAATTATCCAACAGCCAGACTACATAAAATCAATTTGTTTTAGTGACGAAAGTACTTTCTTCCTCAATTGAAACGTTAACACACAAAATGTGAGATATTGGAGTGACACAAATCCTCAAATCTTTCGTGAAAAACATACTCAATTTCCAGAAAAAGTAAGTGTTTGGGCAGGTATTTTGGGAAACCACACAGTTGGACCTGTTTTTTTCAATGCTAACTTAACCGGTGAAGTGTATCTGAAGATGTTACAAAACGCAATTGAACCGTTAATTCTTGAAATTTTGGGAGATAATCTAGATGAATTCGGCAACTTGGAAATAACGTTCCAACAAGATGGTGCTCCAGCACACTATTATGGTGCAGCAAGACGTTACTTGGATGAAGAATATCGTGGCAGATGGATTGGACGACGAGGTCCGATAGAATGGCCAGCTCGGTCACCAGACCTGACACCATTAGATTTTTTTCTGTGGGGGTACTTAAAATCTAAGGTTTACACTACAGCACCTGGTAGTATGCACATTTTGAATCAAAGAATTGTTGAAGAATGTAGAGCAATTTCTGCAGACACATTTGAACTAGTACGACAAGAGTTTAGCAATAGGATGCATTACTGTCAGGAATTAAGTGGAGCACATTTCCAACATTTATTATAAGAATTGGTCCTTGAATCTTGATTAATGAAATGCCAAACTATAATTTTAGTATTTATTTAATTTTTCTATCAAAATCAACTAAACCCTACCAAAATTAGTATGACTGAATAGGTAATTTTAATACCTTTCAAACGAGATGTCGCTTGCCATAAGGTACTATTTAAAATTATTGGTCACTGTGGCCCTGTCACGTCATATATGACTATTACGTCACTTGTCATGACTAGTTAAGAAACTTATATCCGTTTATATTCACCCTCCAAATTTCATTAGTATAAGTAAAACCGTTCAAAAGATACAAGGGGGGGAAGGGACTCTTGACTAGCACTGTATATATATATATATATATATATATATATATAGGGTGAGTCATTAAGAATGGGAAATCTCTGAACTACAGATAGTAAACACCAAAATACACATCTTATAAAAATGTTGCTGGTTTGGGACATACAGGGTATTCAAAGGGAAAATTTTATTTTAAAATTTTTTAATAACTCTATAAGTTTTAATAGCATGAACATAAAATTTGGTAGTTTTAGGTTTTACGGCATGAGAAATGCGTATTTGTAACTTATTTTTTGACTGTTCATAGAAGGCGCTAGTGGCACCCTGTTACTTCGGTAAATTAGATCATATCTTCTTTGTCCATTGAGTAATCGTTAAAAAATCTGAAACCCTGTTCAATTTTATATAAAAGAGGTACGTTTGTCCAATTTGTCTAACTCTATCGGTTTTTGAGTTATTCACTCTTAAAAAGGTCAGTTTTACTTATAAAATTTTATATAATTAGATCTGCAAAGTTGCCTTATGTTGCGTTATTTATTTTATTGACTAGGCTTGTGCAAATATTTGTGACATTTATGTATCAATAAATGGTGTGTTGTGATATCTGGTTTTTTCATTGGTCCTTTTTAACATCCATCTAATTTAAATGGACCTATTTATTTAAACTTTCTCGATGAATATTTAAATGAGCTACTATAATATGTTCCACTCGCCGTAAGGCAAAACATGTGGTTTATGCAGTATGGGGCGCCACCACATAAATCTCTGCATGTGCGGCAATACCTGAATCAACATTTTCCCCATAGTTGGATTGGCCGTGGAAGTGAATTTTTTGCCCGCCAAGGAGTCCAGATTTAAACCCATTGGATTTTTCAATATGATCACAAATGGAAGAAATATTTTATAAAGAACAAAATAATTCGATCGACTTGTTGCAGCAAAAAATGTAAGAAGCCGCTAATGCAATTAAAGATAACAGAAACGTTTTGTTGAATATTCAAAGGTCTTTAAGAAAGCGCGTTGCAAAATGTATTGAGGTAGACAGTGAGCACTTCCAACATTTAGTTTGAAATTGTATTGTTGTTGTCGTTAGTGGTTGTCATTATTAATTACTTCTTTTTTAATGTTACTTGGCTCACTTTAATAATTTAAAATAATGCAGATTTTATAAGTAAAGCACATATCTTTTCAAGAGAGAATAACTTAAAAACCGATAGAGGTAAATTGGACAACAGTAGCTTTTCTGTATGTAACTGAACGGGTTTTCAAATTTTTAACTTATTTTAACCATTTTAACCCGAATGCTTAGCATTCGGGAGGTAATGGGTTCGATTCCCGTTACCGTCTACCTTGTATGAGGTTTTTTCAGGGGGTTTTCCTCATACACATGTAGCGGCATGGTCACTGCGTATATGCACACCATGTGCGGCTACTTAGGCGAATGCTGGGGTAGTATTTTCCCCCTCAGAACCCTAACTCCGTTCCTTCCGATCCTATCCTGACCACACCTATCCTTAATCCCACCATGCATATATACGTAACGTATGTATGTATGCTGGGAATCCATGATTGTGGCTGAAGGAGCTCGGGAAGCTCGAGCAGCCCGCCCTCCCCCTTGGGGAGGGAATGAAATACGTTGACTTTTCCTTTTTTCATTATTCAATGGACAAAGAAGATATGATCTTATTTACTGAAGTAACAGGGTGCCATTAGAGCTCTCTATGAGTAGTCACAAAATAAGTTACACATTTTGGATTTTTCTTGTAACAAAATCTAAAGCTACCAAATTTGATATTCATACTGTTAAAACCTATAAAGTTATTGATAGATCTTAAGATAAAAGATTCCGTTCGAACACCCTGTGTCTCCTAAACATTTGTATAAGGCGTGTTGGGCGTAATCTTCATATTTTGGTGTTTACTATCTGTAGCTCAGAGATTTCCCATTCATAATTACTCACCCTGTATATAACTGCCATTTCTATTTTTTGCGCCGTAATATTTTTCAGTGTTGGTTGAGATCCATTAAAGAACCACTCTCAAAAAAATTACAACCTTACTTGACAAAATAAAATTTTTAGCAGCCCTAAAATTTGTACTAATGATAAATGTGATCGCTTTTGCCTCAACGCACTTTTCTGGGTTCTTAAAATGAGTATATTACGAGTTTATATAACGATAAAACATAAAAATAACAATTCTGGATTCATTGGCAAAAAAGTTAATAACATTTAAACCAATAAAAATGAGAGGGCTAAACATATACTAAACATGTGTATAAGTTGTAAGATATGTTCTGGTGCATATTCCAAAAATATTTTTAATTATACAGGGTAGATGATAAAAGCTGAGAAGTAATTTTATATTTTTTTTTAAATAGAAAACCCAATATATTATTACATATTTAGATTCTACATACAATTTTAGACACATTTTATGTATAATGTCCTATACCTAAGTCTAACTGTTTTGGACAAATTTCAAATTTTTTGTCAAAAATGACGTTTGCAGGCCAAAACACAGGGGGAAATCTTTTCTAAACGAAGCCTTTATCAATTAGTTATGGTTGGTTTCCTTGGAAATGGGGACCTACTCTAATGGGTTGTATTGATATTTTTGTAATACATTCATACAGGGTGATCAAAAATGGACAATAAAAAGTAGATTCAAAAAAACCTATAAAGTCATTTTTTTTTTTAATTTAAACCCCCTATTTTTTTAATTCTATCTTATTTAGCATAAAAAATAAGGGTGACTTTGTATAAGAGTGTATATTCCAAAAAATTGTAGTTTTTGAAATAATGACAATTTAAAATTTTTTTATTGTAAAAAGGCTACACTGCTTTCAAGTTTTGTTGTTAGTTGGCCGTGAGATGGGGTTTTCTATTTTAAAAAAAAAATTAAATTACTTCTAAGCTTTTATGCACCAGAACACATCTTACAACTTTTGTGTTTAATTTTTTTTTTGTATCTCTTTAAATAAAGGAGATATGGGACTTTGTCACACAAATGCGCCACCCTGTATATACAGGGTGTGGCGCGAAGAGCTTTGATGAAAAGTAATGGCGGATACAGTTATGTTAAAAATCTGAAATTACGAAGCTGTAGGTTTTGGATGACGCTGAGTTCAAATATAATATTATCCTGAATGTGGCACTTCCAGTTATATTAGAGGTAGACGTCAACTTTGTTATTTTACATGGAACCTACTATTTTTTATTTTATTTTTGAATTCTACATGAAATTCTAGATAAAATTTAAAATATCCTATACCAAAAATGAAGTATTTTCTAGATATTTCGATTTTTTTTAAATTTTGAAAAAATCCTAGTCCACATTGAATAACGATATCACCATTAATAACGAAGATAGTGACGTGAAATTGTAACCAATAAACAACAAGCGCTTGCCCGTTAACTCCCTATACTCATTGATATTTCATACAGGGTGTTTTAAACTTAGCCGCCAACATGCACAATTTAAATCATTTATAAGTTGCTTACTTTAAATAGAACACCCTGTATTTTATTACATTTTCCGCTGTATTTTTTTAAACCAATTCGTTTGGCCTAAATCCAACCACTTTTGAGATATTTTTTTATCTTAGTTAAAACATAACAACACTTAATTATTTCAACATTAGTAAAGGGTATGCCATGATTTTCATTATTTAAGGTGATATTTTGTTATTTTTTTATAAGTTATTAATTCTGGAAAGTAACCAATAGCCTGAAAGGATTACTAATTGTGGATATCATTAAAAACGTTGACTAGGTATTTTGTATTAATTTAATTAGATAACTTACAAACAAAAATAACTAAATGTAATATCAAACAAATATAGTTTTATAAGTGTTCAAAATTAGCACCATCTACTTCTAAACATTTTGTCTTGTAATTCTGGAAATATGGTCGGGTATTAGAGAATTAAAAGCAAGTAAGACCCTCTGCATCATATCTTCCTTTGTCGTAACAAGTTTGGAAAATACCTGATTTTTAATGTAACCCCAAATACCAAAATCTAGAGGAGCCAAATCAGGAAAGCGAGCTGGCTAACGAAACGGACCCTGATTGGCAATCCATCTATTATCAAACATGTCGTAAAGATGCTGAGCAATAGGCCCAAAGTTATGAGGAGGTGCTCCATCTTGCTGATACCAAGTTGAAGCCGCCTCTCCATTTCTTAAAGTATGTAACGCCGGTCATTGCACAAAAAACATTAAAACTCCAACTATCTTGGAAATAACGTTCTCTACTAACATGTGGATTTTCATTAGACCAAAAATGGGAATTATGTCGATTAAATAATCCATTTTTGCTAAAATTTGCTTCGTCACACCACGTAACTTTTTTTATGAAGTTTTCATCCTGTTGGGTCTTCATTGAAAATCATTCACAGAATTCTACCCTTCGAGGAAGATCACCTAATTGTAAGTGTTGCACCAAATGATATGAAAATGGTTTCCATTTGTGTTTTTTTGAAATGCGATGAATTGTTCTCGTCGACAAAGTCAGATCTCTCTCACAATCTCTAATGGAGGCATTTGGAGAGACCGTAAAATAACCCAAAACATTAATTTCATTTATGTCACTGTCCACTAGTGGTTTATTTTTATTACTTTTGTCTTAAATTGACCAAACTGACGGCAGTTTTTAAACAATCTTCTTGCAATATCACCAGTTGCATTTGGTCAATTTGGATATCTTTCTGCAAAAACACGGCAAGTCCGTTCAACAATTCTATTAAACTCGTCGTAAACAATAATAAGATTAAAAAAATCATCATTAGTAAATCCTACATTTGCCATTATTTACTATGAAATACAAACTGGTAAAGAAAACTGTCAAAACAACATAAACAATTAACGTTCTAACTATCAAATCTTTGACAGCGATGGCCTACCCTTTACTAATGTTGAAATAATTAAGTGTTGTTATGTTTTAACTAAGATAATAAAATATCTCAAAAGTGGTTGGATTTAGGTATAGGGAATACCGATACCAAACGAATTGGCTTAAAAAAATACAGCGGAAAATGTTACGACAAAGGAAGATATGATGCAGAGAGTCTTACTTGCTTTTAATTCTCTAACACCCGACCATATTTCCAGAATTACAAGACATAACTTATTGAAAAGGATTCATAAATGTTTAGAAGTAGATGGTGCTAATTTTGAACACTTTCATAAAACTTTATTTGTTTAATATTACATTTAGTTATTTTTGTTTGTAAGTTATCTAATTAAGTTAATACAAAATACCTAGTCAACTTTTTTAATGATATCCACAATTAATAATCCTTTCAGGCTATTGGTTAGTTTCCAGAATTAATAACTTATGAAAAAATAACAAAATATCACCTTAAATAATGGAAATCAGGGCCTACCCTTTACTAATGTTGAAATAATTAAGTGTTGTTATGTTTTAACTAAGATAATGAAATATCTCAAAAGTGGTTGGATTTAGGTATAGAGAATATTGATACCAAACGAATTGGCTTAAAAAATACAGCGGAAAATGTAATAAAATACAGGGTGTTCTATTTAAAGTAAGCAACTTATAAATGATTTCAATTTTACATGTTGGCGGCTAAGTTTAAGACACCCTGTATGAAATATCAATCAGATGGTTATATGAAGTTAACGGGCAAGCGCTTGTTATTTATTGGTTACAATTTCACGTCACTATCTTCGTTATTAATGGAGATATCGTTACTCAATATGGACTAGGATTTTTTCAAAATTTAAAAAAAAATCGAATTATCTCGAAAATGCTTCATTTTTGGTATAGGACATTGTGCACAAATTTTATCTAGAATTTCATGTAGAATTCGAAAATAAAATAAAAAATATTAGGTTCCATTTAAAATAACAAAGTTGACGTCTACTTCCGGTGTAACCGGAAGTGCCACATTCAGGACAATATTATATTTGCACTCAGCGTTATTCAAAACCTACATCTTCGTAATTTCAGATTTTTAACATAACTGTATCCGCCATTACTTTTAATCGAACTCTTCACGCCACACCCTGTATATATATATTTATATATATATATATATATATATATATATATATATATATATATATATATATATATGTGTGTGTGTATAGGGCGGTTCGAATTTATTTTAAAAAAATTTACCGGTAGATTCCCCACTGAAAAACAATAACTTTTTGCTGATAACCGTATATCCGGTTTTAAAATACAGAATTTAATGATATTAAACAATCAGATTATTATTGATTAAGAAGAGGTACATGAAAAAATTATAATGAAAACAAACATAATTAAGTTATAACAATTGCTCAAAATGAAAGCCATTAACTTCAACACATTTGCGATATCGTCGAAGAGTTGAATTAACAGCTAAAGAAATTAGATGATTATTATTTTCCAAGCGATTACAAACTTCATTAATACGTAGGGTTAATTGTTCAACATTTTCGACAGGTATAGCATAAACCTTCTTTTAAATAACCCCAAATAAAAAAATCTAGCACAGTAAGGTCAGGTTACCTAGGTGGCCAACAAAAAGGCCCCGATCGGCCTATGCAACGCCCAAGAAAATTAGTATCACACGAGTTACGTACGTTCACTCCAAAGTGAGCTGGAGCTCCATCTAATTGTAGCCAACAGTCTTGTCCTAAGTTAAGACAATGTCAACAATATTATTTGCCAAAAGTCCAGAAATAATGCAGAATTTAAACGGCGTGGCAAGAAATATGGAACCATACAAATTATTATATACTACTCCTATCCAAACGTTAACATTGAATTCAATTTGAAATGATTTGGGACGAATTTTATGTGGATTTTCATGCGCCATACTTGTAAATTATGATAATTTACAATACTTCTTTTTGTAAAAGCAGCTTCATCAGTACTAAAAATCGTTTGGAAAAAACTTGCGTCTCTATGGATGGAGTTAATCATCCACTTACAAAAATTTACGCGCAGTTGAGCACCGACGTCTATTAAATTTTGAACAGGTTGTAAATGGTGTGCCTTCTGACGAACTCTGATTTTGAGACGTGTACATTCTGAACCCGAAATTGTTTACTAGCCCTACGTGGACTTACACGATTATTTACTTCAAAAAGATTCAATATCTCTTCTCGATAGCGTTCAGCTCTGGTACCTATCTTTCTACGAGTTTTGTGTAAACCAACTTCTCGAAAAAGACGATGAGTTTCAGAAAAAACTTGTTTGAAAATCTTCTTGCATATTCTCTCGAAGCCGCCAATATGTTTCCATTGCAGAAGCCATAAATAAAATGAATGTCGGCGTATTCTTCATTAGTAAGCACATGAGGCTTGATGGTAAACTTTGAATTAAATTCGTTTATTTCAAACTGCACAACGATCCACAATAAACATCAAATTATTGATTTATGACGTTTATGCCAGGTTTTGTTATGGTAAAATAACAGATGTATGTGTTCCATAACAACCTATGTTGTTGTTTAATATCACTAAATTCATATTTTAACATATTAATGCTTTGTTTTAATTTCCGTTTTTGAAAAATATCTGGTGTGAAACACCACACGACCTTCCAACCTACAAAATCGAAATTAAAAGAAATTAAATATTTTTTTAGGATAATTCTGTAATCTTTCTTATAATAAGCTCATTACGAAAATAGGCAACATTGTAAAAACAAAAACAAAAGTCTATTTCTAACAGACGTTTAAAACTGCATGCCAGGTAGAGCTTAATAGATATAACTAGGTGTTAACTTAAAAAAAAACCAAAGGCGACGCTTCTATTAAATAGCAATAAAACAGTTTAAACATTTTTATTCACATTTAATTAATTTTTAGACTTACTTTGCTTTATATTAATAAACTTTATAAACAAAAGTTATGTAAAATTAATCGTTATTCAGATATTGGAAAAATTTTAAGTACGTACGTTGTTCGTTCTGGAGTTATCGTGAGCACTAACATACATCCACACAGACACACGCATGCACACACACGATAGAGAAAAAAAGTCGATTGTATTACCTTCTATACCTATATATCTATATGTAGGTTGGAAGATAAAAATGAAGAACCGTTTATGTATTTATAATATGTTTAAGGGGCAATATTTGGATGGCGGGAAGTACCTAAAAAAATTGTTTTAAACGAAAATGCACCTGCGGAGTACGAGGGCTCTCTCTTGTTCTCAAACTGCTCTTCTAGTCACCTGCGGACTTGGCTTTCCTTTTGTCTGGCCTCTTTTGTCGCCTCCTTCAGCTGCCTTTCTGACCTCTTTAGCCTTAGTAAATCTTGTCCCATCATTGCTTGGACACAACAAGAGCCAGGGTCAATGCCAATTTTGCAACCAGAGATATTCCCTTTGTTGAAGGTAGCTACATACACCCCAAACTTCAAAGTTTTTATTCCAATAATTGTTGCCTTGGGTGTCTTGCTCCACAACACATTGTTTAGCGTTTCATTGGCATTCTGGGTTTTATCTGTCAAACAGTTTTCGGAAAGTTCCCTAAAAATTGGTTTTATTTTTAGCATTATCGTTTTTTGGTAAATGAAAATGGTTGCCATAACTGCATTTTTCTTCATTTTTACAGGTTTATCAAATTTACACCATTTATCATCACCATTTGGATAAAGACCGTATGACGGCTCCTTATCAGACGACAGAAGATGAAAATAAAGAGCCCAAATTTCTTTTTCCATGCCTTCCAAATTATTTATGTTCCTCCTTATTGCTAAGCCATAGTAGGCTTGAATTTTTTGTATATAGCAGCATCTGATAGCCGTTTTAGCCCATCGATTGTTTTATTATCAGAAAGCTTTTCATTTCCAAGTTTATTTTTCAATGTTTTTAGTCTTTTCCCCATAAGCTTTTGGACATGGTCCACACATTCTATTTTATTCAATTGAACATCAGGGTCATATGGATGCGGGCTATTCACCTCATCATATGCTTTGCAATCGCTATCACCAAGGTATTCTAAATACCTTCCAATACCTGGGTCAGAAGATCTTTGATAAATCCACTTCCCGATATCCACTACATTCTTCCACTGGACCGCTGGTAGTTGGCTTCACAACTATTGAAGTGAATATTCTGAAGTCTTCCTGGGCAAGTACAATATTTGGACATTATTTCAATGCCCAATACTTTTCCAGTCTCTATACTCGTTACGGATACAATTCCGTTTGGTGAAGTGTGGCCGCTCTTTTGCCAACTACCATCAAAGCCAACAGCGAAATCAGATGACTCTCTATCTTGTATAGCCTATTGAATAGATGCTGTCATTGAACGTTTCCCACACTTTCCGTAGCATAGCTTAGAATGTTTGTATATTTTGTGAACCTGGTCGGAGGGGGGTGAATATTCATTAGCCCACAAAATGTTTTTCCGCTCTCTAATCCTTTGCCTATGCCACGCCGAGCATGAACAAGTCTAATGTTTATATCCTTGACATATGTTCTTTCTCTTCTTCGTTCGGAAAATTCAAAGTCTTTGAGTTGAAATACTTATCAAAGTCAATACAAGAAATACATATTTTAAAGGCCAAACCATTTCTCTCTGAGATATTCATATTGATAGGTGTGCAACATTTTTTACAATTCACAAAAATTTGGAAAAACTCAAAAAAATGTTCCAAGTTAATCAAATCTATAATACGCGTATGATCTGATTCTAAATCATCATATCCCACAAAACCTTTCAATTTATCAACAGACGGTCCTTTTGAACTTGAGAAACACTCCGATGGATCGGGAGTAGCTTTATATGTTACCTGCTCGTTTGATTCTCCGGCCCTGGTAATGTTCATCCTCACTTCATTGTTTTATCTCACTACTTATAAGCTTGCGAAGCTTAAGATTAAATACACTTTTTCTTTTTTTAAATACACCCTTAGGTTTTGTCATTATTGTTTTTATAACTATAAAAGAATATTAAAAAAATTACACTTGAAATATAAAAATTACTCACACAAACTAAAACCTAAAACGAAACCAAAACCAAACAAAAAAAACAACTTTCTCTGATCTAATATAGCTTGTCAGTTTATTTTAGCAACGATTTTATTGTCAAATAAATCTAAAATTTTAACCGTTTCAAAATCGAAAGAATGTTTTAAATCTATAGTATGTTTTGTTAAAGCCGTACAATTTGGTTTTAAATTAATGTCGCTTTCGTGTTGTAAGATTCTATTTTTTAACGGTTGTAATGTAGTACCAATATATAGTTTATTACAAGAGGAACATGGTATTTCATAAACGGTATTTGTTTTATTTACTTTAGGAATTTTGGTTTTTAAATTAGTGAATAAACGAAAGCTTTTATTTAGTGGAAAAAATGCAGGTGTGATATTGAATTTAGATAATGATTTAAAATTTAAACTTTTTTATTTACAAAGGAATTGCAACAAAATTGTTAGTTTTGTTACATATATATAATATATATATATATATATATATATATATATATATATATATACAACGTGTCCCGGTTAACATTTCCAGCATGGGGATCTCGCTTATTATAAAAGATACAGATTTGGTTAAATTAGATGAATTACTCCTAAGGATTAGTGAAATTATAGGACACTCTCAATTTCCAAATTTCCATGTATTTTAAGACTTATGGCAAGAAAAAGAAAATGTCAAATTTCTTTTTCTTGTAATATCTTTTTTGTTATATTAGACATATAAATTTTATTTGCACTTTCTTAAGATATTTTTATGCAGAATTTAAATATCAATTTGGATTTTTTTTTGCACTTTCTATTTTTTAGTTTCAACCCCTAAATTAAATTTTTCTTATGAAACGACAAGTCGGCTTTGAAATAATTGATCGTGTTTTTTTATCCTCTTTACAATGATATAGCACATGTACTATCTATTTTTAAAACAACAAAGAAAATTTAAAAATGTATTTTATTAAAGACTCTAACAATAAGTAGGCCATGAAACATGAGAAACGACAAATAATAGATAACAACAAGAGTTAAGCAGGTAATAGTATTGGAGATAAATATCCAATTATAAAAGATGTTCAAACAATTGACCATTCCGTTCTAAACATAATTGTGCCCTGCATAGTGTCGACGTAATTGCTCTGCGTAGTTTTGGCGTTTAATGCTACCAAATGCTGCAAGAACAGCTTCACGAAGATCTTCGGCATTCTCAAATGTTTGCACGTATACTCGATTTTTACGTAGCCCCAAAGGAAAAAGTCCAAGGACGTTAAGTCTGGAGATCTGAGTGGCCACAAAATCGGCCCTCGATTACCAATCCATGAATTTGGAAATCGATTATTAAGATATTCGCTGATGATGTTTGAATTGTGGCGTGGGCGCCATCTTGTTGGAAGCAGATATTAATATTCTCAATCAGTGGTAAATCATCAAGTTTATTTTCTAAATCAGTTTGTAGTAAATTCAAATACCTTTCACTATTTAATGTTTCGTTAAAAATATGGGCCCAATAAGTTTAGCGCCTAAAATGCCACACCAGACTTTAAAACCAAATCTCACTTGATGCCGAGTTTCCTTAACAACGTGAGGATTTTCACGGTC
The DNA here is from genome assembly GCA_036346205.1 of Vesta saturnalis. NCBI lineage: Eukaryota > Metazoa > Arthropoda > Insecta > Coleoptera > Lampyridae > Vesta > Vesta saturnalis. The sequence continues at coordinate 4,231,663 of JARFJB010000472.1, forward strand.
CCAAAAGTGAACATTGTGTCGATTGAAAAGGCCATTATTTGTAAATCTGCTTTCGTCAGACCACAAAATCGTAGCTGGAAAATTATCGTTATTCTCACATTGACCTAAGTTCATAGGAACTTTTTCTTATTTTAGTGTCCTCTATCGCGTGGCACTATGCATGGTACTTTTTCTATATATATATACATATATTATATATATATATATATATATATATATATATATATATATATATATATATATATATATATATATATATATATATATAAGTCACTTGCCCCAAATCACGGGGTAAAAGCAATTTTAGGACTTTCAAATAAAAATATGTCTAACTGATATTTTTATTTTTTGCATCGTAAGATTTTTCACTGTTGAATGGGATCAATTAAAGAACCACTCTCAAAGAAATTACAACCTCACTGATAAAATAAAATATTTAGCTGCTCGAAAAGATGTGCTAATGAAAAAAGTGGCAGCTCTTGCCCAACGCTCTTTACTGGATTCTTAAAATGAGTTTAACTTATGCATTTGTGCATTTTTTTGCGAGAAATTTGTTTTTTTTTTATCAAGAAGACATGATTTATGTTTATACAGTGTGAATCACAACCGACGCCACGGAGTTCTACGGCTCAGCGGCATATAATCGTTAATTTCTAATACAGTGATATTATGTAACTCAATGTGAGCAACACTATTTTTAAATATATTGGGTGCTCCAAAAAAAATTGGCATATCAACGTTATGTTTTTTTAAATGACACACCCCGTATATTATTGCATTTTCGAATTTTACATAAAAAATAAGTAGCACCTTCATAAGTAACTCCAACAAATTTACTCTTAGGTTTAAGTAAAATACTGTTCTCTTAGTCTATTTATTGACTGAATAGTAAAGACCTCTTTACGGGGTGTTCATTTTTCAGTTAAATTAGTAGAACATTCATACTGAAATATTCGGATTATTTTAAATGGAACACCCTGTATTTTATACGCTTATCGTTAACTATTTAATAATTTTGGGAATTTGTTTCTGTATGATTTGTAGGTTGAAACATCCTTCCAAAATGCCTACTTAATGTCTTTTTGCTAATGTACTAGTATTTTTCTTTACCAATAAGTAGAAAGCTCGGTACCAATATTATGTGTGCATGATAGACTTCAGATATTTTTAATTTACATATTAACAAATAATGTTAATGTGACTGATCTTGTAAGTTTTGTAGTGTGCTGTGGAAGTGCCGGTAACGCATTTGTTAATGTTAAAATTCTGACATTGGGCGTGACTTTTGTCATTGTGCGTTGTTATTTTTTTCTGAGTGTGTTGAAAATATTTTTAATTTAATAATGGTTTATTCACAACAAGAAAGAATTGATATGATTTTAACCATTGGTGAATGCTATGAAAGTTGTTTACTTGCTTCAAGAGTGTACCCAGAAGAATACCCTGAGCGGGGGGTGCATTCCGATAAAAAGGTTTTTGAAAGGTTACTTTAAACATTTCGTGATACAGGAAGTGTAGCGTACCCAAAACAACTAAAAGTGAAGCCTGTTACAAATGATGATGATAATGAGTTTTTGGTATTAGGTTCCGTTGTTGACAACCAAAATACTAGTACAAGAGTTGTTGCAAGAGAAACAGGAATTAGTGAGCGTAGTGTGAGAAGGATCTTAAAGTAACATAAATACCATCCTTTTCATATACAAATACATCAAAGGTTATATAGCACAGACTTTCAAAGTCGTATTGGTTATTACTTATGGAGTCTTGATCAAGTTAGTGACAATGAACATTTTTTTTTCAAAATGTATTATTTACCGACGAGTCAACATTCCATAATAATGGATTAGCGAGTTGCCACAATTTCCATTATTATGACACCGTAAATAAACATTTATTTAATACTATTGATCGCCAAACTCAACGGAGTGTTAATGTGTATAGTGGAATTATTGGCAACCATGTTATTGGCCCGTATTTTTGGATGACAGTTTAAATGGTCAAAAATTCCTTAGATTTTTAAATAGAGACGTTTGGGAACTTTTAGAAAGTATTCCTTTAAATATTAGACAAAATAAGTGGTTGCAATTAGATGGAGCACCTGCACATTTCGCACGTGCTGTTAGAGAATGCTAAATAGGAAGTTTCCTGATAAGTAGATTGGGAGAGGTAAATCAATTGCCTGGCCACCTAGATCTCCTGAACTAACACCCATGGATTTCTTCTTTTGGTACTATATCAAACATTTAGTTTACAGCACACCTCCGACCACTGCAGATGATATGACAAGAAGAATCAGAAATTCTTTTGAGACGGTGACCCCTGATATGTTCCAAACGTAAAATGTTCGTTGGAAAAAGAATAACACTGTGTATTCAAGAAGATGGACATCATATCGAACATTTATTGTAATTTTTTTTTTATTTTTTGAGCAAATTATCACACTACATAAATAAAATTTTAGTTTCCATTGTGTACATACCGTAAACCGGGGGAACTTCGACATCCGGGTAAACTTCGACACCTACTATAATTTTTGCCTTTTTTTAAATTTTATATTACTTAGGTATTCTTTTCTGTTGATTATGTTTCTCTTTCTTTTCAGATTGATTTTGCTGAACAATTAGAATAAGTAGGTACCTACCTAGGTAGGTATTAAGATGCCGCGCACATATGCAAAGAAGGTGGGGGGGAAGAAGTTATCAAAATTATCCTCGAGAAAACATGGCCAAAGCTATTGAAGTTGTAAAGCGGAGCATGTCTCAGTTGGCTGCGAGCAAAAAGTTCAAGGTCCCGAGAACAACTTTGTTGGAAAAAATCCACGAGAAGCATCCCAGACAAGTAGGTCGTCCTACTGTGCTAACCCAAGAGGAAGAAGCGTTGATAGCAAAATCTCTCCGGATAGTGAGCGACTGGGGTTTCCCAATGACGCAAGCTGACGTTCGCCAGGTTATTTCAAAATTTGTGGCTAAATAGGGACGATCTATTCCAGGCTGGAAGAATAATCAACCTGGAGAAGACTTTATACATTGCTTTGCGGCAAGTAACAACTTAAGCACTCGCTGAGCCACCAATATTAAACGCCAACGAGCTGCGGTTGGTGCAACACAAATAACCGATTTTTTTAATAACATTAAAGATAAGTTACAGAATGCTCTGCCGCAAAACGTCTACAACTACGACGAGACGAATATATCAGATGACCCGGAGGCCAAGAAAGTTTTAGTCCCCAGGGGAACTAAGCGGGTGGAACATTCGAGAACTTCGATAAGTGTGACGGTTTGCGGCACAGCAAAAGGTGACCTGCTACCCCCGATGGTTGTCTATAAAGCACTACATCTTTACGAAAACTGGACGATTGGGGGGCCTAAAGACACAGCGTATGACTCAACATTAAGCGGGTGGTTTGATATGGTGACCTTCGAAAGATGGTTTTTTGAAATATTGCTTCCTTACACCAAACAAAATACCGCTCCAGAGGAATTAAAAATTGTGATAGGCGATAACCTCGCGTCGCACTTTTCACCTCGCCTTGTAGAAGCTGCCTTAGCCAACAATATATACATGACACCCCTCCCTGCCAACTCTACGCACTTAATGCAACAGCTGGATGTCAGTTTTTTTGCTGCGATGAAAGGAAAGTGGAGGGAGGTTTTGGATAGCTGGAGAAAGGAATCACGTCGAAAAGGGTCCATCCCGAAAGAGCAATTCCCATCGCTTTTAAACCGGTTATGGGTACACATACAAGCAAATGCAGCAAAGAACCTGCAGCCCGGATTTAGATCAACAGGGATAAGCCCTTTTAGCCTTGAAACAGTTTTAGAAAAACTTCTATCTACACAGTCAAATTCGGAAAGGTCTTTGGATGAAAGTTTACTGGAATTTCTGAAGGAATCTCGTGGTTACAATGAAGAAACAGCAATTCGCAAAAGGGGAAGAAAGTTTGACAAGACCAGGTGAACAAATGAAATCGAAACCAGCTACGATGGCACCCAATTTTGCAGATGCCTAAGAACTTGATGTTTTATCAGGTGAAGCAGCCACTAAAACACCGAAGAATGTGATGTTTTTCCACCAAAGTTGCCAAAAAAGACTATTGCCAACAAAGCCAAATCAAAAAACAAAAATCCAAAGAACCACGAAGCCAGTAGCCTCAATGTCACGCGGAAATATTGATAGCAACACTGACCCTTACTGCTCATTATGCAATTGCAGTTATAAATATTACACTGACAAAAATGATTGGATCTGTTGCGTCAGCTGCTTGAAGTGGGTCTGAGGCACTTGTAATCTTGGTTCGGATGACCCCCAATATGAACGTTCTTCTTGTGCCTAGTGCTCAATTTGCTTGATATCTTATTCCGAGTACACTAATAGGAAAGCTTGGATTAAGTGCGTAACGTGCAATAAATGGTTTTGTGAACAGTGTAATAAAGGCTCAAACTGAGCAAATTACGAATGTCCTGTTTGCGAGAATCACGACGACTAAAAACTGACTATTAATATTATCATAATTTTTGTTTGTTATTTTTATTTGTTTGTTTGTTTACTTTGTTCACTTTTTTTGAGAATGTCCCTTTTAATTTTGTTTTTTATGAAATTTGTTTTTTTTTAACCAAAAGTGCCTTAAAACCAAAGGTTTTTACTTTAATGCAATCATTTTATAATCATGTTTTTTTACTGTTCTGTTTGTTTGTTTACCTTCTTGATTACTAACTGTTTTTGAGAATGTTCCTTCCTTCCTTTCACTTTAGTTTTTAGAGAATGCGATTTATTTTTTTAAGCCAAATGTGCTTTAAAGCAAAGTTTTTTATTTTAGTAAACAATAGTTTTATAACATATACTCTTTTGTACTCTTATTTGATACCTAGTTCTGACCTTTAAAATATGATAAAACAATATTGAAGTAATCCAATTTTACTTTTTTTGGGTCGAAGTTACCCAGGAACTGTCCTACTTCGACAATCTACTAAAATACATAGGGTGTCGAAGTTACCCCATATACCGGATAATTTCGACACCAAAAAGAGACCAAAGAAAGGGGGGGAAGGGGGTGGGGGACAAAGCTAATATTTTCGTGGTTGAAAGCCAAGACATCAAGTGTTACAGCGGCACAAGAGTCAACTGTTTCTAGTTGACACATTTTGGTGGGCGAGGCTAAATATGTCAAAAACCTGTCGAAGTTCCCCCGGTTTACGGTACTTTCTATTCTTACTCTGTGAAACTGTTGCATAATGTAGATTAAACTAAAAATCGCAATACATTTTTTAAAGTTTCACTTTATTTTTTAAAATTGAAGCTGACGATTTCGCTTGGATGAGCCACAAGCATCGTCAGAGCTTTGAAAGGTGGCAACTTGTTGTTACGGTTATCGAGAGTAAAGATAAGTGTATAAAAAATCTGTTGCGATTTTTAGTTTAATCTACATAGTGTAGAAATAAATTTATAAACGTTTAAATTAAAGTGACTATGATTTGAATTTGAAAATGTGTTATATTTGCCAAAAATCATTAAGAGTAGGCATTTTGGGAGGATATTTCAATCTATAAATGATATAGGAACAGACAAATTCCAAAATTTATTAAATTAGTTGAAAATTTGAAGGTTTAGGTATAGGAAACCCTTATAGAAGTAGACAGGTAAACCTGTTTTAAAACGATTTTACCCCAAAACGATGACTGCATTAGCTTGTACCAACATAAATCGCACTTGCCCCAAATCAAGGGCAAGAGCGAATTTAGGAATTTCAGATAAAATATATATATAACTTACATTTTATTTTCTGCACTGCAACATTTTCACTGTTGGTTGGGATCCATTAAAGAATCACTCTCAAAAAAATTACAACCTTACCGAATAAAATAAAATTTGTAGCTGCCCCAAAAGTTGTACTAACAAAAAAAGTGGTCGCTCTTGCCCCAACACACCTTACTGGATTCTTAAAATGAGTTTAACTTATGCTTTTGTAAATTTTTTTTTGTTCTACCATAACATTAAGTGTTCCTTACGCTAAATAAATGCATAAAATCATCCTTCTGAAATGCTATCTTATGGTTTCTTTGCTATGTGAGAGAGATTCTGAGTAACGATATAAATATTTAGGAATTCTACTTTTATAGTCACCAAAAATACATCAGTTAATGTTTTCTTCTCATGAATGTTAAACATGCAAAAGAATGTAGGAACGCTAAATTAAAGATATAATTGTGAATAATTCGTTTGATTAATCTTACATAATATTCTTGTAACACTAACATAAAATATCCCGAAAATGGCGTTTAATGTATAAAATGTAAAGAATTAATGATGGATGCAGAACATGATTTAATTTTTATTTTTGCAAATTAACTTTTTATTGATTAAGCAATTTACACGAAAGTAAATTAATTAAATGATACATTTTATTAGTAGAATTAGAATCATTAAAACAAGAAAATGTAAAAGTTGAAAGAGTTTTAGGTCAGAAACAAGTAACCATGTTTTCGTAGAAATCACATAAAACTTGTTAGAATCTTTGAAAAATGATAAAATGAAGTAAGTTAAGAGCCCGTATATATGTAGTTAATGTATATGGTAGCATCCCCTTGCGGGGCAACGGGCGTCGTAAGCGATGGCGACGTCGTCAAGGCAACGTCCTGGCGCCTGAGCACCTCGTCCCCGCTTCTCTTTTCAGATAAATCAAGGCGCATATCTTACACGAAAAAGTTGGATTTACATGTGTACACAACAGCACAGGGTTGTACTTAGAAATTTGATCATTTACTGTACAAAACTTTAAACAAGATATTTTTGTAGCAACCGTGCAAATCACTTACATCGTTTAGTTGCACAATCTGAAAAAGAAAAAATAGATTTTTTAAATGTCAAATAATTAATATAGTGTAGTCGTGAGCAAAGCAACCACCCTAAATCTCCATTTTACAACTGCGGCTTTGTAACAGTACGTGTTTACGCATATTATAAGTTTATTATGTTATTATCATTATAGAACAACTCCTGCGAAATTGTCCCACTGCGTTAACGAAGAATCACATAAAAAAAAACACAAAATTCTTCTTAGAACATATTTATTTTTAAATATTACAAATACATTTTTGGGTGTGTGTTTTTTTCTCAATAATATACATAAGTTAGCTGCAAAATGCCGAGACTATAATAGATTGCACGAGTGTTTCTTTACATACGCATCTAAACGACGCAACCCCGAACGGCTTATGAGCTACAAAATGAACAATACGCTAGGGACAACTGTATTTGTTATACCCTAATAATGAAGCAGCTGCCAGAAACCGAACTTAAATATAGAATAATGGCATTTATTCTGTTCACATAAATTCGGTAAAACATCAAAAAAATACTCACATGTAAAATAAACATTAACAAAATATTACAAAAAATTGCGTGTAATAAATTAGTCCATTCATACAAAGATTAAAGTAGTACTAATCAAAATGAAATAACAGACTCAAACATAATCAATCCGTCGAAGACGAGCCCTTCATAATCCACAATTTTACCCTGTCATTATTATACCTATTCCTATATTGAAAAAATAATTTTGTTTATATGGGTTACATCATCCTCAAAAAACACATTTTTAATCAAAAATCTCATTGGTCTGGATAAGTCATAAGCAATATTCCATCAAATCAGCTTAGAAATTATTTCTGGAGCATCAAAAATATTTGATTGTTAAACACTACCACAAAAATTCCTGAGTTTCTCAAACGTAATTCAAGATTAAATTGAAGATTAAAAATTTGTGGCTCAACTAGGCCAAGCATATGATTGTTAATCATGTACTGTAAATCTAACATCCATCTCCATGTAACTTGACCATTTTGTAAAACGAAACAACCGAACTTGGTAGTGAGGATTAATATTGATCAAATAAATACAAAGAATAGAAAACTCGAGTAAACTAATAAAAAAATAAGTGTAAGAGAAACAGCAAAAACAAGTAAAGTTGAGGATGGTACATTTTTTAAAATAAGCAAAAATACCATAATCATGTTTCCAGATCACCCTCTAGTTTTCGCATTTCTGGAAATATGTAAAATGCGTTAATAATCGAAATTTCAAAAAGGTCAAAGAAAAAGTTCTCGGAACTTTTTTAATACCTATTCCTAAAAATATATACCTATGGTAACAATTATTACAAATATTAAAATTGTTTAATTTTACTTATGTAAATTTTAGTATGCGTTGGTAGGAAGGACACTAATTTTATTACCACGTTAACCATGTGTAATTCTCAAAAATAATTGAAAAAGATCATTGAGAAATAAGAATAAAAGCCAGTATAAGCTTGGATTTAGAATGCTTAAAGGATAATTTTGTAATAATGCATAATATCAACAATGATTTATTTATGCGTAGGTTTGTAATCTAAAACTTCAGCAATATTTTATACAACAAATTAATTGTAATAGTAAATCTGTCAACGCATACTTCAATTTGCGTTAAAATTAATACAATTCATTACCTATTTCTGTTAATATTATGGCGTAAGTTTTAAATAAATAAATTACGATTAAATAGGGTCACGGTGCACATTTAATTGAGATTTAGGCCATTAGCTTATTAAATTCATGGTAAACGTAAAATGAAGGACATTTTTTATGTTTGAATGTATACGTATGACCTGTCATTACAGTGAAACTGTTTAAATTTAAATCAAATGTCTCGTTTTTAATTTTGCTAATCTTATTGGTTGCGTATTGAGACATAAAACAATTTTTTATATCGTTTTGTTTATTTAGCTTTTCCAAAAGTTTGATCTTAACACTTCTCTTCTTGAAAAATGGTGGAACTAAATATGAAATTTTTAATATTTAAGCAACACGTGACTACCACATACGAATCAATCCAAGCTATGTATTTATCTCATCCAAATTCTCTGACAGTAAAATGAATAATGTAAGCACAAGACCTCAGTTATATGAATCAAACTATACTACTTATATTGTGAACAAGGGTACTATAGAAATAATGAGAATTGCCAAAGCTAATTATTAGTTTGATAACGATGTATTTACAAAGTTACGACTGGTTTTGTACCAGTGGTCCTTCTATAAACGATAGTCATTTAATAAGCACAAAATGTGCGCGGTTATGGCTTATTAACGAGACCTGATCACGGAAGAGGGGGGGGGTGCGTACTAATCTGACTCTTTGGTAAGCACAATTTTAAGCAAGTTTTCGCTTTTCAATGTTAGAGTTTAATAAAAGGAATCGTTGCATTATTACTCTTCAATCAGAACAGTCAACCTAAATCCGTTGGATTGCGACACAGCAGATTCCCGCTAATTCTGGGTTCAGGTCTACGTCCAAATTTTACCCATACCCACTTAATAACCGCCCAATTCAACAAACACTTGCTAACCGCTCTACATAAGAATATCAATATCAGAGCTAGACATTCTGATACAGGCATTGACAAATCATTAGAGCGCTTGTGTAGCATAATTATTTTTTTTACCAAGAATCTAAGCTACCATAACTTGTGTGCTGTTTATGGACGGATATAAAAATGTATGGATCGAATTATCACAGGAAATTAATCGTGCACACTTCAGAATACGCCAATATCAGGAAATGACACCATGTGTATTCGCATTGTCAAGCAGATAAGAGTTGTTGCAGATGTGAGATTTGAAAATATCTGCAGATACAGATAGTCGTTATCTGTCGAATGTCAATACTTTTGTAAGAGTTGACATGTGCCATACAAAAATGGTTCATGTGGTACTGGCCCAAAGGTATTGTACTTTTAGACAACACTGAATGCTTGTTTCTGTCAAAATACAACATTTCTGAAACTTTCATGTAGAAGAACGTTATTTCTTTAACCAGTAATGTCCTAAATGTCCCAGATGATTTTTATTAATAAGGTAAGTTTATCTTGCTTACTAAGGTTTAAGAAAACAATATTATAGATAATTTCCACATAAAAACATGGTGTCATACTGTCAAAGCTGGCAACGATTGCCTTAGAAAAATTGGAAAATCACTGACCAAGATGTACTGTGTTTTAAGACAACTCTCACCTGCGTATTGCTGTCAAAACGCAAAAATTGCAATAACAATATAAGAAACATTTTCCATACAGTGACGAAAGGATATTATGTATTAGTCGCACATAATAATATGGGGTTTTACTTTCGAAAAAAGACTCATGATAACCTGGAGATGTTTTCATCAGAATCTGCTTGTGCTAAATTAAACTTTTATCGATCATTTGGGTTACCGTAACATATTTTTGCGCGTGGTTATCAAGATGATGGTGTAATGTATTACCTTATTTGACTTTATAACCCCAAGCGGAGTAAATTATTTTCAAATCTTGTAATTGTCATTTATATGAACAGAATATCCAAACAATTCAACATGATAAAGAACGCTGTGAAGAAAGGGTTACATGACTGAATTATCTAATTCTCAAGTTCCACAAACAGTTTCCGTTCACAAAAGTTTAAAGATCCTTACGACGTAGGAATATGGGATCCTACTTTCAAAGCAAGACATTCTCACATTCATAATGAAAAATAATCAAAGCGTTTGTGTATCAGAATCTTCTGTGCTGGATTAAATTTTTAGAGATGAAAATTATCATTGGGTATTCTTAAACTCAAAGAACATTATGGACTATTAGATTATAATTCAAAGCGATTTTCAGAACTTTAATATCTCAAGGATAAAGATCTCTGTCAATAAGTGGTTACATACCCAGAAGAAGTCGCTCAAACTGTAGAAACATTTTTGACATAAGTACTATGAAGAAAAATAATAGTGTTCATTTGAATATTGACGTTTTTAAAAAGTTTCGTTCACTTCGTATTTTCAATCAATGTGTTCAATCCGATAAGTGAAAAGTACGTGCCGTTATTGCTTGCTAACTGCCCAATACTACTAACTAAGGTTTAAGAAAACGATGTTGTGAATCATTTGTACTGTGTTACGCATACAATGGTCGCACGTAAGAGTACGGTGTAGGACTCACATAATCCGAAACTCATGACTATTACCTTTAAGGATCTTTATATTTGATGGTATTACCTCACTTGAAATAAGGATTGTAGGTAGTTATTATCCAACAATGTAGGTATGCATACAAAAATTATTCGAAAACTACTAACCTAGAGGTATTGGGGTTTAAGGGAACTCTCACTCGCGTGTTGCTGTCGAAAGAAAGGTACTACAAAAGAGCAATATGGTTTATCTGGAGTATAATTCTAACCAATGTATTCTTTAAATAAGCGGTTACACACAAGGACGTTTGTTTTCAATTTTATAATAATCCAATATCAAGAAATGTTATCATTTTAGTTAGTTGGCCTTATTATGGCATGCTTTCAGAGAAAAAAAAATTGATTTTCGCAATAAAGAAAAACGATTGTTTATTACAATCTCCTTTTGTGGTTAATTGAACTTCTGCCATGTATTTTGGTCGCCATAACTTTAGAGCTAGCTTTCTTATAGTCACCGAATGAAGGGTGTCGTTTGTACCACAGGAAATTGATCTTAAGCTTCACATTAAACTCTTGATAATAAACCAATATCAAAAAACGCTATAATTTCGGTGACTTAACCTTATTATTGTGGCATACTTTCGGAGCGAAAAACTTTTATATACCGGGTCCGCCATCGCTCTGGCATTCCTTTTTACCTTATTTTTCAAGCCCTATAGCTTAAAAATATTTTCATGTATACAGGATGTTCCATTTTTGCTGTACAGCACTCTACTCTTTTATTTTAAATGGAACACCCTGTATATTATTACATTTTTTTATTTCCTGTTGGAATTGAGGGTCGCTTTGTTAAGCATACATGTCGTCACCTATAGTCCACCGTTTCGGCGTCTCACCTTTTTTGAAAAAAACATGGCGTTTGCGGCATACCCAGAATGACTAATATCTCGCAAAGTAAAATAGGTAGGGACATGCGGTTTTCACCATTCCATAGAGCATGAAAAAGTCAATAGAAACTTATGAAAAAAATCATTTTTGAGGTACTAATTTTTTGCGGGTAAATTTATAATTTTCGAAAAATTGAATCATGAATAACTTGATTTTTTTAAAATAGAAAGGTATATATTTTTTTATATAAACAGACGCGGATTTTTTTTCTTTTTCGATTTTGTTAATACACATATTGATCTATCTTTAGCCGTTTTTACAGAATTGGCGATTTTCTATTTTTTATTTTCTTTTCTGCTATATCGCAGTCGCCATGTAACAGAGAAACAAGGAAAAGTACGCAAAATAATTATTTATTTTAATTTTATGTTAATCATGTTCCATTTAACAAACTAATTCTAAAAGAAAAAAAATCAAAAGGAAGCAATTAAAAGTATTTTAATTCAATAAGTTTCTCAAAATGTCGTCCATTTTATTTTAAAGTCTTGACATTTTTGTGTTGCATTGGAAAATGCGATTTTTATTTTGTTTTTTATTGTTTCTTGCGTGATACTAGACAACAAATTACCGATATTCGTCATGATATTTATGAGTACACTTTTTTATTGAAGTAGGCTTTGCTATATTTACATGAAGTACAAAAACAAAAGCCAAATTGTTGTTTGACAGTCACAAGAAATAGCAGAAACTGACTTATTAGTTGCAATTAGCTATTAATCAACATGAATTTTACTCAAAACGAATTAGTGGACATGGTGTTTGTTTTGGGCGAGTGTAAAAGAAATTGTCTTTTGGCTGTTCGTGCGTATAAACAGATACGCTCATCGACGTCCTCCATGTACCCGTGCGTTACAAAAATTATTGGCTCGATTTGAGCAAACAGGAAAGGTACACTACAAAGTAAATGGCCAAAGAAGAACAATTAGAACAGAAGAAACGGAATTTATGGTAATGCAGAGCGTTATCGAAAATCCAAACGTCAGCACAAGCCAAATATCTAATGCCATTAGAACTATTAGTATTACTTCGGTAAGACGGGTACTAAAAAATAATAAATATCATCCATATCATGTATAATTACACCAAAAATTAACTGTGGGTGATTTTAATGCAAGAAAAGAGCTTTTTATCAATGGATGTTAAATAAGTTAAATGAGGACCCACGTTTTACGTCCATTATTTTATTTACTGATGAAGCTACCTTCCATGGCAACGACCGAGTAAATCGTCGGAATTTTTATTATTATGATAATATAAATCCACATATTGTGCGATATTCGGATCATCAGCACAGATGGACGGCAAACGCGTGGGGAGGAATTGTAAATAACTTTGTGATAGGTCCTTATTTCTTTGATCATGATTTGAATGGTAACCGATATCATGTGGTATCAGCATGATGGTGCGCCTTATCACTATGCTAGGAATGTGCAGAGTTTTTTAAATCTTCAATTTCCCAATCGCTGGATCGGCCGATGAAGTCCCATGTCATGGCCTGCAAGATCGCCGGACCTAACCATGATGGACTTTTTTTGTGGGGGTTTGTCAAACATTTCGTATATGAAGAAGAACCTACAACACAAGAAGTAATGAAAAACAGAATAAGCACCGCATTTGCTGACGTAACTCCAGAAATGCTATTAAATGTGCGTCAATCTCTGCAGCAAAGGCTTGAAAAGTGTTCAAAATTAAACGGACAGAACTTTGAGCACCTCTTCAATTAAAATGTTTGTTACTGTTCATTTTTTCCTAATAGCTTTAGTTTGTTAAATGAAATATAATTAACATAAAATTAAAATAAATTGTTATTTTGCGTACTTTTCCTTGCTTTTCTGTTACATGGCTACCGCGATATATCAAAAAAGAAAATAAAAAATAGAAAATCGCAAATTCTGTAAAAACGGCTAAAGATAGACCCATATATGTATTAACAAAATCGAAAGAGAAAAAAAATCCGCGTCTGACTATGTAAAAAATATATACCTTTCTATTTAAAAAAAATCAAGTTACCCATGATTCAATTTTTCGAAAATCAAAAATTTACCCGCAAAAAATCGGTATCTCAAAAATTATTTTCTTCATGTTTTTATTGACTTTTTCATGCTCTATCGAATGGTGAAACCCGCATGTCCCTACATATTTTACTTTGCCAGATATTGGTCATTTTTGAGTATGACGCAAACGCCATTTTTTTTTCAAAAAACGTGGGATAACGCCGACACGATGGACTGTAGGTGACATATATGCTTAACAACGTGCCCCTCAATTTCAACAGGAAATTCAAAAATGGAATAATATACAGGGCGTTCCATTTAAAATAAAAGAGTAGAGTGCTGTGCAATAAAATCGGAACACCCTGTATACATGAAAATATTTTTAGGTTATAGAGCTTGAAAAATAAGGTAAAGTTCGTTTTTATACTTTTTTGTTACAACAAATAATGAAGATGCTAAAAAGGAATGCCAGAGCGATGGCCCACCCGGCATACGCAATGAAGAAAAACGATTGTTTACTATAATCTCCTTTTGTGGTTCATTAAACATCTGCCAATAATTTGGTCTCCGTAACCTTAAAGCTAGCTTTCTCGAGTAGTCATCGAATTGAGGGTGGCGCTATTATCACTGAAAATCTTGAGCCTAACATTACACTGTTGATAATAATCCAATATAAAAAAATCTTATCATCTTAGTTACTTTAACTTATTATCCCAGGTTCAGTAGGGAGTGCAAACAGTTGCTGCAGTGTTCCAGATAGAAGAACAGTATGGTTCATAAAGATCGTTATAAATAAATGGTAACTCGTACATACGGAAATATTGGAATGAAAAATTTATTTCAGCTGTTAGAAGAAGAAAAATAAGTCAATGTTCATAATTTATAAAAATGTATCCATATATTGTTGACCGCTGTGGGGTTAAGCTTCATGTACTCAAGTATCTTGTGAAATGTATGACAATTGTTCCAGAAGACGGCCAAACTATTTTTTTTGTTTTTATAATAAACTTTCACTAATGAAACGTCATAATCTGGAAGAATTCCAAATCAGGGATTTCCTTTTGAATAATAAAAATAGTTAAATCATAGTTCAAGAAACGAACTCATCCATTTCTGGAGGAGATTCAAACTAGATTGGAAGAACGTTTGGCACAAACGTTTTGCAAGTTGTCTGGTATCCATTAAAGTGTTAATTGTCGTATCAGTACATTGTTATTTTGAACCAGTGACCAACGTATACTAAAGTGTTGAAATATTAAATTATCGCGTGGTCAATAATTTTATTGGCAGCACTGAAGTTTCTATCGAAAATTTGTCTTTTTTGAAAACGAGATGAAACCACAAACATTACTAAACACCAATCATTTATGCATACGATTTTTTATTAAGGTAATTCACGTACTTATCCAGAAATGAGATTTTTGATTTAACCAATCAGTTAATTAGATCACATCCAATAAAACATTGGTAAGTAAATTTTACTGCAAATAAGTTCATTTATTGATTTATATTTCTATTTAGCTCAACCTGACTGTCAGATTTGATTATTTTACAGTAACCATTAAGCTATCCCAAAAACTACCGAATCTGTTTTTTCATTTTAATATTCCTTACGTGAAAACATAAAAAGACTTAACAAAATTGATTTTTCACTAAGCCTTTTGTTAAATTTTTATAAATCATGTGATCATATTCACATAAAAGCTTTGATGACTGGACTAAAGATTTATATATGCGTATACATATATTTTTTTATGTAGATATATAACATTTTTACAAGATGGGCTGCCACAATGTCCTGTTTGCGCTCAAAAATGTGGGTCCGCACAAACACCGAGATCACTAAACCGTATATACAAGTTTACTTTTATAAGAATATATACAAAGTCACACACTCACTGGATATTTTGTCTTTTAGCCGAATGTTCTTCGTCGGTGTCCGAAATGACATCGCTATTTTCATCGGTTTGATTATCCAGTACTTCTTGTTTTCTTTTTGCTGTTGCCATTTCTGCCGCGTGTTTTTTTCTCCACTTCGTTCGTCTATTTTGGAACCACACCTGAAAAGAGATAATTATGAAAATCTATATTGATACGTTGTAACGTACGAGCGTTTTGAGGTATTGTAATTAATAATTTATCGTGTTTCAAGCATCTCATAATACGGTTCTAGTTACAAACATTGAACAAGGGTGGAGAAAAGGCGGGGCGTTCCTTTGTAAAAGAGTCAAGGGGTGCGAATACGTCGTTTAACCTTCCGCAAAACTGCTAAACGCTTAAATCGAGCTGTATGTTTTCAGCGATTTCTGTAGAACAAAGCCATTATATATTAAATTTGCGAATTACAAGGTATTTAGAGCTATAGTATGCTTATAAATCATGTAAAATAGGGTCTCGAGGCTCCGAAGTTAATACAGGGAGCAGCCGTGGAGCGATGCGCTCATTTGGACAACGCTAACGGAGCTCATCAATTAAAGATGTTACGGATTATGGCAGCTACCCAAAAATGCCCTGACGATAGAAAGAAGTATATTATCTAAAACATACATTTTTTACAGGTGGTTTTCATAATATCAGATTTTAAATTATAAGGCTGTAAATAAATTTGAAGACGGCTCCCCTTTCTTATTATACCGTTAGGTTGTAATATCCTGTTTAGACATTAATTTTCGAATAGTTGCTTGCCAGCCGATGCGCTCTTTGATGAGACGGTAGTTCATCCGCACTCTTTCGAACGCTTTTTAAGCTTTATTTCGTTAGTTCGATTTTGTAAATTTTCCGTGGTATGTTCGGGTTTAGAAAGCAAGCAGATAACGACTAATATTGGGTGTTGTATAATCATGTGAAGGAAGTGGCGGAAAGGGTTAGAGGTTTTGGTTCATAATTAGAAAGCGAAATTTCAAGTTGGGCTACGTGGGTATAGCAAGTAACTATAAACAGAAGTAAAGGCATCGAAAACAAATTACACGATCCTCAATTTGGCAGCGAGGGAGAACATTGGGGACCGCAGTGCAGCATATACAGCTAATTACGCAGTCACTTAGCGTTAATCGATTCGGTCGCCTTACGTTAACGGTTAACGACACACTAATGACCCAGCATTTACATAGCGTCCGGGGATTACAGTGGCTCGCGCGTGTAACTCATACCGATTTTATCTGGAATTATAAAACAGAACATTTTGCGCTCGCAAACAATAAAAACATACATACGTCACGTAGATTAGCGCCGTCACCGATAAATCAAACCGTCATTTCGCGAAGAGCAGATCCCCTTTCCACCGCCGAATCCAGTAATGCATCGATACCGCAAAATAAAATTCCATATATGTGTCATATACCGTGATGGATTGGAAAGCCGACAGACAGCAATGGCGACCAAAAGTGGTTGGGGATGAAGCACGAATCTGCTGCAACGAATGTCGCCGTTAAGGGGAAATTTATATACGATATATCAGTTAATTGAATTCGGTAAATATTACGGTTTGATGGTTGCACGGAAATTTCATTTGGTTTTAATATTTATCACGCGTATTCTCTATTACTGAAATGATACATGATCCATTTTATTAGCCATGTACATGATAATAAATACATTTTGTTTTAGCAACAAGCCAATTTATCTCTGCACAGTCATTGGCCAAGACGCCACTCTTTCTAAATCGGCTAAAAATTGAGTTTCGATTAACGAGCCGGTCCAAATGTTAACTAAACATTAAGCGCACTATCATCTCTTTTCATTTTAAACCCGAACGTTGTTCGTGCAGTCGAGATTCCGCTAACTTATTAATTCTCGAGAGAGCTTTTTATTTAGCATTTTTATTTAATCTGAGCGCAGTTTTATTATCATAAAACATTCCGCATTTTTGTAAATTAAATCCTTCCATCCTCGCGAGAGCATTGAAGGGGCCGACCGAGCATCGCGCACGATTTGATGCACGTAAATAAATAATAAGACGGGGGTTGTGACAGTTAAACCACGGATACAGTTTACTTCATTAACTGAAAGGGGACCTCAGAGAATACAACAAAAAATAATCTGGACAAAACATTGGTGGCGCTACCCTCTCTAGTAGCAGTTACGTTGAGGTAACAGCTAGAGTGGCTCTAATGAGCCCACTCGTAAAAACTCTATATACTTTTAAGATCTTCGTCTTAGCGGTGGAAATTAAAAATTAATTTTGTCCTTGTTATAAGTCTAATTTAATTAAATTAGGAAGCGTTCGTGGATTGGGTGGCGAATTCGATGTTAGTTAGTATTGGCACAATCTTAGTATGCCTCTATGATGTACCGTCAGAAGAGGGTGTACGGCTGTATGAGCATAATCTCCTGACAAATTGAATTAGGGTGGCGGGCAGTCTCTGTAGGGGCGCCACTTGTTTATAACAAACAAATCCCTCGGTATTCGTCATGGAAAACTTGTGGATTTGATATTGAAACACGAAATGATTTGCAGAGAAGTAATCTAAGAGAATGGCAAATTGACAGAAAAATATATCTACATTTTTCATAAGAACAAAGTCGCCGTCTTCGAATGTAAAGGTATTATCACATAAACCCTTAGTAAAATAAAGATTTTTACTTAGAAGTGAATTGAAAATAATAGACGTTTCGCGAAGCTACAGAATCGGCGAGACTCGAAATTGTAGGAATTGGAAACAAGGTACAGAAGAAATAAAATGCTTATTTAAGAGTATAGAAAACATTGCTACGCGTGGAACGTCTTAACACTTAAAAACAAGATTGATGAGTTCAAAATGAATTCGCGTTTTGCGTCTCAGTTTCGTAACGAAGATCCATCTGTAGCTATAATTGGAGCTTAGCCAGATAATTGGAGTCGAGAAGATCCAATCATTTCAGGATGCTGTAAAAGCACCTCCGCATAGTCTGTAGGATATCGCACCTACTGAAACCAGTGATACGATTCTTAATTCTCTATATTAGTATAAGCCGGGTAGTGAGAGGGTGGGTTCAAATTCAATTAGAGCAAAGCGAGCGACATATTTCCGCAACCCTACTTTTTCTGCTTTAAACCACAATATTAGGCGTATTATTTTTTGTCAACACGCAGGCTTATATTCAAATCTCACTGGCTAGAGATTCAATAAAAATGCAAATGTAGGGAGTAACAAAAGGGAGCATTTACACTTGTCGATAGCGCTCGTCAGTACCAAGTTAGACATTAGGATAGGTACCTCAGGGTCGCTCAGTGTTTTCATTAATTCCGAACATATCGCTCCACACGCGTCGCCACCGAATTACTCACGAGGGATTTTCGATCTGGCCAGTTTTAACCCCACAACGTGCTTAAAGTTAATCGGATTAATTTGAAACGAACTGATACTTACTTTAAAAATCAGACAGGGCAGATTGCTCCATTTACCGACCGCCGCATATTTAACGCTTTTGTATTTTTATTTCTATTAATGTAGTATAATCATTTCCTTGAAAGTGACTAAAAGAAAAGATACAAACCTTTACTTGCGACTCCGTCATTGATAAAGCATATGCAAGTTTGGCACGTTCGGGGCCTGCTAAATATTTAGTTTGCTCAAACGTTTTTTCTAGCGCAAATATTTGCTGACCCGAGAAAGTTGGCCGCGTGTGTTTTTTCTTTGCATCCTTATCCGGGCCAACCCCACTCAGTGCACTTTGACTCACTGTAACAAAAAAATTATTATTAGTAATTATAAACTACAGCTAGTTCGATAATTGCTTATAACATATAATTCAGCTGGTTGGAGTGCAATCCCCTCTTCAGTTGTAAATAAGCTCTTTTAATGTTTTTATAAGTGTTCAGCACTAAGTTAAATTCAGTATGTGGTGTATACACAGCTTTTATTGCCGAATTACGATTGAGCCAAAATACGTTTCATCGCCAATATTACAGTATTTTTTCATTTTTTCATTATGTGGACTGCTCAAAAACCGTTTTAAGCAACGTTATAAAAGACTGAAAATGTAAATACTGTCCGAAAACGACCTAGAAAATTAATAAGGATTTAATTTTAATTTTCAGATCGCCAGCTTTTTGTGACGCACCCTTTTTTGTTTTTATTTAATTTTTTGTCTTGTAGTTTATCAAATACGTAAATCAAATCTTCGGTATTTTATAATCTTCGGGAAATTCTTTATACGGATATTTTAAATAATGGGAAATAAATTTGATTTAATCTATTTGAATGGTCAATATTGCCTTTTGGTGTAGTACATTTTGAACAGACCTGTGAATCACGCTTAATAAAAAGAACCTTTTAGCTAACGTTTATTAAGTTAATTTGCATCAAAATTAGCACGTATAAAAGCTCGTATTACGCAGTTTTCGCACCAATTGGTTTTTTATTGTTGGGATTAAAAGAGAATCCGCGATGACACCAAATGTTTTATCATTGCACACCAGAGCGAAACTTTGCCGTTCACATTATATTCAAGTTCATAATGTAAAAGCCCAAAAATACTACATGTTTAATAATTTAATACACAGACCTTTGAAAAAAAAAATTAAATTGATATAGAAACTTTATTGAACATTTCTGAAAACCTATCTCCTACGAAATACATCATTTTATCTTCCCTTTTTGTATTATTTGTTTCATGATAAAATCGTTATTGCAGTTAAAATTTTTAACAACTTTGGTCTGGAATCGATCGGGAGTCCTTCAGAAATAAAAGTAAATAACTTTAACTCAAATATAGCAAACAAGTATTTTTGTATAATTCCTTAACTTTATGAGCTAAACATATCCACTGGTTACTCCCATTATAGAAATCAAATGTCCTGCCCGGAACAGAATTTGAACCCGCGGTGTCGTTATGCACAATCAAACCACTTTACTGGTTCACCAAATTGCTTTACATTTATTTGGTTATGTATGTACCATACGCCTACAAATTCGTCTTGTCTGGCTGATCCAGCACGTCTCTCATCCATCGGACCGTTTTGGCCACAATTATAGGAAAAAACGGCTCAGCTTTCTTCAAATCTGTTTACGCCAGTTAACATCAATACAATTGAAAATGTGCGCCGCCTATTTTTACCCTTACTGTGCCATGGCTCACGCTTATCAACATTTTAATGAACCCCCTGTGTCAAGTGTATGCCATTCAAAAGAATTTTAGTGGAGATTTCGAATATTATTTGATTGACTTCCAAGTATACCTTATTCCTTAAAAACGTAAATCTCGATACCTTCAGGATGGTTTCCAAGGTTTCATGTAATCTTCATGAGCTTCTTACATAGCGTATAGGTTAGGTCCATCCAGTTTATTAATGTCTGTGCAAGCGATTATCTAAAGAAATAGTTCATTTCCCAATCATCACGTTTTTTAAAGAGGTGCGATCGTGGTGGGGTGACCACTACTGAGTCAAAAGCCAAAACAAAAGCAAAATTGCTAATGATACCATAGTCCGAATTGGTCGCTTTAATATTTTCGACGTTATCATGGATTCAACATTTTGTAAATTTTTATTTGTAGTCCAAATTCATGGAAAAACACTAATGATACTGTTTTGATAATACACTAAAATTTGTCGATTTAATCTTTTCTACATCATTTTGGATCCGACAACTCAAAATCCGTTCACCAATCGGCAGCATAGCATTTAGTGAAGTGTACCTCCCATTTTAGACTTGGTTAAAAGAAAAATTTCCTTCGGAAGCATTTGTAAGTGCCAACTTGTCGCAAAAATTAAGATCAAAGTAACCACGTCAAGATCGATGTGATCATTTCGCAAAATGTATCATATCGTTGAGAAGAATTTATTTAGGTCTGGTCAAATGAAGTTACTAATAACAGTATAAACACCTTCTATTCTAAAAAAAAAAAATATTTTTCCAAATTTTCTTCCTTTTCGGTGCCCTGATTTTGTGTATTTTTCGTGTCTCGCTTATCTTTGGTGTATATTCCTGTAATGTGTATGTCAAACATTTGCACAGTTAATTTAATGCTAACAAAACTCAGTGTTGCCTTATGTCCGCCAAAAAATATCGATCATTTCCTGTTGTAAGTATGAATGGCTCAGTTCTTAAGTTTTCAGACTCTATTACCCTGTTGGGTATCACTGTATCTTCAAATCTCTTATGGGTTGACCATTTGTCAGCTACCAAAATATCTGCTCGTAAAATAGGCTTTTTATACAGATTTGAACAGTACTTTACCTCCCGACAACTCCTTCTGCTGTATAAGGCGCAAATTCGGCCTCATCTGGAATATAATTCTCAACTCTGGGTTAGTGCTCCCCAATACGCTCTCGATATGGTTGATCGTATTCAAAAGAGAGCGATTAGGCTTATAAATGACCCGTCCTTAACTTCTCACATACAGTCTCTTGAGCATAGAAGGATGGTTTCAGTTCTTTCTTTGTATTATCGTTATTACAACGGCTATTGTGCTGCTGAATTATATTCTTTGATACCATCTCGGGCTACCTTTGCGAGAAACACTCGGTCATTCATGTCATCAGTATGCAGTACAAATCTCCATTACCAAACGGACGCAATCCACATTTTTCTACACGACTTCTAAACTCTGGAATGATCTCCCTAGTTCCTGTTTTCCTCTCACTTATGATATGAGAAAATTTAAGGTAGCTGTTCATATGCATCTATGATGGATAGAGGGATATGCATCCTCCTAAGTGTTCCTGAGTGCTTTAGCACGATAGGCCAAATTTAGCCTGTTCAGGTCCACAATCATAAAAAATAAGTTCACTAAATCCCTATTTTTGAAAAATTTTTCAAAACAAGTCATAAGGCACTCACAGACACCTCGCCGTGTTCAAAGCAGATGACAAATACACATGTTGAATACAGTGCCCTACCCGTGTTTTCTTTGCCAAAGTGGATATCCGTGGTAGGAATAGTGACTTTATAAAACACTACAGTTCGGAATAACCTTAGGGTCCATTTGGCAGAAAACTTAAAACGATCAAGTGCAGGGGTTGGACGAAATTGCAACAACTTTATGACATTGAATGTGCTTAAGCGTTATTGACGCATATTTGGTGTTTACCTATGACGAAACAAACATTTAAGATAATCCCGGGACTCACGAACTCGTATTTTCAAGCACAACTAAGCGAATCCAAAGGGTTCAAGAGCATTCTAAACTTATAATTTATTCAAAATATAAACCATAATTTGGCGATACTACCCCTGAAACCATGAAAACAGTTCTTGGGGGTAGTTCCATATAACTTTAATTCATTATTATTGTTGAAAATGTTAAACTTATCAATTTAGAGAATGTGAAAAATTTTCATTGTAATTTATATGATACTCCTGTGAAGACGTATATCATGCACAAGTATACAAAAATATCTTTCAAGCCTTTCCAAAAGGTCATAGGTGTAGTATTGACTTGACTTCTAAATACCTGATATCTGGATCCAAAGAATCCAAGCGCAATTACCGGTTAAGTCAACTTCGGATGAGTAGATCATGACTGTCAGCTTTATTGAAAAGAAATCTAGGGTTTCAGTAAAGCAAACACTGTCAGCGAATGTGGTGAGGCATTGGAACCATAAAGCGCTCTTCACCAAATATCAGCTATTGAAACATTTACGGAAGGTCCACGGGCAATACAACCAAATGATGGTCCTTCAGGAACCGCACATCGAAATATCCTACTATGTTGATTTTTGAGTTGTTATCCACAGTCTGTACCAAGTTTCAACTAAACTGTGAAATAACACAAATAAACTACGGGCATCTAAATTGGCACAATACTAGCATTACGGGCCTTACTAGATAAACCCAACAATAATGCTTTATTTGGTACCTACTCTACACAAAGGATTGATTTTTGTATACATTGGCAAATACACCTCCGTTTTAAGGTATACTTTTACAACACTGCAACGTGGTATATAGATTGTTCCACATAAGGACTATCAGGAGATCATTTTAAAAATCTGCTAAAAAACCGACTGACAAAACTTTTACGCAAGGAAATATACCTCTGGTTTGAATATGTTTGAAACCTCAACAGCATAAATTTGTGATTTAAGTGTTTACAATTTCGGGATTACTGGACCCGAACTAAAGATTATCTTATAACAGAACTTCCTTTATTCCAAAATTTGAATGATTAATAATAATTAATTCTTAAACTTAAAGAATAAAAATCCGAATTTGTTCTCACGTAATCCATTCAATTGAGTGCTCAAAAAATTGTAAAACACCAAATAAACTCAGTAAATTGGTCTTTGAGATTTCTCCGCTTCATCTTTTTGATATAATGTTTGACCAATGTGTCTTGATGTAGAATTTCAGGTTATTTCTTCATTTACGCTACGTATGTTACTCGTAGTAGAGCGCCATGAAAAAACCAACATGGATAATGAACTGAGAAAAAACAATATTAACGTTTATCAGACTACAAAAATATTGAAGTTAAAAAAAGACGAATGTAAAACTAGAATTCCAAAAAATGGTGTTGAATGAAAAACTTACAGATAGGGAAGAAATATTAAAAGGACACAAGAACCAAGAAATTTTGCCAAAAAAACGGAAATGTATAGTAACATTGGAGGGATGTCGAACAATTTATGAGAGCGACCTGCCCATGAACAAGGTTAAGAGTGAAAAAACTATAAAGTTAGAATTGAAGATAACACGTTTTAGGTTTAAATAATAAGAGATGACCGGGAGAACTTTCGATGATTGGTGTAAGATCCATTTGATAACAGGTTTAAACATACTAATATTGCAGTGAGGCTTAGAATGGACAAAGATCTGAAGAAAACCAACTGGAAAAGGAAGAATAATTGGGAAAATCCCATAATATAACTCGGCATTTAGACCACCTATTGATTTCTAGTTTTCGCTGTATGTACTCTAGTTGTGCAAGGTACAACAATTTTCCCAAAACTTAGGAAAGGAGAGCAGTAAAAGGTATAAATGTTGTTTACAATCTCTATTCGCACACTAATTTTATTAGAGTCGCGGCATTATGACCAGGAGCTTAATTCTACGCCAAATGGGTGTTTGATATCAAGTTTTGTTCCAAATCTATATTATTACACTAATTGAAGTAGGTTCACTGCAAAAATCATTTCCTCGATTATTGATAGCTAAATTCTGTGCCCATGAGTGTTGTTTAGCATTTGCACTGAATTTTATCTCCAAAATCTACGTTAGTACACCAATTTCAATGTATACGCTCCCTCCATAAAAGCTACACTGTGTGGGGCATAAGTGTTGGCCAGAATTTGGGCCAAATTGTACCCAAAATCTATATTTGCACATTAATTTCGTTACGGTTACAGAAGAATGAATTGCCTAAATTATCAAGAGTTAAATTTTGCGCCCATAAGCCTTTGTCAGATTTGAGACCGAATATTGCCCAAAATATACATTATACACCAATTTTATTGGAGTCCAAACAAGATTGACTGCCTATATATCCAAAAGTTCTGTAAACTTTGCGAGTTGGTCAGCATTTGTGCGGAATGTTGCTCAAAATCTACGCTGATACATTAATTCTATTATGGACGCGGTAAAATATATTCACTCGATGACCAAAAGCTAAATTATGTGGTCCATGAATGTAAGTCAGCATTTGCGCCGAATATTGTGCAAAATCTATATTTGTTCATTAATTTTGTTGAGGTTGTAACAAAATGAGGCCGAATGTTTCCCAATATATTTATACACGTTTCGTGCTGGTCGCGGCAAATAGGATTGCTTCGATGACCAAGAGCTAAGTTCTGTGTCCCATGAGCGTTTTTGTTAGAATTAGGCCAAATGTTGCCTAAAACCTTTATACACCATTTTGTTGAGGTCGCCGCAAAATGGATTTACTTGCTGACCAAGAACTAAAATCTGCACTGCATCAGTGTTGCCGAGTTTTGAGAACGAATGTTGCTCACAATCAATATTTATAATCCAATTTCGTTGGAGTTGTGATGCGTTAATCACAAGTTTACGTTCTGGCATAACTCCAATTTGTTAAACCCGGGGTAGTAAACGTGGTATATAGATTGTTTCACAAATGACTATCAGGAGATCATTTTAAAAATCTGTTAAAAAAGCGACTGACAAAACTTTTACGCAAAGAAATATACCTCTGGTTTGAATATGTTTGAAACCTCAACAGCATAAATTTGTCATTTAAGTGTTTACAATTTCGGGATTACTGGACCCGAACTAAAAATTATCTTTTAACAGAACTTCCTTTATTCCAAAACTTGAATTATTAATAATAATTAATTCTTAAACTTAAAGAATAAAAGTCCAACTTTGTTCTCACGTAATCCATTCAATTGAGTGCTCAAAAAAATGTAAAACACCAAATAAACTCAGTAACTTGGTCTTTGAGATTTCTTCGCTTCACCTTTTTGATATAATGTTTGACCAATGTGCCTTGATGTAGAATTGCAGGTTATTACTTCATTTACGCTACGTATGTTACTCGTAGTAGACCGCCATGAAAAAACCAACATGGATAATGAACTGAGAAAAAGCAATATTAACGTTTATCAGAATACAAAAATATTGCAGTTAAAAAAAGAGAGTTCCAAAAAATGGTGTTGAATGAAAAACTTACAGATAGGGAAGAAATATTAAAAGGACACAAGAACCAATAAATTTTGCCAAAAAAACGGAAATGTATAGTAACATTGGAGAGATGTCGAACAATTTATGAGAGCGACCTGCCCATGAACAAGGTTAAGAGTGAAAAAACTGTAAAGTTAGAATTGAAGATAACACGTTTTAGGTTTAAATAATAAGAGATGACCGGGAGAACTTTCGATGATTGGTGTAAGATCCATTTGAGTTTAAACATACTAATATTGCAGTAAGGCTTAGATTGGACAAAGATCTGGAGAAAACCAACTGGAAGAGGAAGAATAGTTGGGAAAATCCTTAAGGAAACTACCTTAGGAGTACCTAAAGGAATATTATGTAACAACAATATAAAGAGAGAAATACGAGACAAAAAAATTAAATAAAAGATCGACCTCTGCAATATAAATGTTCACAACTAGAAAGAAGTATGAAAAACAAAGAGAAAGTAACGCAAGCACGACAATGGGAAGAGCTTGGACTACCAATATAACGAGATAGCACAGGAAATGCATTACAGAATTTTAAATAGTAAGAGCAATACATTGAAAATTATCGTAGAGAAAAAGGGTGACTTATTGACGAGGAATAAACAAGTAACTGATAACTGGCACAATTACTTTGCAGATTCTTAAACGCTGAGACAAACAGTAACTCCAATCCTGGCACACTGCCGAAATGAGCAGCAAGAACTCACGAAAGACGACTTTACACAAACCTTTGAAAAATACATTTAGGGAAATAATTTAGCGGATGGTTTGATGTAGCTTTATTTGAAAAATTGTTCTTCAAGCTGTTGTTGCCATAAATTAAACACATCCATTCCAACAAAAGAAAAACTGCCGTAATCCAGGCTCATGCTGAAAATTAGATTTACATATGACATCCCTATAAAGCAGTGGAAGCATGCCCTGAACCAGCGGGGAATGGAAACAAGGTCTCTCAGTTCTATTCCAAAAGAATATTTTTCAGGACTTTGTGAAGGGATTATGGAGTGATGTGCACTTGTCTGTTTTCCAAATATCTAAAACCTGCCTTTCGAACAACGGGACTGCCTCTTTTCGACCCACAGCAGATTTTTAGAAAATTCCTTAACGCATTACCGGGAAGCTGTAACTACGCAGTCACTGACAGTTCTATTACACTGCTCCAAGAAAACCCCAAAGTCAAGAAATGTAAAAAAATTAGAACTAGTAAGGGCTCTTGGCCTAGAGCAGTAGAGCCAATTTCTGGTCTTCCAAAATTCAGCAAAAGACTGGTTTAAGTAGCAACAACGATGCCCCATAAAAGAAAAAAATGAACTAAAGGCGGTCGGAAGTGAGATTAATAAGGCTGAGATGATAAAAGGAATGAAAATAGTAGCATTCCAACTATTACACAAAATAATGGATAAAGCACGGGACAGGAGATGTATACTAAGAGACCGCATAGTGGTCGCCGGTAGATCCATATTCAAGAAATGAAATTTTGTCCTAAATCCAATGTATTCCGACACTGAGTGTGACAAGTAGGATTTGTGAATAATAGTGAAAATAAAAGCGACTTCAAACCTGGAAGATGGATTATGGGATGTGTGGGTTACAAAAAGTAGCGACTGGATACCTATTTGCTTTATTAGTTTGAAAGACGCATTTGGTTCTGCCTCTAAGGAGGAACTATAGAAAGAAAAGAGAGCAGAAGATAATGTGTTTTACGCATGATCAATAATAAGACAAAGCACGGTACTAACCCTCCTTATTATTAATTATATTAATAGGCAAAATTGCTAAGAATCGCAGAGTAAAGCTGATAAAAATGAAAGTAGAGGATAGATTTCTGTCTCAGACTTGGTGTATACAGATGATCTGGTGACTGTTACTGATATGGAGTCAGAACCTGCTGAACAGTACTAATAACTGGAATACGATTGACAAAACAAAAACGCTGAATACTTTTTACGTACTGAACAATGTATATGTTCGTAAGAGAGAAGTAAGCTTTCTGGCCAGGATGATGGTTTTTGGTTTGTACCGGTTGTAACGTTCGGTTTCAAAACGGGCGCATAAGGCGATAGGGACAAAGGTGGAGTACAGCCATTCAAAATTCATCTAAGTGATAAAAGTGTCTGTAAACAATATTGTGTGTAAATCCTATACCGAAAAAATAGAATAGAGAAGATTAAAATATAGTTTGGTTGAGCTACGAATGATAAAACAAATTAGACAAACAAGGGGAAGGCCAAGAAAAATCAGAAATAATTGAATATTCAACTTGCAGCAGAGGAAAATTATGAGCTGGGTGCATTTATTTCTTTCTCAACATAGCTTTATACTTACTTTCATTTTTTTTCCAAGCACACATTAAGTCAGACGCACCAATATAAAATATTACAATATCTGCGCGTACTTCGTCAGATAAACAAATTCCATCTCCTATTCTGTCCGAAAAACAGCGAACGTCCAAGTTTCCTATTGCGTCGCTACATAAAAAGTAGAAGAAAGGCCGTGAGGTGTGTGCACTTTAAAATATTCCATTTTTGTTTGTAATCCTGGCTGTGCACCAGAATATTTTGTAAAAAAAAATTACGAGTAAAGCAATTCAAACTTAAGCCCACGTGATTCATTTACAACGTCGAAAGAGTCGTGCGTCTGTCTGTTCATAATATAACTCGGCATTTAGACCACCTATTGATTTCTAGTTTTCGCTGTATGTACTCTAGTTGTGCAAGGTACAACAATTTTCCCAAAACTTAGGAAAGGAGAGCAGTAAAAGGTATAAGTGTTGTTTACAATCTCTATTCGCACACTAATTTTATTAGAGTCGTGGCATTATGACCAAGAGCTTAATTCTACGCCAAATGGGTGTTTGATATCAAGTTTTGTTCCAAATCTATATTATTAC
Organism: Vesta saturnalis; assembly: GCA_036346205.1. Taxonomy (NCBI): domain Eukaryota; kingdom Metazoa; phylum Arthropoda; class Insecta; order Coleoptera; family Lampyridae; genus Vesta; species Vesta saturnalis. The sequence continues at coordinate 4,261,021 of JARFJB010000472.1, forward strand.
ACTAATTGAGTTAGTTTCGCTGCAAAATCATTGCCTCGATCATTGATAGCTAAATTCTGTGCCCATGAGTGTTGTTTAGCATTTGGGCTGAATTTTATCCCCAAAATCTACGTTAGTACACCAATTTCAATGTACACGCTCCCTCCATAAAAGCTACACTGTGTGGGGCATAAGTGTTGGTCAGAATTTGGACCAAATTGTACCCAAAATCCATATTTGCACATTAATTTCGTTACGGTTACAGAAGAATGAATTGCCTAAATTATCAAGAGTTAAATTTTGCCCCCATAAGCCTTTGTCAGATTTGAGGCCGAATATTGCCCAAAATATACATTATACACCAATTTCATTGGAGTTCAAACAAGATTGACTGTCTCAATACCCAAAAGTTCTGTAAACTTTGAAAGTTGGTCATCATTTGTGCGGAATGTTGCTCAAAATCTACGCTGATACATTAATTCTATTATGGACGCGGTAAAATATATTCACTCAATCACCAAAAGCTAAATTATGTGGCCCATGAATGTAAGTCAGCATTTGCGCCGAATATTGTGCAAAATCTATATTTGTTCATTAATTATATTGAGGTTGCAACAAAATGAGGCCGAATGTTTCCCAATATATTTATTCACGTTTCGTTATGGTCGCGGCAAATCGGATTGCTTAGACAACCAAGAGCTAAGTTCTGGGTCCCATGAGCGTTTTTATTAGAATTAGGCCAAATGTTGCCTAAAACCTTTATACACCATTTTGTTGAGGTCGCCGCAAAATGGATTTACTTGCTGACCAAGAAATAAAATCTGCACTGCATCAGTGTTGGCGAGTTTTGAGAACGAATGTTGCTCACAATCAGTATTTATAATCCAATTTCGTTGGAGTTGTGACTAAATAGGTTCTCTAAAAACCAAGAGCTAAATTCTATGCTCCATTATAGTCTTCCTCTGTATCTAGACCGAATGAGAAAGTTCTAAAGTGAATATCGCCTCAGGAGTCCACGATATGGTCTTTGGCAAAGCCAAATTTGACTTGAGGTTTTATATTTATTGCTGCCGTAAAAGTTGGTTTAGATGGAAACAAACCATACACCTCATAACAGAACCTTTACATCATAACAACAGCATGTTGTTAAATTTCATGGAGGTAAATCAGTTCAGTGGTAAATGTGATTGGTTCTTCAACTGCAATGAATCATAAATTGTCAAACATCTTCGCTTTCCTTTATCATTACTAATAGTCACTTTAATCAACTTTTCATTGGACCGGTTGTTAGTGTTGTATTAATAACTTAAGGACATACCTTTTTGTTACCCGCAAAGTAAGTAACATTTCAGGGCAAACTATCAACTGACTTAAAGGTGTCAGTTTATTAAATTTCGACGCAAGATATTTTCGGTGTCAGTTCAATTTCTACTATTTTGACCGATTACTTTTCCCTAGCTTTTTTTTATGATTGTGGACCTGAACAGGCTAAATTAGGCCTATCGTGCTAAAGCACTCAGGAACACTTAGGAGGATGAATAGAGGGATAATGAATTGCCAATAGATGCCTATGAACAGCTACCTTAAATTTTCTCATATCATAAGTGAGAGGAAAGCTGGAACTAGAGAGATCACTACAGAGCTTAGAAGCCGTGTAGAAAAATGTGGATTGCGCCCGTTTGGTACGACAACTGGAGATTTGTACTGCACACTGATGATGTGAATTAGCGAACCGAGTGTTTCTCGCAAAGATAGCCCGAGATGGTATCAAAGAATATAATTCAGCAGCACAATAACCGTTGTAATAACGATAATACGAAAAAAGAACTAAAACCAGCCTTCTATACTCAAGGGACTGTATGTGAGAAGTTAAGGACGGGTCATTTATAAGCCTAATCGCTCTCTTTTGAATACGATCAACGATATCGAGAGCGTATTGGGTAGATCTAACCCAAAGGTGAGAATTATATTCCAGATGAGGCCGAATTTGGGCCTTATACAGCAGAAGGAGTTGTCGAGAGGTTAGATCTGTACAAAAAGCCTATTTTACGAGCAGCTGTTTTGGTAGATGACAGAAGATGGTCAACCCATGAGAGATTTGAAGATACAGTCATACCCAACAGAGCAATAGAGTCTGAAAACTTAAGAACTGAGCCATTCATACTTACAACAGGGAATGATCGATCTTTTTTGGCGGACATAAGACAACACTGAGTTTTGTTAGCATTAAATTTAACTAAACTATTGCTTCCCCATTCGAGAATACGTTGAATGTCTTTGTTGATTGAATTTGCCGTTTCAGCTTTAATTTCTTGATTTGGCATAGAAGGTGAATTATCACTATGAGTAGACTGAGATGAACTACAGTGAAGAGTGCTATCGTCAGCAAAGCAATGAATGGGGTTAGTTGTTGAAGAAATAAGGTCATTTATGTACAGTAGAAAAAGTGTAGGCGCTATAACGGATCCCTGTGGTACGCCCGCGTTAATGCTAACTTCTTTTGAAAAAAATCCACTACGACACGTATTCAGTGGAAAAGTTAATGAGTCGAAGTGTTAACCCGTACTTTCCGTGCACATTCTATAAGTAATGATTTCTGAATAAGATCAATGAAACACTCTATATACAAAAGTTTTTAGTATTCACCTTCGATTAGTCAGGAATCGTGTCTCGAATTTTGGTTCAATTGTTCCAATCGATTGTAAGATTTACTGAGGCGAACATACGATTTATCTATTTGTTTTTTTTTTTTTTCACAAGAAAACTAATTCATCTAATTCTGCAACAGGAAAAAAAGGCGGCCTCTGTAATGCTTTTTTTGTAATTATTAAGAAATGGGGGTCCCGCGCGTTGTTATCCATGTGCCTATATCACTTGTGTCCTTTGGTTGCGCATTTATGTCCGACTTCGTATAGCTAACGCTGGTAATTCATTAATAATTGATTTTTTTATGTTTATTGCCTAGTAATTGACAACAATTGCAACAAATTGATCAACATAGCCTATATCCACCTAGTAAGGTAAGTAGGCTCTGTATCTTTATAGTCCACAAGCGGGTGGTTGAGAGCATTGACAGTCGTGGTCATGAGCTACATACGCCTACAGACAGCTAAATTTTCTGGCTATTTAGAATGTCCTGCCAGGAATCAAACCCAGAACCGATTGTATGTTCTAAAATGTTAATAAATTGATGATTGGTTAATTATTTCTGCATAATGGTTCCTACAAGAATTCTGGTCCTTAGTCAGTTCATCTTCAGAGGAATTCACCATTTTTCACGAATTCCAAACCTCCTTTGTACACAAAATATTCATAAGAGAGCTTTTATTTTTACGTCAAACTGTAAACGAATCAAATTTAACATTGCAATCAAGTAAATGGGACTTTAGTTTTTAGGTTGAGTTTCCGCTGGGAAAGTTTCAGACGTTTTCCTGGTAAAATAAAATAAATAGTTATGTTGCAGTAAAAATGAAATATTTTCTAACTAAACCGATAGAAAAAGTGTACATATAAAATATTTGTTTTGTGCAATACAAACAAGAAAGTTATTGATCAAATGATAATTAATAAAAAAAGGAAAATATAAATAAAAAGGAAAAAACACATAATGAACTTTCGCTCAATAAATTTTTCACGCTCAAACTGAACTGAATTGAAAATATTTCGACGACCAAATATACAAACACTTTGATCTAATAAAATAACAGTATCAAGAAAACGAAAATGTGAATAGAATGTTCAATTTTGTTATAAAATCAGTACTTCATACATATTTCTTCATCTCACTCGCACAACACGTGTTACATCCAGAACTCCTAAGCCAGATTTTCAACAACCCACAAACATATCTGGAAAATATTGCAGGAGAGGAATATGACGAAATGTTCCGTTTTAACATGATGAAGTGTATAGGGTGGAAAAAGTACCAACCATTCCTCATTTTGAAATGATTCCTTTAAAACTGTTATCCACTTTTTATCTTTATAGTCGATGTAAATCCTTATATCAATTTTAGTGTTGTACGAGGGACAAAATAAGAAAAATAATTAAAACTCGTGAATATAAAAATTCAATAAAGAAAAAATAATACTATCAGATGTTTAAGAAATGAAAATGTTAAAAACATATAGGAAGGTAAGGTGCAGAATATTCTTTCGAAGCGGTCGTACTTTTATATCACAAAGATTCTACAGTGAACAGGCCAGATGTCTATATAATAATCTATATATGCTGACAACGCAGGATGTAGCGGAAAATGGGCCTCTTGGGACATATAAGCCAGGAACAAATTCAATAATGCATCTATAGCCTCGATCCGAGCATCTTATGGTGGTGATATCTGCGATGGAAAGCGTGTCCTGCAATGCGAGAACAGTGAACACATCTCCTTAAATCATAAACGATCGATGTTCATACTCCTGAAACTATACATGTTGTATAATAAGATTGTTTCGAATTTCATGAAAACACAATCAAGGAATTATTCATACGTTTCGTAGCGAGCGGCTGCTAGGCACCGAATAACGACTAATATAAGTGAGTGCAAGCTTTTAGATAACAGAGATGGGGCGATGCTAAAGTGGATAATCTCTTGATCCTGTTATCTAGAGATATAATTATTCTAACAGGGTGTCTTGCTTAAAACAGCTTGCTCGATCGCAGTAGCGGCTGCGCCCCCGGACTCCGGAAAAGCGTTGCTAGGAAACCGCCTCCGGAAACCACAGAAATACTGCTACAATGTAGATGCTTGTACTACACGACACGCACAACACTTCTCCCCGAAAGGAAGATGGATCGTCATGATAACAATCTCCCTCTTCACCGCTACACTTTGCATATCAAATTCTTTTAATACTTGATTGATGCCATTTTCATTAATCAACATTTTTTTGATAACATTAACGCTCTCTCAATCTTCGGTTTTTAACTATAATTTAAATATTTTCTTGCACACAGGTACTTCCTATCGGCAAAACACTACTTTCGTAGAAATCCCGCAACACAACCACAAGCGTACAAAATTAATTCAAAACTTTTTTCGTTGTCATGTTCGCTGCCACGATATTCACGAACACATCCATGAGATTTCTACACCTTAATGTTCATAAATGTTTCATACCTCACAGAACTTTGTAAAACATTTAATCAAACTGTACTCAGTAATTCAAGTAGATAAACTTAAAACACGAATTTTTACAGGTATGTCTTTAGTATATATTTTGAACACCTTAAAGCATAAAGGGTGCAAATTAAACGACTCCAATCAATGCACATACTAAACGTTATAGTTGCCACAACTGAAAATTTTATTTCTCGATAACTTTACTAACGCAATAGATGCTAAGTTTCCTTCCGAGTACTGAAAAAAATTTATTTCATATTTCATATTTCCAGTTCTAAAACATCAAGATTGCGTACATTTTATCAAATTATAAAAGTACACATATATAATTGATAATAAATGGACACACTAAATAAGCGAGAAAAAAAAATCTAAAAGGTTTTTTGGATTGTTGGCCGAAAAACACAGTTTGTGAAAAAATTGAGAAAAACTGAAGTTATGAGCCTTTTCCCTTTTTTCCTTTTCACGAATTGGGCGCATTTTAAGGGGAGACCAAAAAAATTATGATAACATTAGCTCAAGCTAATTAATAAAATTAAAAAAAAGCACATCTGACGGGATGTTTTCACGATGTCGCACAGATACGAGTCGGAGCGGTTTGACAAAACAGACTGGCACGACAACGTGCATATTGGCCCGAGTTTGCCCGAAGAGCCGATATCGCTTACGGCGCCCCCGACTGACCAAGTGTTCCAACCATTGGTGAAGTTTACGGACAACCATGAAGCCATGCACCAGACGACGACCGGAGCGCATACCATGAAGGACGTGCCGCAGGTAATCTTTCGAGAGGAGGACTTAGTCGCTTTCTTCCGAACACTCGAACGGAATCGCCTTCACGAAGGCTACGTCCATCTACGAGGAAACCCAGATGCAGCCTGCCTCATCACACCTATCAATCAAAGAGTGAGAACTTGTCTAGGGTGGTTATACGTAGCGCACCCGTAGAGCTTTCAGAGGGTGACATTAGCTCAGAACTAACACTAAAAGAAATTAAAGTTGTTTCTTGTTTCAGAACGAAGCAGCGGGGGCGCCTGAACACCCTTGTGCTGGTGTAGCTACCAACAGAAGAGGACAACAACAAGATCCAGGAGGTGGAGTACTTCGCCCGCCTCCGAGTCACCGTGGCCCACTTGCAGCTGAAAACTGGCATCGAGCAGTGTCACCGGGATGTTGTCTGAAGTTCGCAGCGAAGAGCGCTCCATTGAATACATAAAACCCAAAACCCATCGGGCAAGGTGTGTTAACTGTGATAAGGACCACCCCGCGAGCTACAGCAGATGCTCCAGTAGCACCCCTCCTGCCAACGCGCCTTCCACGGAAGTCTCAATATGGGGAAGGCCCTACCTGTTATCCGCAAAATGTAAGCGGCGTTAGCTCAAAATAGAACTGCGATTGACGTATGGCGAGCGGTACTCACGTACGGTCAAGAGGTGGTTGTCCTTTTCTGGTAATCATACAAACGTCTGACGCGAAGACTGGTGCTTCAGGTTAGGTATTTAGTATCGATTTTCATTTATTATTTCATGTTCTGTTAATACCGACAATAATTATTCACACAACTGATAACTTTTATTTCAGATACGCAGGGCATCGGCGTCAACTATACCAACCAATGGACAGCAGGGTAGTCCACACAACCACACAACCAACAGCAACAACACCAACACAAGAACTTTTTTTGAATACTCACAAGACGCAACACCATGATGTCAACAGGCATACCTGAACACCACGCCAACCATACGCTCTTGATAACGTTGATCGTATTCAAAAAAGAGTGATTAGGCTTATAAATGACTCGTTTTTAACTTCTGACATACAGTCCCTTGAGCGTAGAAGAATCGTTTTAGTTCTTTCTTTGTATTATCGGTATTACAATGATTATTGCGCTGCTAAATTACATTCTTTGATACCATCTCGGGACACCTTTGCTAGGAATACTCAGTTCGCCCATTCACATCATCAATATGCAGTATAAATCTCCACTTGTCGTAACAAACGGTCACAATCCACATTCTTCTACACGGCTTCTAAACTCCAGAATGATCTCCCTAGTTCCTGCTTTCCCCTCACTTATGATATGAAAAAGTTTAAGGTAGTCGTTAACAGATGTCTTCTAAGTGTTCCTGAGTGCATAAGCACGGTAGGCCAAACTTGGTCCCATAAGGTTCACCAAAAACAAATCAATTATGCATTCCACGCGCTAAAGCAGATGAAGACTTCTGAGCAGCGCACCACAAAACACTACTATATATATATTTATGATTGCGTATTGTATATATATATATATATATATATATATATATATATATATATATATAAATTTAAGAGATCCTGTTGAATTGAAGTTGAGGAGTGTATGGGTACCGTACGCTACTGATGACGGTACTTTTTACAGGTGCGTAACAGTCACACAGGCAAACAATCCAACGTTCAAAGTAAAGATACTAAACAAGCTGCTTATCACTCACATAAGTACACAAATACCTAACCACAATAAACATGTGGTCAATCAACACAAAGAAGTAACCAAATTCACACAAGCACACATTAATAAGCCATTCAAACAAGCATATATTTTGAATTCTACCTTGCTGATTAATAATAAGCAAGAAACTGGTTTACCCTGGAATTTCCCTGAAGGTACGGAATAGGTATGAGCAATTTTAGCAATATTGTCTAATGTGCTTCCACATCTCTTCACCGGTTTTAAACTGTAAAATTATATTTTTATATACAACTTATATGCATTAAACGAAAAAAACTAGATTAAAGTGAAGCTAAGAGAACATTTTATGGTACCAAAATACAGCATTGGTTAACAAAATGAAACACAACTATAAAATTACTAACATAAGAGTGTGAGTAGTACTGGTATGTAGAAGGTTCCAGATGGAGAAGAATCTGTCAAAAGAACCTGAGATTTTGAGATATCATCTCTCAAAAAGGACATTACGTTCAGATGTTGGAGCAAGAATCTGTCAAAACTTATTAAATGTTAGGATAATGTTAAGAATATATCACTTGTTGCTGATGTAAGGTCATTGTCTTGTCAAAAAGACATTTTGGTGTTGAGACATTATCAAGAAACATCCTCCAAAGCACCTTAAATATTGGGATTCAACTCTTCAATAGAACCTTAGAACTTTGACACGGATGTGTCAAAAAGACCTTGTATCTTGGGGAAAAGAAGGACCTTACAGATTTGTGCAACTTCAGACTATCAAAAGGGACCTATAATTGCGATAAAAATCTGTTAAAAGTCCTTAGATGTTGGATCAATTTCAAGAATACGTTAACTAGCATTCAACGTTAAAGCCTTCATCCTACCAAAATTTTAATTAATCTGTCAGAAGATCTAGAAATCCGACATGAAAATCAAAGAAAGTTGAAAATGGGAGGTGGAAAGTATGGGCCTGAAAATGAGGGATAAACTAGGACATGAGAAATAATGGATAGAAAAGGGGACAAATAAGAAAAAGTAAATGGAAATGTAAGAAAAGGGATCAAAGTAGGAAAGTAAGAAAATGATAGATAAAAATAGAGAAAAAAAGACGAAAATGAGAAAAAAGAGGAAAAAAGTACGAACGGGGATGAATATAAAAATAAAATTGAGTGATAAAGTCTAAAGATTATGGTGATCGTCTTCTACTTGCTGGCGCCAAAACGCCCTGGTGCCGAAATATACTGATATTCTAATATCCTCTGGGGCGGTTACATTACGAAACCATCTATTATTCTATACCCACCCTATGCTCCCGTTATGGCCCCATCGGATTTTCTTATTTTTCGTTCCTTTCATAATGAAGGTGATCTAAAAAATTGGTTTGAAGATTCCTTCTTTTTCGAACCACGGGATTCTTTCAAGCGAAAAATCCAGAAAATGCTAGAACGTAAGAGAATTATGCAGTTTATTTATATGTTAATGTGTATTATAAGACGAGTGAATGCAGCGTTCTAGGAAGCTCAAGTGACAACGTACTGATGGTGACGCATAGGAAGAAAGTATTGAGATGGTTCGAACATATTCGGAGTATGCAAGTTAGTCGAATATAAAAGTGGGTAATGATGAGCATGAGATTGAAAAGAAAAAAAGTGGGAAGCTTGAAGGTTTAAGCGACAACCAGTAAAACCACGGGAACAGAATAAGTATGCAAGGATAATAAGTGTGTAATACCAAAAAAAAAACAGATGTAGTTCATTTTGGTTTTCACTTAAAAGTGATACTAAATATCAGATATTTTAATATACCATATGGAACTAATTATAATTGGTGTGTCCTGGAAGATCCCAGATTCAGTTGCTAGCCATTAGCGAATCCTTTGTTGTTTCACAGAAATCTTGAGTAGTCCACCATAACCCTTGGAGTACGTTGACTTTTCCTTTGTTTCTACGCAATTGACAATGCCAATTCTTGTTGCTGTTATGGCACTTTTGAACTTCAAGACAAAACAAGATACACATAACCTATTTCGCTGCTGGTTAGAATCCCAAATCTTCTAGGACAGACTTTAATTTTACAAGGATATCAAATACAACACGTGTAATAGGACTGCTATAAATGATATGGCACCTTATGGAAAACTGTGTTCAAAATTACTATTTCTCGCGTGGTCCTGCGACATACACAAATGATTTTAGTTGGTATGAAGAATCTAACGATTCCGAGAAAATCAGTCTTGCCATTTGTTGTACTGCAACCGTTGCAAAGAACTGATTTCACTAACACAAGGCAGAGTCAAATGAAAACATTTTTAAAGGACGTAAGAAAAGAAATGTGGAAACCAAGTTTGTCATTATTCTACAGTTTCCATTGCAACCTAAGCACGTCCTCCGCCTTTTCGAAAGTGAAGCAACCCAGAAAGAAATTCTTTTGATCGATTACACAGCCATTCATTCACTGCCTAAATGATTTTATTATTACGATGAAATTTTTTCCCACCTAATACCTCTTTAAGTGGACCAAGAAAATGATAATGGTTTGGAGCGAGGTTAGTAGAATCAGGAGGATGTGGTAGGCCCTTAAACTTCAAATCTTGAAAAGTTGACACAGTTTTACGCGCATTTTCCTATTGCAAAAAAAAACTACCATTACTCAGAGATCCTCGTCTTTTCGTTCTGATTTCACGCTTGGGATTGGAATTCTCAGTGTGTAGCGCTTCATTAGGCACGTAATCCTCTAAACTAACACCTTCTGATTATAAGAAATGAGCATCGTGATCTTTTCTGGCCAGAAACTGTGCTGAAAATTTAGGTTTTGACAGAAGAAGAGTGACGCTATTATGTGCCTGTTCTTTTGGTTTCAGGTTGATCGTAGTGCATCCAGGGTTCATTCCCATTCACATCTCTGTTTACAAAGCATCTTTTTGTCCATCGTACCCACACAAAAGTTCTTCACAGGCACCAAGACGAAGTTACAATTCTCGCGGCCATTGTTTTGGTATCATGTTGCCGACTGAATGAATAATGTGGTAATCAGAACCATTACTCAGTCCATTATTTACATTCTTGCTGGAGTCAAAAGCGTAAAATTCTATATTGTGGCTTCATTTTAGAATGAATTACATTGTCTAGGCAGCAGCACCGTAGTAGAAAATTTTTCTTCTCCGAAGAATTGGGATAGAAAGCGAGAATAGCATTACAAATACTTTTAAGAGGAAGTAAGGATTTTGAGAAATCAAGGTATCTGGTAACTTTACCAATGCGCTCAGTTGTACCGGAACTACGTACATCGTTAAAAGTAGCTAACCACAGATGGCTGCATTTTAGTAATAATAAAAGAGCTTCTTGGTTTTGCGAAACCCGTGACATTGACTATATGGACCAAGGAGTCTCATTACAGGCTTTCATTTAATAGAAATTAACTTGAAAATGTTTTGTGGTACCGGTTTTGCGAACATATGACGAAAAGTAACATTTGAATCCAACGGCCTATCATGAGAAGCTTCTACAGCACCACAAACACGCTTTTGTTTTAGTTTTAATGTATTTACCATTATGACAATAAGAAAAAGTAAAGTATTTTGGATATTCGTTTTATGGCTTACTACGAGAAATCAGTTTTTCTCGAAGACTAAGCGCTATAAATAAAAGAGGATAAGAAAATGTTATTTTTCGTTTAATTTGATACGGATATTACACATAGAGGAAACAGTGACCTACAATTAATTTTACTATAAACATCAGTCATATATGACGTCACAGGAATTGATATTTTAAATACATCAATAGTAGTCCCTATGTACTATTAACAAACACACCAGGTTGCACCAAGCCTTATTAAAACTTTGACACCATGTTTCTCCGAAACGAAGCAAGTCAGAACATCAGTTATCATAGACACTGTATAATATAAACAGGATAAGGCTTTTGGTAAAGTATTGAACCTTAACCGTTGTGAAAAATAAGGCTACCTTGAAATTTGAAAAAGTATGTGTTGTTAGTTATCCCAAATCACTAGGTTACTTTTGGTACAGGATTTAGTTTACTATAGGTACTACGAAAATTAAAAATTATACCTAAGTTCCGGTAACTAAATTTGGTAAATGATTGCACTGATCAACAAATATTTTACAAACTCCAGTTGCATGACTTCCTTTACAGTATCTAAACATTTTTGATATGATGATTTCAAATCTCGAGGTTCTAGTTAACATGCAATTCAAACTTATGTGTTAGGACACGCATCTCCTATGACCTCACAGTTTACAACTTTTCTGCGGTTTAACCAGCTTGAGTACCTGAGCTAAATGACACAGTGTGTTCAAATGTGCAGTTGTACCAAACAGAAGTTAAGGTTTTGAGGTTACTGACGGTAACCGGAATCGAACTCATTCCATTTCAAATTCTAAATAGATCGTGTTACATCTAACCAACATGCTCGGTCTAACTTCAAGGTTGTTTATTTTCTCCGACGTTAGCAGCGAGAATTTACAAAGCCTCCCTGATCCTTACATACAGGATAGCAAAGCTCCCCATACGTACTATCAATAATCCTGTAGTGTATATGTTGTTAGCATTTCATAACCTTAGATGTAAGATGATTGTCAAACTCCATACCATATTGATAAATTTGGGGGACGTTGAGGACGAGAAATTCTAGCGATTTCATCAGTACCTTAAATCATGGAATGCTACAAAAGAAGATGAACATATAAAGGCCAGACTTCTGTTGGTGCATTAAACGCGATTTCCCTGACGCAAACCATAACCTCAAAAATTTGAAACGCAAATTGCTGCCTTAATAGAAAGCTGTTGAACCTTACTCGTAGTAACAGATGTGTTATCTTACATTCATTTTTATATGCACTGTAGCCTCTAGCTGAAACGTGACACCTGTGAGTCTATAATATTGATTCAATTTAGGCTGTATATTATTATTCATTACCATTTTCAATACGTTATTATGTCGGTGCTCTCGGTAATTAGTAGCGCTATAAGGCACACCCGGCACTTAATGCAATGCTAGCACGAATTATGAAACGGTTCAAATTTATTTTATATGAACTGTCAACTTCTTTACATTTAGATCGCTCTACCAACCTCTTGCATTTATGACAAACTATCAATTAACACTCTATGCATAACATTACATGTTTTGTATGGGTTTAATTTTTTTTTAATTTCGAGGTGGAACCGTACCTTTTCTGTACGTTAAACGATACTATTCCATATACTTAATCAGGGTTTAGGCCTAATTACAGTGGTTGCACTGTTTTAACGAAAACTATAGATGACATAACTACACAGATGGGTGAAGGTAAGGCAACAATGCTTGTATTGCTAGGCTTATCAAAAGCTTTTGATACCATAGATCACTGTATGCTTCTCGCTATACTACACTAAATTGGCTTTAGAGAATCTGCAATGAACCTTATTAAAGATTATATTTCTGTAAAAGTTTCATCTTTTCAACATGTGACAAAGGGAGTTCCGCAAGGCTCAATACTCGGACCACTTCTGTTTGTCATTTATACATCTAACATAGCTTCTAATCTTCAATTCTGTCAGTTACACTGTTACGCAGATTTACTACTTATTTTTCCATCAGACATTGATAAGGCTTGTAAATATGTAAATGAAGACTTAAATACATTAGTAAATACATATCATTCTCATTCACTAAGCGTACATTCTAAAAAATCTGAGGCAATATTATTTTGTAGAGCAAATAAACGTCAAGAACTGTTATCTAAGGTAAATCTATTGATTAAAAGTGAAGCAATAGAATCAAAGATGTAATTAAAAACTTAGGTATTTATCTTGATTATAAGTTACGATTTAAACAGCACATATCGCGCGGCCTGCAAACGACATATGGTAATTTGAAACAAATATATGATTGTAGAACTTTTTTAAATGGCAAGATAAAAGGTCTCCTGTTCTGTCAAAGTAAAATTTTTGTGATAGTATTTATAACTTTTGTACAGACATGTACAAAAGTTGCAGAATGCGTGTTTGAGATTGATTTTTGGCGTAAGGAGATTTGAACGGATTCCTCATAAACTCAAGGAAGTGAATTGGCTTAACATGAAATATAGGCGAATATTGCATAATTTAACTCTCTATCATTCTATAATTTTAACTAAAAACCAGCTTAGCTGTATGACAAAATTAGTTTCAGAAAGGACGTGCATTATGTGAGTTTAAGATTTAGAGCGCTAATAGGTCCATCGTTTCATCGTACAGCTATGTATCAAGGGTGTTATAGCTACAATATTTACAGGTACTACAATTCTCTCCCCCATTATCTTAAATCCGTTAGCTTAATGCAATTCAAACGAAAGAACAAAATGTTATTACAACGCCAACAATTTGAGTAGTCAAAGCACTATATGATGACTACTTAAGCTAGAAATGCATAAACAAAATTTTTTAGTATGTAATTAAGTATACGTATGTATGTCATTTAAGCATTCAAATTATGGGTTGAGTGGAAGAGCAGGAAGTGATAATTTATCATTATTACGACCTGAACTCCGCCTATTGGGCAATGTAAATCCTTTATACGTGTAAAATTCATAAAGTATCTCAATAAAGGCATATTATCAGTATTGGTGTTATTATTATATTTACGAAAATAACCGAAAATATACGCATCGTAGGTTTTGTACACAAGAACTTAAGAGTTGGCGCTATCCTGCACACAATATGAAGTCAAAACGAGACTGAAATTTGGATTGAAAATTATAATAGAGCTTCTAAAAGAAAACTAACCATACATCTGAATTCTGCGTCCTTCAATAACAAGAGTTAGCAATGCAACAAAAATATTGTTGACCAGTATAATCATTGCATATCGACTTTTGGATAAAAGATGAAAAGTTTCATTGAACAGTGATTTTTCAAATATTAAGTCTACAACTACGTACACCGTGTTCATTAGCGATAAAGCAAGTAAATTATAGCGCAATAAATAAATACACGAACGTTTCTAGTTAATAGAGTTGTACAAAATGACATTGTCTAATAATGTATCTTAAATAAGTGCCATCATAACCCGCCATTATGATGGGTCTTACGAAAGCTACGGCATAATATAACAGTCTACTTCGCTAATTGAAGACCGTAGTAGTGAATTAGTTGTTCATAGCTACTACATTTAACGGTCTGTCAGGCTTTTGTTAGCCCCGCTTTTACGGCTTTTCGCAGCCGCCGATGTTTTGGGGGTTATTTGTATTTTTCTTTATGGATTTCTCGCCCCTATATTGCACTTCTACAACTTAGTTTTCCTATATATTTCTTACTTACAACCAATATAGAGTTGAACAATTTTTACGTCAGACATTAATTGGTATGGTTTATTCGTCTTTTTGGTAACGAGAAACAGAGTTGTGTATACCATCTAACACTACTGCATAATTATTAGGTATTCGCTCGCTATAAAACAGTGAAATAGGTTCTATAGCTATTCTACCAGTGCAATAAAGAATCAAGAGTTATAACGTCTTTTGCGATACTAAGAGTAGTGTCCTTGTCCTAGAAACAGACCAATTTGAGAAATGTTAGCTATCTGACAAAAAAAAACTAAAAAGATCCAATTTTTAAAAAAGTATAAGATAAAATAAAGAGTCGAATATGTAGGGAAGACAATATGTAAGTAATAGAAACTTTTAAAATGAGCTTTTGTTATAGAAATTGAAAATACGACCAAAATAAAAAGAAAGGATAAAAATCGTTAGGACAAACAAAATTTATTTTCTTAGAGTCAGGTATGGATTCAAAATCAACTTGATTATATTATATATAGAACATTCTTCGACGATTTCAACATTAAAGTTAATCAATTATGGAGTCTGTTGGTCATGAAAACAAATAACTCGGGGCAAAAATCTGAACAAATGTTTGTTTAAGTAATTGTATACTAAAGCTACACACGGTTCGCTTGTTTCAAGTCTGTTCTAGTTGATTGCTTTCTAGAACATGGTATGACGATAGCTGGAAAAATATTTTGATTTCTTTTTACTAACGACTATAGCGGTTATGTCACTCCCTCCATTCTAGTCATAAAGATATCTTGATATAAAATTGACATTTAAATTTAATATCAATTTACTTAACGGGAATTAGGGAGAAAATATGGCTAATATTCAGCAGCATCTAACTATAAAGAAGGTAGTTTATGTTTATTACACATATTAACTAATACAAGCGAGCGATAAAATTTTGCCATAAAAATCAAAGAGAATTAATTTTAGTTTATTACTCGATGTATTGTACTTTATTTTTTGACTTTTGCACTTCTAAATTACACCTGATTGCTTGCATTAGTTACGGAATAACCAACAGTTTTTAGTACTTACCTACCTGTACATGCACAATTAAGTTTTATACGGTAGTAACCGATACACATAAAACAAACCCTCAACCATAACACAAAATACATATTAAAACTATAACTGCAATATTTTACGAAAAAATGTTATTAAAACTCTGTTCTCCTTTGACGATTATACAACTTCTAACTATTTTTGTTAAAATAATGCAACTGCAAGTCTGAGCACGGAAATAGGTTTTCTATTTTAATGTTTCTTCACCTACTGAAAGTGCTCTTATGTGAGGAGGATTAAGCAGAAAAAATTAAGACAACATATTGCATTCCCTCCCCAAGTAGGAGAGTAGACTACTTGAGTTTTCCAAGATCTTTTAGCTACAATGATGAATTTACAACATGCATACGTTAAGTACAAACGCGTGATGGGGTTAAGTATGGGTGCGATCAGCGTAGAATTGAGAGGAACCCAGTTTCGTCCAGGCAAAATATTATATACATATATATATATATATATATATATATATATATATATATATATATATATATATATATATATATATGTATAGTATGAAATATTTTACTTGAATTAATTTATAATAATAATATTAATTAATAATAATAATATAAATTGTATGTAAATTTAAGTTTTTTAAAAACACATACATAGAAAGAATTCCTCGAGTGGAATTTGAACCCACGGTCTGTTCTTTGCTAGAGAACAGCGTTACCAACTACGCCACCGAGGGAGCAAGTCACACTCGATTTATGCTTAATTTGTATGTATTTTTATTAGTACGGATGTACAGTAACTTTCTTTATTAAAGTTCACAGTCAACTTTTTGTACTTATTTCATGGGAGCAATTCGCTAGTTTGACAAATGGCATAGTAGGTACGTGAGTGATTTTAAATTTATTTGCGAAAGCAATATTGATAGAAAGCTATAGAAGGAAATATTTTACTTGAACCAAGCTCATTTAGGCCTTGTAAATTCCATGTTCCCATTACTCAGTGCTCTTATGTGAGGAGGATTAAGCAGAAAAAATTAAAACAACATATTGCATTCCCTCCCCAAGTAGGAGAGTGGACTACTTGAGTTTT
Source organism: Vesta saturnalis (assembly GCA_036346205.1). NCBI lineage: Eukaryota > Metazoa > Arthropoda > Insecta > Coleoptera > Lampyridae > Vesta > Vesta saturnalis. Next base: position 4,277,998 of record JARFJB010000472.1, read on the forward strand.
CCAAGATCTTTTAGCTACAATGATGGATTTACAACATGCATACGTTAAGAACATACGCGTGATGGGATTAAGTATGGGTGCGATCAGCGTAGAATTGAGAGGAACCCAGTTTCGTCCAGGTAAAATATTATATATATATATATATATATATATATATATATATATATATATATATATATATATATATATATATATATATATATATATAGTATTTTTTTTTGGCAATCATTGCTGCAAAAAATGAGACTGAGAAGAAGCGATTGTATGAGGTGTACAGATTAAGAAACAAAGAAGCGAAGGAGGCAGTGAGAATAAGTAATGAGGAAATAATGGCTGTGGAAGTAGAGAAAATGCAGAATAATTTTGAGGGAAACAAAACACTCTTCTAGTAATGGGTCAAAAATACAAAACGTGGCCCAAAACAGAACGCTTCAGGAGTGATGAATGCTAGAAACGAAATAGAATGGCACAATTGTGAAGTGAGGAAATGCTGGAAAGAATATTTCGGAAAGCTGTACAGTAGTGAGGAAAGTAAGACTGAAGGGTTAAATAAGGAGAATATAGAAGAAATGATGAATGAAACTGAGAAGGATATTGGAATAAATGGGGTAGAGAAAACGATAGCAAGGTTGAAAAACGGCAAGGGAGCAGGCGTAGATGAAATCACTGGTGAAATGCTCAAGTATGGTGGTGCAAAGCTTATACGAAGATAGTGTGAATTATTCACTGTATGCCTTATGTGTGGAAAAGTGTCGAGTGATTGTAAGAGCGCGATCATTGTACCATTGTATAAGGGTAAGGGGAACAAGAGGGATTGTAAGAACTACAGAGGAATAAGCTTGCTCAGCGTGCCTGGTAAAGTATTTGGAAGAATACTGATTTATAGAGTACGAGAAACTACACAAACTAAGATGTGGGATGTACAAGGTGGCTTCATGTCAGGCAGAGAATGTGTCGATCAGATGGTTGCTCTCCAGCAGGTGATCGAAAAATGTTTAAAGGTAAAAAGGAAGTTGTACTGTGCATTTGTAGACCTGGAGAAGGCATATGACAGAGTGAATAGGGAGAAGCTGTGGGAAATATTAAATGAATATGGCGTAAATAAAGGTCTAATAAATGGAATAAGGGCAGTTTACAACGGTAGTCGGGCACGTGTTAGGGTGAGAGGAGGTGTGAGTGAATACTTTAATATTGAGCAAAGAGTGCGACAAGGCTGTGTGATGTCACCGTGGTTGTTCATTGTATACATGGATAAATGTCTTAGACAAGCATGTACCGCTACAAATGGTGTAATGGTTGGTGACGTAAATGTATGACTTCTGGTGTTTGCAGATGACACAGTCTTATTAACTGATAGTGCGGATGAACTGCAAACCGCTCTGAGGAAGTTTGATACAGTATGTGAAAGCATGGACCTAAAGGTAAACGTGAACAAAACTAAGATTGTGGTGTTCAATCGGGAAGGTGGAAATGAGAGTAGAGTATTTACTCTGCAAGATGAAATTGTGGAGCAAGTTGACGAGCTAGTATATCTCGGTAGAATGTTTACTACAGATGGTACAATTGAGAGCGAGATTGGACGAAGGGTCAATTCTGGAAGGAAAGTGATTGGAAGTATGTGGATGATAATGAGAAATGAAAGCATGAGCCTAGCTGCGAAACGAGTAATCTATAATGGCGTATTCGTCCCGTCAGTACTGTATGGAAGTGAGACATGGGTATGTCAAAAAAGCACGAAAGAAAAATAAATGTCGTGGGTATGAGATTCCTGAGAAGCGCATGTGGTAAAACGAGAAAGGACAAAATAAAGAATGAATGCATAATGACGGAGTGTGGTGAGGAAAATACTAAGATGGATAGATACAAAAGTTGTACATTACGTTGGTTTGGTCACATTGAGAGAATGAACAACGCAAGATTAACGAAAGAAATATATGTGGGTGAGGTTAGGGGAAAGACCGGGCCTAGTAGGCCGCGTAAAACTTGGCTGAATGTAGTAGAATCTATGATAAAGGAAAGAAAGATAAGGAGTTTCAAAAACAAAAGGGCATGTCAGAGATTATGTATGAATCTTGCGGAAGCTAGGGAGGTATGCGGAGATAGGAAAGTAGTGAGAAAGATTGTGAATGAAAAATAAATAAGAGGCAGGGATTGTTTTGCCTACCCCGCAAAGGATTGGCGTGAAGGTTAAGTAAAGTATAAAATATTTTATTTGAATTAATTTATAATAATAATATTAATTAATAATAATAATATTAATTAATAATAATAATATTAATTAATAATAATAATATAAATTGTATGTAAATTTAAGTTTTTTAAAAACACATACACAGAAAGAATTCCTCGAGTGGAATTTGAACCCATGGTCTGTTCTTTGCTAGAGAACAGCGTTACCAACTACGCTACCGAGGGAGCAAGTCACACTCGATTTAAACTTAATTTGTATGTATTTTTATTAGTACGGATGTACAGTAACTTTATTTATTAAAGTTCAACTTTTTGTACTTATGTCATGGGGCCCGTAATTCGTTAATTTGTCACATGGCATAGTAGGTACGTGACTGATTTTAAATTTATTTGCGAAAGCAATATTGATAGAAAGCTATAGAATGAAATATTTTACTTGAACCAAGTTCATTTAGGTCTTGTAAATTCCATGTTCCCATTACTAAATACATTCTTTTTTCTCCTTCTGTACCTTTTCCTCTGTCCTTTTTCATAGCCTTTGTTGTCGTCATTTTTGGTTTCCCTTCGGAGGTTTTCACTAGTTTTTTTGGTGGCCTCGGTTACCAAACATACCTCTTTGTTCTAAGCTATTTGTTTTTTCGTTCCAATTCTAGACCTTAACCATCTACTGTCATTCCTCAATGTATTATAGACACTCTTTTACCTTGCTCTCTTTCTTGCACTCCCTGTACTTGTATGTATTTTCTCAATTTCCCGTTCCTTTTTTGTCTTAACACTATTTATAGATACTTGTTCAGTTCCTCTTTTCTTTAGCTTCCATTTACTTTTCATAATATGACTTCTATCTTCATATTTATTCAACCTAGAAGGCATTTGTTATTTCCTATTTTAATTCCTTTTTTTTGTATCCACGTTCAGAATCCAGCTGCTCTTTTATAAATTTGGACACCTTTTCTTTAATCTCTTTCTCATTGCTCGAACCTACCTCTAATCCTGTTACTGTTATATTATTTTCTCTGATTTCCCTGTCCTTTCTTCGATATTATAATTAAGATCATTAAGTTATTTTTTTATCTCCTCGTTTTCCCGTTTCAGCTGCTCGTTTTCTCTCTTAATGCCTAGTACTTACTTCACTTTCGAAATTGTCCATTTTATTTTCTATTCGAATGCTCCCGTTCAGTGATGGGTATCACCTTTTATTAGATGGCATTTTGAAGCATATTGAAGTGGTTTCAATTCCTGATCTGAGACTGTGAGATCTCACCTCAAGAAACGTTTTGGTGAAGATATACTAATAACGGAGACTGGTTCTAACAAGGGGTAGACATGTGCTTTAAAGAAATCGGTAACAAAGATCCTGTACGGAAACTAATACGTGGAAACCGAGAGCAAAGTTTAGCAAGAGGGATGGAAAGTGACGAAGGCAGCAACTGAATTACTCTCAAAGATATCAATTCTCAAGTAAACGTCCGTTGATTTTTTTAACAATCTTGATTCCTTTATCCCTGGGTTTGTACACATATGACACAATTATTCTACAAAAAATATGCGTAGGCTTCTCGAAATATCGACGAAGAAGTGTGTGATCTTTTCTGGCGCTTTCACATGAATTGTACATCATAGATCTTTTGTTTCCACTCTCAAGGCAGGAGTTCGGTTTTGTGTGAGTAGCTCTAGGATTTTTCTGATCATATAATGATGCAACTCTTTCACGCAGTTTATGTACGATAACACAGATGTAAACGTAAATATGTTGGATGGAGAAACAGATTTCATCAGATGGTAGGCACAACCTCTCACACTGCAGTGCTGCTAGTAGCATGTGTCTGTATAATGTCAACTGCCATTGTGCAGTAAGTATCACCTGCATGCTACCCACGGATTATGACACCACTGTATTCACGTCACTCGCTAAGGCCAGTAAGCAAAATAATGCTCATTTTTAGAAATTTTTACTAGTTACCTTTATTCAGATTTTATTCATAAGATCATGGGACATTGTTGAATGTGGCCAACATGCTAGATGGTAATGTCTGTTCACCAGTATTTACATGAGATGATGGCTCTGGAACAAGACGTGGATCCATCTCAGCACGATTCTAAAAAGTTTTGGTTCAGTTCATGTCGGTCTTGACAATCGAAAATAAGTTGAAAATTGTCAGTAGAGTGGCTCGACGACGTGTATTTTCAAGCAGTATGTTAACAATGTAAAGCGTGAGAATGGTTTTCATGGTAAACATATTCAAAGAAGTGGAAAATTTGTGCCGTATCTCTTGTCCTACTCGAGAATAATATGGAGATATTTGGCCTTCTCAAATCCATCGTGAAAAACGTGAAACTCTAATTTGTTCTCCATTCCTGAAAAGTTGCTGTCTGTCAAGATTAGTGTAATAGGAAGTCCTGTAAAAAATTGCCGCATGGCCCGACAATTTGGAACAGAATCAGTTACGCTAAGCGTCGGGAACACGCTTGATACGTACTTCAAACGGAGAAACAAAGCAGCTACTTGGCATTGATCACCAGCTCTGTTTAACTTATTCCCAACAAGAGAGTAATCGCTGACCCACTTTGCATAATCAAACAGTCGGATATGTCAAGCACGAAATTGACTCCACTCTAAACGGCCTTGTTAATTACAGGGTGAGCCAAAGGGAAAAAATCACCAGTCTACTCTATTTACACTCATCTCTCCAGCTACACGCCAATATTTGTGTAGTTTTCGGTGGTGGTTACATTTTACACAAGGTGTTCTGACAGCCTAATAGTGCAATAGCATCAGTAGTTAGATCAGGTAAGTGACTAACCACTTCGGTAGCTACGTTTCAATTGGTTTCAATAGTTACCCTTAAGATGCCATCAATAGAAACACGAAAACAGCAAAGTGACTTCGGCGCTATGTTGTTTACTCAACTTACGAAGTAACATTTGAGGAATACACCATCATTCAACACTCCCAAGATAAAGTTTTGAACAACAATGACAAGAAATGGCTTATTACCCTTCTGTATGGCGCCATGGGGCAGCAGTGCATATAAGTGGCTCTTACACGCAAATACGCAAATCAAGAGATCACTCTGAACGCATTATCAAAAAGATTGAGCTGGCTGCTGCATTACTCCACGACCTCATACAACCGCTGGCACTCTCCACTATCAACAGAGACGATACTGTTTACTCATGATTTCACGGCAAATTCGCCAATACAAATTGTCTTACTTACCTCAGGCCCACCGAACAAACCATGGCAAAAACCAAGTGCTTATTGGCCTTGTACAGGGCTGACAAACTAAAACCTTGGATCGCTTCCGTTACAAATCGTTTGTTTCTATGGCAGCCAAATTCAAAATCCACCTCGCCCCACTACCACCTATACAGGATGATGCAGGTCACCAAGCTCGCAGTTGTTACCATCAAGTGTTTGGAGGTAGGCAGATTTCCGATAGGCTGGAGATAGAAGCTCACCCACATCTCTACCACTGTAGATCCCGCTGTCCAAATATATGAAAAAATAATGAATAAACACTCCAACACTTCAACTTGAGGATTCCCATGACAACAAAAATGGTCCCTTTATTGAGCTTGCACCAGTGCAAAGTTTTCCACCAAGCCCACTAAGTAGGAAATGGTGATACAAGACATAAGTGATGATACCTTTTCTTATGACTGTGTTTGTGCTGTATTGCATTAACAACGAACACAAAGTACGAAAAGTATTGTTATTTACTTACGCTTAATCAACTAGAGAATTATAAAAAATCACTACATAGAAAACTAAAATTTAGTCAAACACACCGTAGAATAGAATATACTAAATTCAAAACCTTCCTAAATTATAATTATTTTGAATTTGAATGCATACAAGAACACACAAATGGAATGTAAGAAAGGGTGCAGTCATTCTTCAATAAAAAAATGTCCGGATTTGTTACAAAATTCAGCTTACCTTTTGTTTACGATCATTAAGTCAGTGCTCATATTTATGTTTTTTCTCGTAGCTTATAGTTGAAACTTTCTTAACATCCATTGTGGTCCACACAATTGGTTGTTTTAGTTACTCCAACCTCTATGTTTATTTGTTACCGACCAAATCATTCATTATGCAGAAAATTAATTAAACCATCCACAAATAGGTGTTTAATCAGGTTACTGGATCAACAGTGTAAAAACAAATGGTAACAAATATAACGCACTATGGAAGGAAGTAGAGAGGGAGGCTGGATAACAGTAAGAACTAATTACGTATATACATATGTACAGATTATCGCAGACAATGAAAATGTGGAATGCATTCCTAACAGAATGTGAAAATACATGTAAACCGTAGTAAGAAATTGGTCATAATTATACAAAAAGAGAAACATAAGTATAGTTTAGCCATTTTGAACATCTACGAAATAATTCGCTTATGGATTGTCCACGTTTGATATTGTTCATTATAATATACATTTGATGTCTTCTGTAGAAACTCTTTGGAAAAATGGCAAAGTTAAAGTCATACGTTATCACACTGCATTATGTCTATATTAGTGTACGATTCAATACGTTCCTAATAACCTTCACTGCCACCATTTTCTCTCCAACAGTTGTCGGTTATTGCAATTTTTCAGGTATCCGTATCTCCTTGGGATATCCACTAAAACTCCGTCAATTGATTGAGTTTCCCTTGACGTTCATGTTGGTCTGAAGGTATTCTGATTTCCTTCAGATAAAAGTGCTGATGGCGTTTTGAAATGCTTTCTCACCGTAAAATTGTATGTACTGATGTGATTTTGGGAGTTGACCCAAGTTAAATTGTTAGATACATAAGACCTCTGTCCAAGCACGCCACGTTTCTAGGAATTTCACATTTCATTCTCAAATTGTATTGAACTCTATGCTGTTCGCTCCTGTAATTAGGAATTAGTTTGATTGTTACTTGTTTGATTTATACGTCGTTACGGTTCCACCTCGTTGGTACTGTTCCTGACAGCGTGAAATTGTATTTACTGTCCTACAATTTCACTTTTCATTAGTTCTGTTAATTTGTTGCAGCTGATAGTTGTATCCTTGTAATGAATAATATCATTCTCTAAGGTCCTTGTTGGCGATGGGTATATCATGTGATTCGTTGCTTTTAAAAGCCATGTTGTTTTTTGATACTTCTGGATCTTGTATATTTCATAATTAGCAGATTTTTCTAGAAGTAGAGATGATCTCATAGTCTGCTGCTTTTTCATGTTTCTTCGAGGAGAATTCTATCTAGTTTTTCTATATAGTGTGTACGTATTCCTCCATATACTTTATAAGGAACATTATATATTCGGTTGGTTAATGCCTATTATCTATTTTGTAAGATTTAACAAACTATGTATGCAACATGGATGTAAACTGGCACCCCTGCTATCTTTTGAACCTGGCAAAATAAATGTATCGCTTCATTGAAGGTAAAATGGCTCAACTTACAGTATTTTTTACATAATTTTATAATGCAAATAGTGCCCGGCTATGTGCAGCCCATGAAGTTACCAATAAAATTAGTTAGCCAGTTCTATTCCCAACAGAACGATCTAAACAGTCTCCAACTTTGGTTGTTTATAAGTGTATAGTTAATACACGCTGCGTTTAATCTCCTCCCACGCTAACTCTGCTTGAGATCAGAAAAACCATAAATGATGCCACAGGCACTATTGGAATAAAAATTTCAAATTCAACGGAGGTTCAAGTGGTACATTCTGTAAACAGTGTTTTAAGTCTGTAAATAACTGCACAGAATGCTTGTGATTAAGTCACAATGTCAGTGAGAATGCGGCTTTTTAAAGAAATAGATACATCATTTTTTAATATCCTTCGTCATTAATCTAATTAAATCACAAAAAGGTTTGTCCAGTTATTTAGATATTTAAAGCACCTTTCGCAGAGAGTACCACATAACCTCCCAGTTCAGTTTCCAAATTGTATGCCGATAGTGTCCTTAGCGCAACCATAATAATTTTATTATTCAATTTATGTGAAAAAAAACCCATTTCACCCAATACGTTTATCTTGCCTGGTTCTAAAGTTATCGTTGGGGGTTGACCAGTTTACAACCACGTAGTACGTTTTCAAGAAAAATATGATTATTATTACATGACCGGTATCGTGTGTATAACCGTTTACTTCTATGGGTATTGAATACTGGTTTCCATTTGAAAATTCATGAAAACGTATTTTTGGCGCATAATAAGAATTCGTGTGTCTTCATATTATACACGTCGTGTAGGTACGAATATAAAGTATAATGCTAGTTCTAAGACGTCCCCATTTTTTTTTTTGTTCGGTGTTTTTTAATTTTGTGTGGTACGTGGGTGTATTTTGTTTGTTTTTAAAAGTACTTTTTCAATTCGCAATTCAACCTTACCTGAAAGGCAAGTATTAATATTAATCATGCCTTAAGGCAAAATATCTAGACTAAAATATTAGTTCTCAACGTGCTTATTTCTATGTAGTACAAAGCAATCATACCTGTCCATAGTAGCAAAGTAAGCAGGCTTTTAAAGCTACCCAGATTGTGTCATCGTAAAAATAACATGAATGATTTATTACAATGATAAAGAAATTAAATTTTTTACTTAACACATAAAAATTATATATAGCCCAGATCATGACAGGAGGAAAAAAATGAGCTTTCTAAACTCCCTCAACCATTACAATTGATTCACAGCATGCATATATTCAGAGAATTGCGAAGGAATGCAGATATGGCTGTGATGCTTCATCATCGCCAATGTATATATATATATATATATATATATATATATATATATATATATATATATATATATATGAAATTGCGACAACTGGATAGCGTTTTTATAATATGGGTTTCTCGGGTTCTGCATATCTCGGACCCGGTGGTCAGAATCATGGTCAGTTCAACCTAAGAAATATCAACATAATGTTTGCGAAATGCCAAAAGCCAAAGACTTTTTGTCTGACAAAGGTTTACCTGTAGAAATTTGGTAAGTGTAATAGAAATACTTTTTATGCAAAATTTGGATAAAACAAAAATTGTTAAGTAACTTAGACCTCATTCCTTATAGAATTAAGCACAAACATCGTAATAGGGATCATATGTTAGTATCGCGTTTTCGTCAATTAGTTCAAATACTCACTTTTTTAGAAAAACACACTGTTGCCGAAATATGGCGAACATATTGCTGTTTTAACGGCACAAACATGTCATCGGTTAGTGCGTCCGTTTTAACATCTACATCTCAATCCTTCTTCAAATTTTGAGCAGAGAGTAGTTGCTCCACATACATCTTATTCTTAAGAAAAGCTCTCATGTGACTAAAAGGAAGCATTAAGCTGATAGTCCTGCAAACTTACATTATCATAACTACGATTTAAGCAAGGTTATGGACTTCTTCATTGCATCAAAGTTAGTTAGTTCATTACTACCTTTTCTCCTACGATCTATTATTTATTATTGGATACCTACATCAATAACGCTTGGTTCCAATTCGTGCTAAGTGCCACAATTAAACACAAAAATAAATATAATTCATTGTGTTTGCCATCAAGGAATGGCCGCACGTTATTAGCGTCTTAATCTATTCCAAACAGGTTCCATATTTTACTAGTACGTTTCTAATTAAAAATCAGTATCTAACACTGGACAGCACTAGTACTCAGAATTATTTTCGATACATCGATAATAATCGGAACTTATCGTTACATTGAGTAATAATAGACAGAATTTCGTGCATCTGCGGCGACTGCATTTTGACCCAGACTTGCTGCTCAAAAGGTGAATTTCATGCAACTTCAGTAACCACGGGTATTTTGACCAAGCCTCTATGCCGAAGACCACGTACATACATACATTTTCGCTGAACACGTGCATTTTGACCCAAGAAGTGAATTTTTCATGCAATTTCTTATTCGTTCATGCAATCGGTAATTCGGTCTTGTTACAAGGGTAAACGTATAAGATCATAAGAATGATATCAACGAAGTTGAGGATCGTTCGGTATTTCGTTGCATCGGTTTGTTAAATATAAAATGTTATATAACAATAATAGTTTTATTCTTTTTATATGTTTTTAAAATGAAATCGACATACTGATAATTACTAGTCGTCCATCACCAGATAACCTCGTGTTTTGCCAAAATATTCACAACGGTACTAACTGGTACCAATGTGACACTAACATATGACATCAATTTCTAGAGTCGTATCGTTGAAAAAATATTTAACGGAATATTTCAATATGGAGTTTCGGTAGTCCTCTATTCACCCAGAACACATTCGCCACTATCTTGTGCACGCAGTTTTAACGTTTTCTGTCGTTCATGTTTTGCTAAATTAATAAGGCCGATAATGACGCTTTGCTTAAGCTAACACGTACAAATGTCATCAAGGTATGACATGCTTTTCGGAGTTAACTTTTTAATAAGCATATATTGCTTTTTATAACTGCATTTAATATTTGACTTTTCAAATGGCAACACGCTTTCTATTTGGAAGCGTTTCTTTAATATTTGAAGGTTGACACAACAAATTTTGCTTCTTTGAAACACTAGCAACGCTTAATTTGGTCTACTCCCTACATAAAGCTCCAAACATTTCAATTTGTCCAGATTCTCTAAAACAAGGTTTGCTTATGATTTACGATCTTTTAAACCATACATTTACGAAATCTATCCAAGTTAAATGTAGTATCTTAAAAGATTCTGTATTTTGTTATCATTGTAATTTTTTCAATTTCAGGCACAAGGGAAATTAAAACTTTTATTTCTGAAAGTTACAAAAACAAAAACTGCAAAAAAGAGCTTCAGAGACAAAAACTGGATTCAAATATCATAACTATGCTTTCAAACATAAAAGTATTAAAACTCAACGCTCAAGCACAGCTTAAACAACATAAGCTGTGACTCAAGTAAACACTGCGTATACTGAAATGATTTGACAGGCTTCAAAACGACGTTAAAGCTCTTGTACGGTTTTCTTCTAAAAGGATACTCTGCACGGTATTCAAATTGAACATGTGATTTTGCCCTGATGGCTGACGCAATGAAGGAACCTACGTAAAGCAAGCAGCTATCAATAACACAAAGTGTTTGTTGTCCAATAGACTACATATCCAAGAATACGACAGAAGTTCATACTACTATGTGTTGCACTAATGATATTTGATCTTTGAAGCTGCAGACAAATTAGATACATCGTTATTGTTGCAGTTTATCATCAAACAATTGTAACAGTGTGAAATTAGCATGTTTTTGCTTTTGAACTCTTTGAAAATATAAAAACGCGCAAATCTCAATGTAACTAAAATTGATACTAGTAAAGAGACAAAATCATCACGATGAAAAAGTTTCGAAACGCCTATTTGGCGTCTGCCACTTATGAACGTTACTACCAGCAAAATTAAAAACACGTTAAATTTTTATAAATACTTCTATTCCAAAGTGTCTGAATCGGTCAAGGCTGCACCGGTATGATGGGTAAATTTTATTTACGAAGAGTGGACATTTATGCATGCATTTTACTAGTACATGTACGTTGAAATTTCTGGAATATTCAGCAAACAATCTTTAATGGGTTGGTTGACCACTGGGACGTAAAGGAATAAGCTAATGGCTCTTCCCTTGTCGTGTAATGAAACCTGTTAAGCGTGCTTGTTTAAGAGCAATTGGTTAACGTTGGTAGACCTTTTCTTCCTTTCATAACTAGCATTATAGAACATTTAAAAGAGTTTTCATTGGTCATGGTATCAAATCTGTTTCAAACCTACAAGAAACATTAAAAAACATTTAAAAACACCTAAAAATACTGCTACTGTCAGCTTTCAGAGCGTATACGTTGTCTTGTTGTGGAAAAGCATTCGTTAGAGTCACAAAACGTAGCTTTGATACTAGTCGTAAAGGATATATGATAATTTGTGGATTGAATCAACCAAACAAGTCTGCAGTAGCGGATCATGTTTTAAATCATAACGATCAATTTGATAAGATGGAAATTTTATCAAGGCAAACTCATATGATTCTTTATAACGAGAAGGTATTGACATATGTAAACATCCAAACAACTTCTACAGAGATAGTGAATAGTACTATTTATAATATAAACTAACCAGATATTAATTATAAATATTAACTGCACATCTAACACTTACGGACGAATCAACAAAATTAAAAGCACGTGCAATTTCTGTAACGACTTCAACTTTAAAATGTCCCAGTCGGTAAAGTCGGCACCAATATAATCGGTAAATTTTACTTATGGAGAGTGGACGTATATGCAATGTATTATACTAGTAGGTGCATGTTGATATTTCTGGAATGGCCAGTAATGATACCACTGGAATACAAAGAGATAAGCTCATAATATTGGTAAATGTTTTCTTCCTTTCATAACTAACGTTATGGATAAAATTAAGAAATTATTCATTGGTCATGGTACAAAAACAGTTTCAAACCTACAAAAAAGATTAAAGAACGTTTAAGACCACTTAAAGATAATGCAAATCTACTGTTAGCTTCCAGAGTGTATAAATTGTCTTACTGCGAAAAAGTATGCATTACAGCCACAAAACGTTGCTTTGATATTAGACGTAAAAAATATATAGATTGAATCAACCAGACAAGTCCGCAGTAGCGGATCATGCTTTAAATAATTTGTTAATATGGAAACTTTATCAAGCAAACTCATTGTTATGTTCGTTGATAGCGAGAAGCTATTGAGACATATAAGGTTCTAAATAAATTCAACAGACCAAAAAAAACTCTTCGATTAAATAGGTTTTCGCATCTTGTATTTAAAAAAAGCAGAATGGTAAGTACGTATTGATTTTTTTTAAGGTTTCGCGTGTCTAGGTTTTTTGCTGTGTTGTCCCTAAACCTTTAAGTAAATACTTTACCAACTAAATCTTTATTTCTCACATTATTGCAATGGTGTAACCTGTACATTAAAAATTAAATAAGATTAAACGTAAAAATTTTTGCTAAATTTGTTATTTTTCATTGTTAGCCTTCATGCGTTAGAGGGTATTCTAATTTCCCAGTATTTCTCATTGCGTTTTCATATTTTATCAACTTGTCATTACCACTGACGACTATTACCGTACTTGTTATCGATACATATAAATTTTGTATGATTTATCTTAAAGCACTCGATTTAAAACCTAAAAGAAGTAAGTATTTATAATTATGAGTTTAAATTCTGAAAGTGTACATTTTTATAATCCTTTTTCTTTAAATCAACGGTCAGTTAATTTTGCATACTCTGTTTAATGATTTTTTTTTATTAATGTTTATTACATGAAAGTGTAATTGCAATTGTTCGGAAAACAAAATTATTGACTTCACAAAATGGCCAAGGCACACTCGAAATGAATATTCATTTCCGGTAATCGACAAAATGAATTACCAACATTTCAACATGTCAGTCGTGTCTGCATTGCGTGATTACCTAAAATAATTTAAAACGTTTAAAATACCGCACACAAGCGTACCTTTCAAACATTTAGGTTAAACTCTATGTATTTTCCGTTCTGAAAGTGTCATATCTATCAATTGAACCAAATTAAAATATTTGTTCCAATTGATTTGTTTTTCACAGAGTGAGAAAATATTTGGAGCAATGTTCAAATTTCAAATTTAATCCGTAGGTTAGAGAGACATGAACTGAGACGAATTTAAAGTACTCTGATCAGATATTACTACCATGAAGAACAAGTGAATATAATTACGAAATATAAATGGATAATCCAAAAAATCTAGAAACAGATTAGTTAACGCTACAGATATATTTTATACCGTTGGTTCATTAAATGCTGCAAATGAATATTGGGTTGAACACTAGCTCTATAAATTAACAATTTTAGAGATAATTATAATCATTACAACATCATGGAAATCAAAATAGGAATAAAAAAACTGTCAAAACTGGTATAAAATTGGCAAACACACTAGTGTGCAAACAAAAAAATCAGTGCATAAATTTTTTTAAAGTGGACATTTCTAAAGAGAGAGAACCTGAAACTGTTGAACACGTAGCATTGTGTTTGATTATTCTTACTGAAACCCGTCAGAATGTAAATTGTGCTGTAGCTCTTATAAACGATTTATCTCCCTACACACGTTTTCGTATTTTGTTAGATGACCAAGTAATGGTAAACCAAAAACGAACGTGCATGCAACCCAACATTTGTGCGATGCAAAAATTTATTGGCACTGTGGCATATACACATACAGTCAAAATGCAGCCTATCAAGAAATATTGGAGTAACGAGGATCTATCTAAAAAATTTATTATTCCAGAACTTATACCTAGGAACTGGTTTCATTTACTTTTAAGAATGTGACATTTCTCTGATAGCGATAAATGCCCAGAGAGTGACCATTTATACAAAATTCAACCTTTGTTAGACCTGTTAGTGCGCACTTTCCAAGCCAAGTCCTCAAAATCACATCATAAGTACAACATTAAACTAATATGATCATTTAAACAATTCAAAATAATGGTTATACATGGCCTATTCGGATTTATACTGGAAAGAAGAGGCATGAAGGCGATGCATCCGTTCCTACAACCATTTTAGTAACAGAGTTTGCTAAATTATGGAAGAAGAATAGTAGCACGCAATTACTACACTAGTCTAGAGTTAGGTAGTACGTTATTTGATAAAAAATCGCATTATATTGGCACTAAAATTCATTCGCCGCAAGATTATGCTCTGAAGTGGGAGGATAAAAGGGACCCATTGCTACTAGCAGAGTAAAGAGACCATGTGCATTAATAGAGTATAATGAGGGCAAATCGTGAATTGATCCATCTGATCAGATGTCGAGCTTAAGGAGGTCTGAAATGGTACAAAAACTGGTCATATAGTTCATTTTGGGCACATGTAAATAGTCATATCATTTACGATCAACTTGCTCAAAAAAAATTTAAATCACAGAATTTTGAAAACAGATTGCAAAAATTCTTCTGAACCATAGAGAGAGCTAAAGTGGAACGCCAACTAGACGAAGTGTTCAAAAGCAGTCATTCCTAAAACAGGGCGAGTTATTTGATGAAATGAGGAGATATTGAAAAGGACGCAAAAAATTCCAGAACTTACATTCCTAGATTTAGAAAGTTTATGGCAAATGGAAAAGGAATGACAAAAGCAAATCTTGCTAATGTACATGAAATGTATCACTTACTGCCGACTACGTACCCAAATTTTTAGGATGGTCTTGTAGGAATAGACGATGAATTTGATGGATCCAATACAGAAAAGCTTGTTTTCTGTACTGATTCGCAAGGGGTAAATTTATTCTTAATAATGTATTGACAAACTTAAATAAAGCTATTTCCAATTTCAAACTTTGCTTTAGAAAAAAATATCTTAGGTTGAAATTAGTTACTAAGCATAATTTGGTTATTTGGTGGGCCCCAATAAGATTAATCTGAAAAAATAAAAAATTACGAAATTTTGATGGTGGGTCCCTCTCTGTAGAACTATGCAACAATATTTGCGGTAACCGAGAAAATGAGTTGCCAACATTTCAACAGGTCAATCGTGTCTGTATTGCGTGTTTACCTAAATTAATTTAAAACGTTCGAAGTACCGCACACGTAAGCCAGTTCAAGAGAAATTTCTAGACAAACTGGAATTACTCAAGCAAGTGATTGGAGAATTTTGAAAAAACATAAGTGCCATGCTTATCACATACAACTTCATCAGAATTTATTTCTGTGTATGGAGTATTGAAAAAGTTGGAGAAGAAGAAAGACTTCTTTAAATTTGTTTTACTTACCGACGAATCAACTTTCCACAACGACTTGGTATACCGACATAATTTTCATTACTATTATACTCAAAACCGTCACATGTATCTCACTGTTGACCGCCAAAATCGGTGGAGCCTCAATGTATTGGGGGGAATTGCAGGAGACCACGTGATTAGTCCTTTTTTTTGGAAACTTTAACGGCGTAAAGTTTTTAGAACAAGAGTTTTCGAGTCTTCTAGATGAAGTTTCTTTAGATATTAGAAACAAAATGTGGTTACAGCTACATGGTGCCCCTCCATATTTGAGTAGGAATTATTTGGAGAGACAATTCCCAATAAATGGGTTGTAAGTGGAGGTCCACATGAATTTCCACCTAGACCTCCTGAATTAACCAGCATGGATTTCCTTTTTTGGGGTTACATTAAAAATTTAGTATATTACACTACATCTACCACTGCTGATGATATGAAGATTAGAATAAAGGATGCGTTTGCTACCGTAACACCAGATATCCTGAGAAACGTTAAGGGATCTTTTGAAAAACGAGTGCGGTTATGCATAGAAGAAAATGGTCATCATATTGTAGTATTTTTGCTTTCTCATATACGTACGTATAAAGAGAAAGTTATGTAATCGGTTTTAGTTTTCAAACACCTTTTTTTTTCATATCTCGAGGTTTTGTGGCCTAAACAAAACGAAAAACATATTTTTAGAAAAAAAATTTCGTGTCTGTGTGTGAGTGTGCGCGATATCTTTCAATCATTAAAGTCATCGATAAAAAAGCCATTTTAGAAAAAAAAATTTAGAGTCTGTGTGTGTATGCGGGATATCTTTTGAACCATTAAAGCTATCGATGTCAAATTTGGAACAAAAATTATTTGCCATAAAATCTAGGTCAAGTTCGTTAATGAGCCAAATCCAGCCAGAGGCGGGTCATTTTTAGGGGACCAGAAAACTAAAAATATTCATTGCTTCAAAACTAATACTTTTTTATATAATTTCGAAAGAAAAAATATATAATAACCAATGGCGCAACGTTTTTAGAGTGCAAAACTGTGCATTTTTTAATTTATAAACCCATTTTTTTGAACGTCGAGCATTGAAGGTTTTTAAGATCCCTAAGAATAAATCATTTATCAAAATAAAAAAATTCTAAATGGCGGATCAAAAATGTGAGATTATCGTGTTTATTTAATTTATCAACGGATTTTTTTGAAAGTCAGGTATTGAGGGTTTTTAAGATCGCTAAGTGTAAATCATTTGTCAACATTAACAAATTCAAAATGGGGGATTATCGTATTTAAAATCCGACATGACTAAAATTCAGGTATTGTGGGCTAATGATCAATTTTGCAATTTTGTTAATTTGTAAAACATTATCTAAATCAAAAATTTTAAAAACTGACAGTGGCGCACCGTATTTAGGGTGAACAATTTTTTTGAAAGTTGGGTATTGGGGGTTTTTAAGATCGCTAAGAATAAATCATTTGTCAAAATTAAAAAATTCAAAATGGGGTATTAAAAATGGGGGATTATCGTGTTTATTTAATTTATCAACGGATTTTTTTTTGAAATTGAGGTATTGGGTGTTTTAAGATCGCTAAGTGTAAATTATCTGTCAACATTAAACAATTCAAAATGGCGGATCAAAAATGGGGGATTATCGTATTTAAAATCCGTTATGACTAAAATTCAGGTATTGTGGGCTAATGATCAATTTTGCAACTTTGTTAATTTGTAAACATTATCTAAATAAAAAAATTTTAAAAATTGTTTTATTTAGGGTGCAACATTTTTTTGAAAATTTGAAAAATTGGAGGTTTTTAAGATCGCTAAGAATAAATCATTTGTCAAAATTAAAAAATTCAAAATGGCGGATCAAAAATAGGGGATTATCGTGTTTATTTAATTTATCAACGGATTTTTTTGAAAGTCAGGTATTGGGGGATTTTAAGATCGCTAAATGTAAATCATTTGTCGAAATTAAAAAATTCAAAATAGCGGATCAGAAATGGGGGATTATCGTATTTAAAATCCGATATAACTAAAATTCAGGTATTGTGGGCTAATGATCAATCTTGCAACTTTGTTAATTTGTAAAACATCTAAATAAAAAATTTTAAAAGCTGACAGTGGCGCACCGTATTTAGGGTGTAAAATTCTTTTGAAAGTTGGGTATTGGGGGTTTTAAGATCGCTAAGGATAAATCATTTCTCAAAATTAAAAATTTAAATTGGCGGATCAAAAATGGGCAATTATCGTGTTTAAAAACCGATATAACTCAAATTCAGGTATTGTGGGCTTTGAAGTTATTATTTACATATATGAGAAAGCATTGTGGCAGATAATTTGGCAGCGGTTTTTGTTTTTTTTTTTCATAAAAGTTTACATCTTGGTTTTAGTTTGGTTTTTAATTAAGTTTTGATTCCATACCTGTTTATCAACTACAATTCAAAAATCATTACCTACTAGAATGTAAACAAAAAAAATTCTATTGAAATTTAAATAACTTTTTAATCGTTAATTTTAGACATATGCATTAGTAATAGTTTTTGATAAAAAATAAAAAGTTATTTCACATAAATAAAAATTATACAAGGTAGCCCATTTAAGATAAGTGGGTTTTCGATGTTTGTAAAATATAAAATAAGAATCTTTTTCCTACACACCCTGTACTAAAAATCGAAATCCTACACAGTGCAAATGGAAGCGTTAAAGGTCAGAATAAATCGATATAAATTCGTGTTTTACTTTAAGTAAAAGGCTTCCGTGTATTTAGTCCTTGTTTAAATTGAATATTTTTCTTAAAATCATAATTTTCTCAAAATTGGTAAGCGATAGGTATAGGGAACGTTAAATAAAGTTACTTATATTTTAACGTGTAATCTAAAAATGACAAAATACAGGGCGTTGTATTTAAAAAAAAACTAACTTTGAAATATTACAATTTTCTGAACCACCCTGTATAATTGAAAATAATTTAAATTTTTCAAATTTTCAATTAACCAAAAAATTAAGCTGATATCTCGTACCGTTTAGGCACAAGAGAACGGGGGAACAGTCGCACGTCACCCTATATATATATATATATATATATATATATATATATATATATATATATATATATATATATATATAATGCAGATTAAGTGAATATAATTTTGAAATACGAATGTATTAAACAATATAGTATATTTTGAAAACAGTCTTTAGTTGTTTATATTGCAATCAAAACAGTTTTCGAGTGAAAGCAAGTAACAGATTGGTTACTGTTTCAACAGATATATTTCATACCATTGGTTCATTAAATGCTTGCAAATGAATATTGGGCTCTACAGATCAAAATTTTGAGAGTGGCATATATAACTTCATGTCGATATGCGATAATTATAATCATTACAAAATTGTGAAAATGAAAATGGAGATAAAAAAACTGAATGACTATTGACAGAGCTGTCAAAATATAAACAAAAAAAAATCAATAATGGCTTAACCGATGTGAACAGTAGTTTTAATAATGGGAGAGTTGAACAATTATGATACCTTTCTAAAGTATCGACATTTCTCTGGTTCGTGTCCAGCTTCGATTGATCGAAAAATTCCAATATGCGTGAAAACGAATAAATAAAATGTTAGGAAAAGATAGAGTATGCAGTGGGAATGTGAGTTTCATGCAATTTTCAGCATGTATGAAAACACTAACTGCCGTTAGCTGTTGAAATACCTATAGGGTAACAAAGTGAAACTGTCACTTGCCACCCAACATATGAATTACTGCCCCAAGAGAGGTATTAAAGAAACTGTGTTAGAGCACTACAGCTTTTCGAATAATGAAAATATAAAGTAAATTTGATTTATACTTCGTATTTTGATAATGAACAGTTTTTAATGAGAATCGTTTTTAAAAATGAATATTAATACCGTAGAAACGCAACATATGCGATTCTTCATTACTTAGGTCTGACATGAGTTGATTACAGTATATCAATACTAATTTCGTTATCGCATAGAGGCACATATGTTTGGAACATTATTACATCATATATCACAATATACGTTGTGTACAAGTTTAGGTGATTGCGGGCAGTCAGGAGTTGGTATAGTTCGAAACGAGCTGCTCGTACCAAATGTTGATTCTACGGCAGCGGATACGTAATGGCCGGTGACGTATGTGTTATTTGTTTGGCGCCAGCTGGCAGTAGCGTTATTAACTTGGCAAATCAAACAAACCTCGACATTAATTAGCAAGATCCGATCGTTCCCATCTAATTTCAACCCTATGTTTTCATGTAAATTTTAAGCTGCTTTGCAATCTCTATGTAAAAGGCACACCTGATCTTCATCTACTTCAAAAAAATATATAGCACAACACAAATGTCAGTTCACGATATGATTTATTTTTTAAATATATCTCTGTGAAATAGATGAAATAGTATCGGTTTACTATGTAATCGCTTCATTTTTCAAAGTTTTAATTTATACGCGAAAAAAGGGGTGGAATTAGTATAAAATTCAAATTGTGAAAACCTAAGTGTTTTTTGAGAGGCTTCAACGGTACGCTCGTTAAATTATAGTTTATGGTATCTTAAAAGAGCTTCACATCCTCAACACCACCGTCATTTTGAAATGATCCGCCATTGCATCTTAGAACTCCATTGCCATTTGCGTTGCATATATTTACATTTATAAGTAATGATAAAAAAGAAATTATAATTTATGTGCATCAATAACACTACCACTTACAAAATCATATAATAACATTATCAGTGTGTGCCACTTGAGAATATAATATATAATTATGGTATATATAATCAAAACATATGTCAGCAGATGCTATTTGTTCATTTAACACCCGACAAATTAATTTTATTACCTGTGTAATGATATTAAGGATAAAACTATACATATAATACTAATATTATTAGTATATAGATAGCTCCATAAAAATAATAGACGTTATACACATAATTTACCGTTATTGCCCGCGCTTCGTAAACTCAAGTGATAGACTTTATTATTTTTAATTAAACTAACGCAATTTTCCGGGATTTTAATTTATTTACAATCCACTTTTATAACACTAATACCGAATGTTTTGCGCGATATTTCCTTTCCCAAAAGAGATCTCAATTTTTTACAGCTTTTTCAATTTACGTTATTCTCAAGATCCAATCAAACACTTCCTTCTTCACTACTTTTATTCCGAATTTCTAAAAATAGTTATTTCACTCTTAATTTCTTCAAGCGCACAGCCCCCAACGCTTGAGGTCACTAAGAAAAACTAATGAATTTCAAGGAAAAAAAATGATGAAGTAGTTTCAGCCTCGGGGCCTCCACTAATAATGGTCAGTAGATGAAGCCGCTTTCCGCTTTTCCCCTAGGGCTCTTTAAGCTCTAAGCTGCTCCACTGACTGGACTAGTGTTAAAGTATAAACAAAGCTAAGTTAGAAGAATTACTATAAACACTGCTCCAAATTTAAAATTCCAAAGTTAATTCTTACACCTATAAGGGGGCTTATTGAACCACTAAAATGGGAATCGTTCTGGTGTGCCCGTTACAGAAAAACTCTATTATATATCATTATACGTTGCTACATTAATATATGTAGCTGACCTCTTGACTTAGAAGGTGAGATTGCGTAACATATGTTATGTATTTTATTTATGATCTGTACTGGCTTACGACAGCAGTCCACTGTTTTTGACGTACGATGCCTAAATTTTACAATACTGCGTCTACTCAGAGTTTCTTAATATATTTTACTCGCACATAAAAGAATCAGTAGTGCTTCTTCATTCCTTAGCAATGCATATTTTTCATATTTGCGTTCTAACTTACTATACTTGTATTAAATCTTTCCACTAAGCGATGAGACGATAAAGCAATCGTGTATGATCTGATAAAAATCTAACATGTAGTATCAAAATAAAGTGGCATAGCGTGGGGGGGCCGCCCGCCGCGGGCGGAACTTTTTGGGGGCGGTAAAATTTCACAATAAAATAATAAACGAAAACGTCGCGCTCAAAAAGCATAAACTGTGGAATTAAGCCGATCAACTCCACTAATCGGAAACCACAGTTACAAAACACTTATAATACAGAATTAGTAACTCGGTACGGCCCCGAAGTCAAACAACTTTTCCAGAAAGCTTGAAACATCAATGAACAAGCTATCACTAGAGCAGAACTACCTAACCTTCCTCTGCAAAACCCGTGATAACAACGTAATACCCACCGGGCTAAACATCAAAACTCCGATACGCAGCCGAAAAATATCAATAATCGCAAAGAGAGCTAGCGAAGCGTTAGTCAAAGAGCGAATCAGACATCACCATTTCAGAAAGTACCAGCTCAAACACCAATCCAACGAGATTAGAGAACCCACTCGAAATCGAGTGAACGAACAAGACTTTGATAGGATAAATACGGCTACCAGAAGTAAATATTCGAAGACCAAGGCAATGCACAAGGAAATTCAGCAGAAGAAACTCGAAAAGCTAATGAAGGAAAAGAAAATACCAACCAACATCAATCGAAAAAACACTATCATAAACATCTCTAAAACGACAGTTGAACGAAAACGAAATGCAGGTTCTGGACAAAGGTTTGAACTATGCGATAACACCGAGGTATATTCCGAAAGTAGATTTAGTAACCGCAGTCGAAGAAACAGCTATGAAATTAGATCCTGAAGAAGCCGAAGAATACAGAAGTAAGGTTAGATCAGTCCTAGATTCATCTAGGCAAACTAAACCTAACCTCTCTAACCTAGAAAGGAGAGCGGTCATTTTCCTTAAAAATGACCCATCGATTACAAGGGTGAGTTTTCCGGCTACCAGAGGACTAGACTTACCCCACACTTCAGCAAACCTCCGCATCTGTACGGCCTACCAAAGATTCATAAGGAGGGAATTCCTCTAAGACCAATTGTGAGCTCGAGAAATTCACCCATTAGCACACTATCTGCTAGGTATCATCACACCCTTATCATGAAAAACCTAGTCTATGGTCAAGAATACGCAGCACTTCGTGGAAACCATCAGAAACTTCCAATCAAACCACGAAGTAAGCTTCGACATTGTGAGTCTATTCACAAATGTGCCTACCGATAAGGCACTAACTATCATAAGAGACAAGCTGGAAAAGGATGAAACGTTAGACGAACGCACGCAACTCTCGGTAAACACAATAATGGAACTTCTTACAATATGCATTAGAACTACATATTTCCAGGTAGAAGACAAATTCCACCAACAAGAGTTTGGGATGGCGATGGGTTCCCCACTATCACCCATAGTAGCAATATATATATATATATATATATATATATATATATATATATATATATATATATGGAAGACTTTGAAGACCAAGCGATATTCGAATTCACAGAGAAACCAAGGATGTGGCTTAGATACGTGGTCGATAGTTTCGTAGTTTGGCAACACGGCAAGCATAAGCTAGATGAATTCCTAGATCATCTAAATAGCCCCGCACCTTCCATAAAATTCACAATGGAATTGGAGTCGGAACAAAAACTGCCATTCCTGAATGTACTTGTACACAGGAATGACAACACTTTCACAAGTGTATACAGGAAACCTACCCACACGGGGAGGTACCTACACTACAACTCCAATCACCAGAAAAACGTGAAGTTAGGCGTGGCAAAATGCTTGTACGATAGAGCAAAAAACGATATGCTCAAAGGCAAGACGACCTGAACAGAGAAAAAGAAAATACCGCTAGAACACTCAAAGAAAATGGCTACCCCGATCTAACACTTAACCTAAACAGGGAAAGGGTAACCGAAAAAGAAGAACCTAAATATACAGCGATAATATCATATATACAAGGTACTTCAGACAAAATACGAAGGATAGGCAGCAAATACAAGATATGCACTGCCTTCAAATCGATCAGAACGCTCAGGGGAATACTAACCAAAACCAAGCCATACAATGAAGATCAGAATTCCAAGAATTGTGTATATAATCTACCAGGCGAATGCGGCAGAGCATACATACGAGAGAGCAGTAGACCACTCAAAGTGAGAACGCAGGAACATAAGAACAACGTCCGCATGGGCGAAACAGAAAGATCAAGAATCGCCCGAACATGTCTGGAACGAAGACCACCGCATCCAATGGGATAACATACAGATAGTGGCAAAGGAAGAGAACATAACTCGTCAAAAACTCAAAGAAACCACATACATCGCACTAGCAGAAAACCCAATAAGCCAAGATAGTGTAGAAATGAAACCCATATGGATTCCAATAATGCGCGAAGAGCTTAATCGCAGTACACCTGCGCAAGAAGTTACTGCGCAACATGCACAATAAACTTCTGCGCAACCACGAAAAGTTATATATATATATATATATATATATATATATATATATATATATATATATATATATATATATATATATTGGATTACTCAGTGGCTCAGTGGCAAAGGTGTCAGACTAGTAAGTGAAAGGTACCAAGTTCGAATCTGAGAGTAGTCAAGTGCTTGGGAAAAAATTATATATAACATATGAATTCGACTCAAGTGAGAAAACAGTCCTTCTCAGGACTAAGCCTGATGACGGAAGCACTTCCGAAACGTCGCGCTCAAAAAGCATAAACTATGGAAATTGGCCGATCAACGCCACTAAAAATAATAAATGTCTTGACAGAATAGGGGACAGCGTTTCCAGATCTATGATTTTCTGAATGGTATTAAGCAAAAAGACTTTACGGTGGGATTTAAATAACTTTAAATTTAAAGACTTTGCTCTTAGAAAAAGTAGGCGAATAAAGTTTTAGATAAAGAAATGTTTTTAATTCTGTTGATTTTTCAGTAAAAAAATATGACTTCTTTATTTGTACTCTCAGCTGCCCTGTACGACACATAATGACACATGTTTTCTTTAGCATTTCTGTTGGATTTAAATATCTAAATAAGGGGTGGTGTATTTCGCCTCCGCCCCGGGCGGCAGAAACTTACGCTACGCCACTGTCAAAATAAATATCTTTAACTTAGATCAAAATATTGAATAAGGTTTAGAACAAGGCCTTGCTAACAAAAACTGTTTAAACACAACAGCAGAATTTAAGAACCATGAATGAAAAGGAACGAGTATCCAAAAAATTTGTTTTTCGACAGGCATGCTAATCACTAAAGTTAAGAATTGGTATTTTGAGTTGTTTGCTGACAATTTTTTGTAAATCGATGTTGAGATTGAGTTCAGACGTAACTAAAATATATCTATTACAAAGAGCAATTTATAATGGTTTGTGCAAGATTTCTACTAGTTTTAGTGCATTGCCATTTATCTGTTCGTCTATCGGCTTATCCATGTTGCTGACTACATTACCATCACAGCTTTATGCTGGATTTTATCAGATTAATTTCTTTACTACTTTTTTCAGTATGGTCCTGAGACTTTCATCAAGGAAGGATTGACGTCCAAAAAATAGTAAGATCTTTAACATCACATACACTTATTTCGATCAGATCTGCACGCATTGATGAATTTGACTCACCTTTCGCACATTTCAGTATTTAGTTTGGACCTGACGTATCAAAATAACCTGTAACGAAAATCCGTAAGTTAAGAACCCCGACCAAATACATATGGCCCATGACAAAATAGTCAACGAACAAAGAGTTTTCCGACAAAACAACCCATGTCAAATAACCCCAAGTAAGGTCACCCAAAAAACTTCGTCACGTAAAACCAAGTACCGTTAAAATGTGAAATTTACTTTCATCAAAAATAAACCTTCTGAAGTAGTAAATGTTAATATTTGATGCTGGAAATTTTCCTATGAAATTAACCTACCGAACATCGGGTCAATTTTTTAAACGACTATCTCCAGGTGGGGTGTGCAACACGGAGACTAGGGTTTTTTAGCACAAATTTCACATTACACTAAAATAATTTTTAATTATAGGTACTTAAAAAAATGCTGAGGTCCGCGCGCACACCACTTGGTCTTAGGAGTTTTAAAATTGCATAGGAAAATTCCCAACATTTGTAATGAGGTTTTATCTGACAAAACGTTTTTGAATTATTTTACTTGGAGTTATTTTGACGTGGCTGGTTTGTTTGACGGCTATTTTATCATGGGTAATTTTTTGGGCGAGCCATTTTGCCGTGGACTATTTCCTAGCACCTTAGTTTGGACCTACGATTAAAAGTTGACAGTTTAAATTTCGTAGTTGACGTCAAATTTTTACACTTTTAATAACAGTTAATAGCGGCTTATGGATTTATACACCATATTGTATCTAAAATGTTGAACATCATTATTTTTAATCCAACTTCATTGGAGAAAATGAAGATAGCTTCAGTTCGGCAAAAATATTTTGGTGGGTACAACAGTTGAATATGGCGTTGATGGCAAAACATTGATAAGATGGAAATTCTTTACCTTTTGACCTATTTTCACTTAAAAAGATTCATACCAACGATATTGACAATTACCACTTAACTTCGAAGACTAGCATCAGCAGTATTTATTCCATCCACATCAATACTCAATCCTCAAATGTTTCATTTTTGCATTCAAGACTACTGCATTTGTATAAAATTTTTCCACTGACGAGATTGCTTAATAGCGATTGAATTATTATTTTTGTTATATCATGTTTGAGCTGATATGTACAGCATCAAAATATTTTCATTGGCACAATGTTTTGCCACTTTATGGGGACCATAGGAGTAGACCCTACTTTCAACAAGATGGAAAGAAAATTTTACTAACCTACAACAGCAACCAACCTTCTTGAATGATAGGGCAAAAGAATCCACGAAATGTATACATTAATTATTAAAATTGTTTTTCAAGAGGCACTTAGCTCTGGTACTGAGGTTTGTCCTAAGTAAACGCTGTGTAGAAACCGCTATAAATTTCAGCAAATTCAACACCACAAACACTTTTTTCTTTCAGATCTCTGTATGTACTGATGAATTCTATTGAAATAGTGTATTACTTAGTTAGGCCTCCTTTGGTTTGAATTTTGTAGGGGACGTTATCATATAAAACTTCCTCTATGTCCTACTTATGTTCATAAACAGAGAAAGTCAAACATTTAGGTTTTAAATAACTATTGTTAAGGGTTTGGATATCAATCTGTATCCGAAATATTGAATTATTGAAAAGAAACTAGTGGTATTGTTTTGATGGGTTTTAGCCTTTTGGGCATCATTTTGATTCCAGACTCTTGAAAAACCAATAGTCTTGTTTAATGGGTGCAGGACAAACTGAAGTTCAAACATCTGATTGTCGAAACCGATTTTAATAATTTGCAGTTCGACCCAAGAAGGAATAGGTATTTTTTCTATTTCCAACGAAAATTTCTAAGCGCTTAAACGAGGCTTGATGTTCTCGTTATTTGTGCAAAAACATTTGACATATCTGTCTTTATTTTAAGGTGGGCGAATTTTAGACAAAGCTTAATCTTTCATTTAACCCATAAATAGTTTCATTCAGTGTAAAGGTTTACATGTGCTAGATCACTAGCATGACATTAGACTATACGTTAAAATAATATTTAATAGAGAATATTACTAACAAAAACTCCTTCAATGGAAAACTGCGTCTCAGCTTTTTGATAGGATCCAAAAGATCAACATCTGAGTTGTTACAATTGTTTTTCGACGGACACGTTATCAGTCATTAAAGTTAACAATGGATATTTTCAAAAGTTGTTGCGGTTATGCTTATTGCACTGAAGTTTGTAAGTAATGGAAGTGAAATATGTATGCTTTAAATATGAGTGTTTATGGATTTAAAAATCATTTGGATCCAAAGTATTGAACACCTTTATTTATAGTTCATGTGCATTGGGAAAAATACCTTGATGGATCCGAAATATTGAAAATCCTTATTTGTAGTCTAAACTAGTTGAGTAAAGACGGTAGTGCGTTTATGAACAAAATATTTCTCGTGTTAGGTACTTCTATTGGATATTAATTTTAAGTTGGAAAGCAAAAGTAAAGACTCAGCTCCTCAATCCTAAATTCACACCTTCTAGTTACTAATCAACTTCGGTTGAAAGACGCCCGGTTTTCAAAAACGATTTAATAGTTTAGCAATAGGTACCTTAATCACAAAATTTACATTCCTCCAAAACACGTTGATCTCAGGCAAATGTGTACAATGTAAGTTGGGAACATTTCCATCACTTACATCACGAAAATTTCCAAACATCTAAACGAGACTTTCTTTACATGATGTTCTTGCAAAACCAACATTCGGTCATATTTCTATTTTCATGGTCTTGATGGGCTACGTTTAAGAAAATATTATTCTACTTAACCGATAAATAATTGATTTATTGAATGAATGACTTTTACTATTGGGTAGCGTGTTTTTCACCAAAGTTTGATAAAAATTGATGACGTCATTAAGCACTTTTACTTCCACTAAATGTAGAATATGAAAATATATCTGTTGTTTGTTCAATATACAAAATCGAGAATTACGTCATCCATTTCCTGGTAGCGGGTAATATTTTTGACTTACCTATCTTCAGTATTTTTTAAATTTTGGACCAATCAAACATTCTCTATTATTCCATTCACGTTTTGCCTCCGTACGATGTGTTTGGTGATTTTTGCTATTTTGATGTAGTTTTATGAATAATTCGTAAGTGTTTGTGTGGAAAACGTTAGAAATTCAAGCAGCGCTGTTATTTTGATTAAAACAAGTAAGTTTTACCCTATTCATATCGCCATTAAAAGATAAACCCAAATAAATTGGAATGTTAAACATGTGATTTTAGAAAATAACTGGGAGTTTCATAAATTGAACCACAATGGTGTTACTTAAATTGGACTGGTTCAATTTAGGAAACTAGAATTATTTCTTATGTTTATGTTTTAAGTATTGGAAGTTTAACATTATACATTATACAGTTAGTGTCAAATGCATAGTCTACCAATGCTTTACTTTGTTCCAGAATATCTTCCAATAATATAAAAGGCATAAAATATGGTAAATGGAGTGAAGCGGATATGGCGAAGCCTACAAAGGCAAAAAGTATGGCTTAAATGAAATATGCCGCATGTACAGTATCCCAAAAGCGACGCTCAAACGGCATTTGACTCAAAAATAAAAATGCTAACCAAAAGCGTAAAATCTTCGGAAGACCCACCGGTTCCAGTGATGAGGATATGACCTTGAGTCGCTACAGTAAAAGACCAGTTGCAACAAAAAAAAGAACCTCCTAGTTCAAAGAGCTTCAACATCGACATAAACATCAGTTATGGAACAAATAGAAACTACATTACCTGAAGTTGACTCATCCACAAGAAAAAGTATAAAACAAATATTAAAAAGTTCAGTTGTTGATCACAAGAAGATGAAACCAATTGAAAGTATCCAAAAATCACAAATCATTGCATCCACACCCTACAAAGATGAGCTTGAAGTTAAACAAACATCATCAAATATTTCAAAAAAGAAAACTGTCAAGCGCAAAATAAAATTAAACTCCGGCATTTGTAAGAAAAAAAAGCATTCATGTCAAAGAATGGTGCTGCAAATTTTGCTCTGAGAGCATTGTTGAAGATATGATTTAGTGCCTAAAATGCAGAGACTGGTAGAATTTGACTTTATTTAATAAATTTTTGTTTTTTTGACATTTCGATATTTGGTTTTTAAATAAAAATTATATTCTGTTGTTCCTCTAATGTACACTGTACACAATAGATGGTCCAATATAGGAACCCACTGGTTCAATTTAGGCAACCAGTTGCCTATAATGGACCAGCTGCAAGGGTTCCGGATTATATTTTTCTACGAGAAATTATTCAACCAAAAATTCCGAGAAAATTACTAGAAGTGTACAACATATTAAAGTATTTGGTGTATAAATTTTAAAGGGTTTTGATTTTTTTTCTTAAAGTTAGAGCCCTAAAGCCGAATAGCGGTCCAATATAGGCAACCTTCCCCTAATTTCAAAAATCTCCACTAATAATTATATGACAATGTTTAGTGTATATTGTGATGGCAACTTGAAATTATTAGTTGGATGAGCGTTTTCATTTTTTTTACCATACTGAAAAAAGAAAGAAAAATCTAAATTAAAGTAATCTGTTATGCGCTTTTGTTTTAGAAAACTGCTTAAAACTTGCATAATTCAGTTTTACCGCGTTATTCGTATTAAATCACACTCACTGTACCGCATTTTATTTTCAATATATGAACGAATGTTTTAATCTCAGTATTCAGATTCTGACTTTTTTATGAGGTAGACAACTGTCATGTAATTTTACTGTTGGTATTAATGATAATCGAAGCGCGAACACCTTTCATTGTACAAAAAAATTCTCTAGTATAAAATGCTCCAACTGAGATGAAATTAATCAAATTCTTTATGTATACCTTACCACAAACACATTTTCCAAAAATTAAAATATCGTTTAAAAATGGCGTATTTTTAGTAGTTCAATTTCTGAAATAGCTGATCTTTGCAAAATAATTCAAACGATTAAGATTAAATAACATAATATTTGGTAAAAGAAGAAAATCCAAACATTCTTATAAACACTATCGTGTTCGTTAGTCTTATTCGTTTAATATCAGATATAGTAAAAAATTATGCTGAATAAGTATCTAATTCCTTATTCTGAAACTCTAAATCTTATTATTCAAAATGTCCAATACTAAAAATTTCTGTTTCAAATATTTTTTGTAGTCTGGCAATAGATTATAAAAAACTATTAAAAATGGATGTTTAAAATGCTGATATAGGTACTCATGTACTTCGTTTACGCCCCTGAATAACAATCCAGATAACCAGATACTTTGTTGGTATTTGTACAATGTACACATCAAACAGACTAAATAAATACCGAGGTAAACCGCAAGTAGGTAATTTGGGCAAATTTTGGTTACTAAGACATTTAGATCGATCTGAGCCTGTACTAATGATAACATCTGAATTATTCGTACGTTACCTAAAATGTTTAAATGTGTAAACAACTCTACACAATAAAGGACACTTAAGCGTCGTCACGAATTTGTTGATTTACACGCTAAATCACAAAAATTAAAATTCCTTTAAGTACTCACTAGAATTAAGATTAAGGCGTTCTCTCCATGCCATTGGATTTGCAACGAGTCCTTGAAATCCTGGCCAATAAATACCCGCCGTATTTCTGCCTAATTCTACAGGTTTACTAACGGAATTTGCTGCATGATGATGAAAGAAAGCGGCGGCTGCAATATTGAATCCTCGAAGTCCCGAATTAGTTGCGGTTTGTGAACTATTAGATGCCATATTTAAAGCATTCTGAGGAAAGCTTAAATTATGCGGAAAATGAAAGTTTCCTGTTGTTATTTGCGAAGGTCTCGATAATATATGGTCGATTCCGTGTGGATTAGCTCCTTGTGAATTAGTATTCGCTGTAGCTCCTAAAGGACTACGCGAAGACAAGCCGGAGCGTTCTACGTGCACACTTGTACGCTCCCGCAAAACATCAAGATCGTGTTTATCTTGCAGAAACATTTGATGATCTGGACTTAAATGTGGTTGTTGGTGGACTTTCATTTCTGTCATTGAATGAAGGGCAGCTAACGGTGCGGCTAACATATTTCCGTGCTCCAAACGTAGAAAATTAAGATTTTGTTGACTAGCAAATTCTAACATTTTTGACACGGGAGGCGACGGTGAAATAGACACTTCAGAACGGTCGCTGGACGCGTCACTATGCTGTGTCATGGCTACGGGAGACGCCGTGATGTTGGATGTAGACGCGATCAAGCCGCGTCGATCGGTTTGCGAAATATCACAACACGTGGCCGGCACTACACATCACAACCACTCACCACGTGGAATACCGTCAAGGGTTGTTGTCGAAATGATTAGCAATTCGAAAGGTCCATAGACTGCTTTCAAAGGTAGGCGGTCGCGAGGTGCCAGATATCAAAGTGGGGATGTTTCTGTCTATAGACTCAAGTGCATGTTAAATATGTGCTACTGTTAAAGCTCATTACGGTGGCCTCTATGGCAAAAGGACATTGAGTATTTCTGTGCGTATTGCCGATAGCTGCGTGGTTGCACATTGTTCTATTTTTAAAAGAGATTAATGTTTTTTTCATTGGTCCGAAGGAGGATCGAACTACCAACCTGGCAGCACTGATTGGCGACGAAGCCTTTCACTAGAAACGCCCGTCGTCGACTCCCGGTTCGGATACGCCTTCTCCCCTGCCTGACTTGTATTATCGCGATATATACATGGAACTCAATCTGTACGTAGGTATTTTACCAGCATAAACATGTTAGCGGTGGAAACTAAGTTTGACTTACTTCCGTTGCTGCGTCCCTGACAACGACCTGTCAACGTTCTGTCAATTTTCATGTTAAATCACATCAGGTATGTGGCACGATTCCTCCCTCATTTTAAAATTTCTTAAAGTGCTCGAAAATATATTCCGCTATCATAAAATACTCATAGATATTCGATAATGGTAAAATTTTAACTAACTCGGAAAGCTTTAGCTGACGCTAATATCGTCCTATAAGATAGTTAGATACTCACAATAGTATCACCGTTGCAGAGTGATTCAAAGAGGGGATGAAGGTCTCTATCTTCAGATAGAGCTACTCTGCATATCATTAATCTTAATTAAACTTAAATTTAGATATATATGAACGTCGGTGTCTATTTGAGCCCCGTTTCTTTTCGATATGCATGGGATAGTTGAGTGCGCGAAATGGCTTTAATTGCGTCATATTGTTTGCTTAAAATATTTTTATTTCCTTGTTATAACTGTATTAATTAGATTATAACAAAATATATAAGCTTATAACTGAAGCTTACAATAATTATTGTCGATTTGGGAATTTCCATTCATTCTGTGACTTCTATAGAGTGTTTAAGCTTTGTGCATTTCATTTTCTATTGTTGGCTGTTACACAAAATGAAATAACAAAAATGTAGAATTATACACAGTTGCATTGATATTGACATATTAGAATGATTTTTATTATTTTGAATTTAACATTAATAATATCACCTACCGAGCTTTTAACTTCACGATTTACCCAAGATAAACCAACAGAAAGTTAATTTTCTTGACCCACTTGAAAATTCGACTTTCTGATTTAAGAAAAAGAACTATTATAACCTTTACATATAGCAAATGTGCCAATGCCCAGCCACTTAAGAAGTCCCTTACTTTGAAAATACATGAAAAGTCTTCCTTACTTCAGGATTAAGTCTCTAGTTTTTTTTTAGTTATGGACTAGATATTGATCTAGATGTAAAAAATGGGTTTGTTTTTTTTATTGCATACAAATGTAATAACACTATTTAATAAAAAACCTCAACATCACTGTCCACTGAAAACCTGCTTATAGTCATAGTTGGTCTAATAATCAGTCACACCTTAACAATTTGCAACAGATAACTAAATAATTATGTCCTAAGTGCCTAGGTACATTATATAAGTAACTCGTTTATTATACATTTTGACAGAACTTAAGAACATTTTATTATTCCCTATTTTAATACCATAATTTTCGTACACTATAGGTAACGTGCAAATAACTTTTATAATCTTTTTTCTGCACAAAGGCCGCAAGTCAAATCGGTCCCTTCTAAATTTTCATAGATCCACCCTTTAAATGGTGTGCATTTCAAGTGATACCATCTAGTTATTGTTTCCAATATAGGGGAAGGTTGCCTATATTGGACCACTATTCGGTTTTAGGGCTCTAATTTTTAAGAAAACAAATCAAAACACTTTCAAATTTATACACCAAATACTTTAATATGTTGTCCACTTCTAGTAATTTTCTCAGAATTTTTTGTTGAATAATTTCTCGTAGAAAAATATAATCAGGAACCCTTGCAGCTGGTCCATTATAGGAAACTGGTTGCCTAAATTGAACCAGTGGGGTCCTATATTGGACCACCTATTTCAGCACATAAAATGAAGTAAAACTTTAAGTATACATTAGAGGAACAAGAGAATATAATTTCTATTTAAAAACCAAACGTCAAAACACAAAAATATATTAAATGAACATTAAGAAAAGTCAAATCCTACCATAAACAAAAAAAATAACACAATAAAAAGACCAAAATGAATAACACAAACAAAGAACGACTGAACCTAAAATCTTTGAAAATAACGAATATTTTTAGAAACTAAGTAAGCAACAACTATAACAGAACTGATCTAGTAAAACTAACATAGGAACGCTTTTTCTTAGAACTAGAAGCAAATGTCACAGGGAAATTTCTCTCTTGACTTGATGATTCCTGCACCCAGTCTCTGCATTTTAGGCACTGAATCATGTCTTCAACAATGCTCTCAGAGCAAAGTTTGCAGTACCATTCTTTGACATAAATGCTTTTTTTCTTAGAAATGGCCGAGTAAAATATTATTTTGCGCTTGACAGTTTTCTTTTTTGAAATATTTAATGGTCTGTTTAACTTCATGGTCATCTTTGTAGGGTGTGGATGTAATGATTTGTGCTTTTTGGATACTTCCAGTTGGTTTCAGCTTCTTGTGATCAACAACTGGACTTTTTAATATTTGATATATAGAATCTCCTTGTTTTGTCGTGAATGAATCAACTTCAGCTGATGTAGTTGCTATTCGTTCCATAGCTGATGTTGATGTCGATGTTGAAGCTCTTTGATCTAGGAGGTTCATTTCTTTTGTTGCAACTGGTCTTTTACTGTAGCGACTCAAGCTCACATCTTCATCACTGGAATTGGAAATACTTTCAGTGTTATCATGTTCATCCATGTCTACACTTGTTTTTGGGATGAGTATATCTGAAAGTGCGAAATCAACATCGCTGAAAACATTACGGTCTATCGGTCAAATTCCCGTTTTCTTGAAACCATTCATAGCATTTGCTAACACAGATGTCCTGGCATAAGCTTCTCCAAGGAGTTTAGTAACTTGGTATTGAGAAACTATCAATCCCGGATTAGTCCTTAGCCATTTCTCATTAGCTTCAGTGTAATAGAGTTCGAGTGGCTTAAATACAGCCACCTCCCACATTTAGGGGTTGAAGCCGGTGGGTGTAATGCCCTGGAAGCTGTAACACAACTACTCCATTATTTCGTGCCAGCTCTATTGCCTCAAGATTTTTAGAGTGAGTACTGTGGCCGTCTAAAACAAGCCAAACTTTATTGACCCTTGTTGGTTTTACTGCATTGATAAAAGGTTTGAGCCAGGTAACAAACAGTTCTTTATTGATGTATCCGGTATCAGATATCTCTTCTACGCAGTCAGAAGTCTGTGATCTGGATTATCTCTTTTTTGCTTGAATATTATCATCGGTGCAGCAAATTGGCCGGCTACACTGGCGCATACAACCATCGTGGTATTCACCCCACGTTGCCGCTAGCAACCGAAACTACTTGGAGCTTGCCGTTTAGGACTAGAATTTTCTTCTTGGCAACAGTTGAAAAGCCAGACTCGTCTGCATTGAATATTCCTGTTGCATTAAACTGGTATTCATCGAAAATTTTCTCTAGAAGGTCGAAGAACTGCGTAACATTATCTCTATTAAATCCCTTGCACCGAGCTATGGAAGTAGATTCTGATTGCATTAATGAAATGTTGGGATGCTTACGCAAAACTGCGTAAAACCACTTTTTACCAGTCTGCTTTTTTTCTCTATTGAAATTGTGTTTGAAGTTGTTTTGCTCCGCCAGTTCATGCGGTGCATTACAAACATCTTTTATGGTGACCATAAAATATCTTCTCTAGGTTAAGGTTATGCGCTGCCAATCTCTCCTCAAAGTCCCGTAAAAAGACGGCGATTCTTCCGAAGATTTTACGCTCTTGGTTAGCCTTTTTTTTGAGTCCAAATGCCGCTTGAACGTCGGTTTTGGGACACTGTACATGCGGCATATTTCAGTTAAGCCATACTTTTTGCCTTTGTAAGCCTCTAAGGCTTTCGTCATATCCGCTTCACTCCATTTACCATATTTTATGCCTTTTCTATTATTCGAAGACATTCTGGCCCATTGGTGGCCTATGTTGGCCCAGGCATTTGACACTAACTGTATAATGTATAATGTTAAAAATGTATTTTGATTATTGGCGCACTTCATATTGATACGAATTCCAACATTTAAAAACATAAACATAAGAAATAAGTCTAGTTTCCTAAATTGGACCAGTCCAATTTAGACAACGCCATGGTGGTTCAATTTATGAAACTACCAATAATTTTCTAAAATCACATGTTTAACATTCCATTGTATTTGGGTTTTATCTTTTTAATGGCGATATGAACAGGGCAAAACTTACTTGTTTTAATCAAAATAACAGCGCTGGGTGAATTTCCAACATTTTCCACACAAACATTTACGAATTATTCATAAAAACTACATCGAAATAGCAAAAATCACCAAACACGTCGTACGGAAGCGAAACTTGCATCAATGGCCGCGAACTCTCTTGTAATGACGCCTTTGTAACAAGAGTCAAACAGGATTTAAAAAATGTTGCTACCATCGCGCTTATTCATTCAAATATGGCCGTGGTCCAATTTAGGAGGCGGTTCAATATAGGCCACCTTCCTCTATTATCTTCATTATCACTAGTTTCATTTAATCTTCGATTTTTTCGTGACTGTTTTGGTAAGTTTTTTTCTTTGGTGTTCTATTGTACACGATGAACTATTGTTTTCTAGCTTTGCTGTCTTCTATTTTCAAGGAGCACCACATTTTTCTTTCTTCTTAGTTTAGCATTCTTAGTTTTCACTATTTTCATTTTCTTGGTTAGTTTTCCTAATATAATATCTTCATAATCTTCGAGATTTTCGTGACTTTGCTTTGGTAAGTGGCTTTCTTTGGTGTTCTGTTGTGCACACTTAACTCTTGCCTTTTTCCTGTTCTGTTTTCCATTTTCAACGCACACCACATTTCTCTTTTTTCTTGGTTGCAGTTTCACTACAATGCATTTCATCATTTCTAGTTTTCACGGTTTTCGTTTTCTTGGTTATTTTCCCTAATATGTCTTCACTATCACTACTTTCATCTAATCTTTGAGATTATCGTGTCTGAGTGGTTTTTCTTTGGTGTTCTATTGTGCACACTTAACTTTTGCTATTTTCCTTTTCTGTTTTACATTTTGAACATATTACCACATTTTTCTTACTTTTCAACACACTCCACATTTCTCTTTCTTCCTGGTTTCGGTTTCACTACAATACATTTTGTCATTTCTAGTTTTCACTGTTTTCGTTTTCTTGGTTATTTCTTAATATAATATAATATCTTCAATACCACTAGTTTCTTTTGATCTTCGAGTTTTTCGTAACTTTGTTTTCGTAAGTGGTTTTTATTTGGTGTTCTGTTGTGCACGATTTTTTCTGTTTTGTTTTCAATTTTGAACACATACCAGATTTCCCTTTCTTTTTGGTATCAGTTTCACTACAATGTATTTTATTATTTCTAGTTTTCACTGTTTTCTAGGTTATTTCTCTTAATACAATATCTTCACTATCACTAATTTCATTTAATCTTCGAGCTTTTCGTGACTTTCTCTTGGTAAGTTGTTTTTCTTTGGTGTTCTGTTGTGCACGATGAACTCTTGCTTTTTATCGTTTCTGTTTTCTATTTTCAACACGCACCACATTTGCCTTTCTTCTTGGTTTTAGCATTTGTAGTTTTCACTATTTTTGTTTTCTTGGTTATTTTGCTAATAATATCACTAGTATCATTTAATCTTCGAGCTTTTCGTAACTTTGTTTTGGGAAGTAGTTTTTATTTGGTGTTCTGTTGTGTCAAGCCCCAATCTTTGAACTTATTCGTTCATAACAAAATATTGCAGGCTCACATTCCATTAATATAAGTAATTTGATTGTAATCTCATTATATTTAGAACTTACATCAGTTCTACTCACATAAAGACAAACTTTGCATCGATTGGGGCTTGAATCTCGATGGCGCAGTTGATTAGCGCGGTACTCTAGCAAAGTACAGGTCGTAGGTTCAAATCCTACTCGAGGTAAACTTTTTATTTATGTATTTAATAAAATTAATAATAATTTTTAATTACATATTTCTCTTTCTTTTTGGTCTCAGTTCACTAGAATGCATTTTTCATTTTCAGTTTTCACTGTTTTCGTTTTCTTGGCTATTTTTCCTAATCTTCAATATCACTAGTTTCATACTATCTTCGAGCTTTTCGTAACTTTGGTAAGTGGTTTTTGCTTTTTTCGCTTTCTGTTTTCTATTTTCTACACGCACCACGTTACTCCTTCTTGGTTTTGGTTTCACTACAAGTCATTTTCTCACTCAGTTTTGACTGTTTTCGTTTTCTAGGTTATTTTTCCTAATATAATGTCTGCACTACCACTAGTTGCATCTAATCCTCGAGCTTTCCGAGACTTTCTTTTGGTAAGTGGAGTTTCTTTGGTATTTGGTTGATCTCGCGGAACTTTTTCCACTTCCAACACGCGTCACATTTCTGCTTCTTGGTTTTAGTTTCATTACAATGCATTTTCCGATTTTTAGTGGTTACTGTTTTCGTTTTCTTGGTTATTTTTCCTAATATGTCTTTTACTAGTTTTATCTAATCTTCGAGCTTTTCGTAACTTTGCTTCGGTAAGTGGTTTTTCTTTGGTGTTCTGTTCACGCTGTTTTACATTTCAACACGTCCCACACGTCCCACACGTCCCACATTTCTCTTTATTCTTGGTCTTTATTTCACTACAATGCATTTTCTCATTTCTACTTTTCACTGTTTTCGTTTTTTTGGGGGGGTATTTTTCATAGTATAATATCTTCACTATCACTACCTTCGTCTAATGTTCGAGATTTTCGTGACTTGCTTTTGGTAAGTAGTTTTTCTTTGGTATTGTGTTGATCACGCTGAACTCTTGCTTCTTTCTTTTCCTGTTTTCCATTTTCAACAGGTACCACATTTCTCTTTCTTCTTGGTTTTATCTTCACTCCAATGCATTTTCTTTCTAGTTTTTACTGTTTTCATTTTCTTGTTTTTTTCCTAATATAATGTCGCCACTATCACTAGTTTCATCTAATCTTCGAGCTTTTCGTGAGTTTTCGTTGAACTTTTTTTCTGTTTCCCATTTTCAGCACGCATCACATTTCTTTCTTCTTAGTGTTAGTTTCACTACAATACATTTTCCCATTTTTAGATTTCACTGGATTTTCTTGGTTATGTTTCCTAATACAATATCTTCACTATCACTAGTTTCCTTTAATCTTCGAGTTTTTCATAACTATGTTTTTGTAGGCTGTTTTTATTTGGTGTTCTGTTGTGCACTGAAATTTTGTTTTTTTCCTTTTCTGTTCTCCTTTTTTAACACGGACCATATTTTTCTGTCTTCTTGGTTTTAGTTTCACTACAATGCCATTTCTCATTTCCAGTTTTCACTGTTTCCGTTTTTTTTTTGTTATTTTTTGTAATATAATATCTTCACTGTCAGTAGCTTTTGCTAATCTTCGAGCTTTTCGTTACTTGCTTTTGGTAAGTGGTATTTCTTTAGAGCTCTATTGTGCACGCTGGGCTCTTAGTTTTTTTTCTGTTTTCCATTATGAACACGCAACTCTTCTCTTTCTTCTTGGTTTTAGTTTTCTCATTTCTAGTTTTCACTGTTTTCGATTTCTTGGTTATTTTTCCTAATCTAATGTTTTCACTACCACTAATCACCAGTTTCGTCTAATCTTCGAGATTTTCGTGACTTTTTTTTGGTAAGTGGTTTCTTTGGGCTTCTATTGTGCACGCTGAACTCTTGTTTTTTTCCTGTTCTGTTTCCGATTTTCAACACGTACTACATTTCTGTTTCTTCTTGATTTCAGTTTCACTACAATGAATTTTTTCATTTCTAGTTGTCACTGTTTTCGTTTTCTTGGTTATTTTTCGTAATATAACATCTTCACAACACTATCTAATCTTCAAGCTTCTCGTGACTTTTTTTGGGAAGTTGTTTTTCATTTTCAACACGTGCCTTCTCATCCAGTTTTTTTGTGAACGTTCTCAAAAAGTGGCTGATGAAACAGTAGCTTGTTTCGGTTCGTGTATTTCAGTAATGTTTGGTGTGATATGTGCCACTTACATCGACTCAAACTTGTTATTTTTAGTTTCTTCGGATTCTGTGCCTTCAACTAATGCTCAATATTTCCGTTTTAGGAAGATCAGATCCCTCTAATTCGATTGCATTTAAGTGTCTTTCTTTCGGTTAGTTTAGATGCTGCTTCTCTCAAGTTTGTCTGTTTATTTTTATGATGAGTTTGTTGTAATTTCTTTTTCATTTAATTGTTTTATTTCGTTTTCCGTTTCAAATGGTTTTATCTGGATTTCTGTTCCATTCTCTTATTCTTCTTTTTTACTTTTTGTTTCTGTTTATTCTGTTTCTTTCGGATTCATGTGTCTGCTTCAAATGGGTTTGATTCTATTTCTTCTGTAGTCATTTGCTCTTCTCTCACAGTTATGCAGTTTATGAGTCCCAAACCAGTTGAAATATAAACAATCATAAACGATGATTTTGTAGATTCTTTTCCTAAAAGTTCATCAAATTCTAATATAAGAACATCTGAATTTGTATTCAACATTCCCTTTCTCGTTACTACATAAGATTTATATTTATTTGATGGGAAACGCTCCTCTTTTATAACATTTAAATGTTTAATAATAGTATGCACGTTTAGCATACCTCTATCAATAAGTTCATTGTTTAGTTTTTATGCATTTACTGAAATCTCCAGCAATTGAGTTAAATGGAAAGAGACCGCATTTTCTAAAACCATTCCTAGTAGTTTGTGACATAAGACGTGTTTCGGTACACGAAAAAATGTCAATTTTCCGGTTTACAGTTTTCTTCCAAATTGTTTTTAATCGTTTAAATACACGTCGAACGGCGCATAATATAGGTGATATTAGTTGGAAGGGCATCCGAAATGATGCCATGATCTATACAAGGTTGGCTAAAATCTAATGACAAATGCGATTCGAGCCATCTAGTGAAAGTAGTATCAGTCTGGGATGTTCTTTTCTTGGATAAATTTGTTTAATCCGATGACAATATACTCGTACAATGTGTTATCGCGCATTCAGCCGCTTTCTGAAAGTCCTGTAAACCAGTTAGGTGGCAGACTTTCAACGAGTGCTCGATGAGGGGACACAAATGAGAACACTAATGGGAAAGGACAGTAATTGCTTCGTTTTTGCTTCCCTTTAATTTCATAGATATTTATGAAACCTTTTGGTGCAAAACTTGACACATGGTGAAACTGGTTTTATCTTGGTTACATATTCATGATGGATATTCTAATACACTTAAAGCGTTATTTTCTTCTAAAATCATTCAGTTCGCGTGGTATTTACGCTTCTTGCTTTGAAAAGACCTTCTTATGCCTTTTAAACACACCCTATACTACGTTTCGTCAAGTTTGCTATTTTTGAAAGGAGTCTTCCTGTTGTTTTGCCTTAATATTTTCTGTATGGTGTTCAGCGAATCCGCCTTTCGTTACGGGAATCTATATTTGGTCAATTCTATTAACCATCCTTCTTAGAAACCGTCCCTTTCTTTGAAGAAAAAAATTCTGGTGACTTCTCGTGCTCTGCTATTGATTGGTAGCTTTCTTTTTGTAGCAGAAA
Organism: Vesta saturnalis; assembly: GCA_036346205.1. Taxonomy (NCBI): domain Eukaryota; kingdom Metazoa; phylum Arthropoda; class Insecta; order Coleoptera; family Lampyridae; genus Vesta; species Vesta saturnalis. Next base: position 4,319,537 of record JARFJB010000472.1, read on the forward strand.
CCTTAATTTCAGGGGTAAGTACATGGTTAAATCGTTTTCCGTTTTGCAGTTCAGACGTCTGTTATCGATTTTATTATGTTTGATATGATATTCTCAGTTTTCTAAGGCAGTAGCACCAATTCAGTGTTAATATCGGTGTTGCGAGGAAGGCCATAAGATGATCCCTCACGGACACTGAAATCGGTCACACTATCAGAAGATGATACGATGCAATTCATTTTGGTTTTTTCATGTTAAGATTACATTCACTTGTACCTGGCTTATGCATTTCTTGCAAATCTTTATTGGGAACTTTACTTTCAAATATTTGTATTGTGGACTTAGTCCCTTCATTTTCTTGTCGCATTTCTTCGGTGTGTGTCTTGGTGCCAACGCTGATTCTGGGATGGCATTAGAACAAAACGGACCAATGCCCGTTACCCTAATCCCGAAATGATATTAGCGGGTGCTATTGACTTCAACCAGACATTGGTGAACGATTCAATAAATTTCATTTTGGTAATGGCCTTGTCAGGACTTACTTTCAAAAAATCAAATACTGCTGCACCCCAGAACGTTTTAAAGCTTTTAGATACGGATTTACCTATGAGCTGTAACTCATGCGTCATATTGCTGGGAAGGAAGACACAGCAGGGTTATGTCAAATTTTCTGCTGTTTCTGCTATTGTGATACCTTAGCGATGTTTAGCTCCGTTGAAAATGAGTAGAACTGGACCGCGAATGTTTGAATGAATAAAAGTGATTGAGCCAAGAAACAAATGCTTCACTAGTCATACTTTCTTTTTTAGTTAACATCGCTCATGATCCGACAGTAAATGAGCACTCCATTCTGACTTAAATCGCTGACCCTTAAAAAGGATCAAAGATGGTAGCGCTTGGCCTAGCTCATTACCATAACCTGCAATAGTTACACTCTCACCGTGTTCAAGGACAGAGATATGTACACGTTTGGCGCCCTTTTTAGTTAACGCTACCTGCTGCTTGTGAACGGTGAGCCTGTACTCGTTCTCATCCATGTTATAAATATTTCCGGGCTTGTCAAATAACTCCAGCCTAGTCATTCCTTCTTTCAATGTTTGGAAGTAATCAATCATTATAGATTTATTCATATTTTGTGCCCTTGCGGGGCTCATTTGCTGAGCCCTTCACCTTGCGACAACTGAATAAACTCTTCTTTACAATTTTGCTTGTTATTGGCATGCCGATCTCAACTCGTCTGTGAATTCTCCTGACTCACTCATTCCAATTTTATTGACTCTAAGGCTTCACGTAGAGCCCCTTCCGCCCAAAGTAATCGTCTGCGTGGCGTCATTTTGTAAAATATGTTTAGATTTGTAATTTTCCTAATATCACAGTAGTTTCCAGTATTGTAATCCTGGCGCCCAATAGGTATGTTTATAGATGACAGTGTTAGGAACAATTACGTTCGACAGAAAATATAGGTTATATTATTATAGATACCCAAACTCAAAACGGTAGAACCTATTACATGGGAACTAGTTACATGTACCTACCTGCTTTACGAAATGGCCCCCGTTGGTAGAATGCAAACGACACTTTTCCACATGCAAATCAAACTTTAATTGTAACAGCGAAGCGCCAAAGAAACAAAGTAACTTGAATCACGATCAACAATGACACTACTGAAGTGCCATGAAGCGTAGGTATTGGATAACCAAGATATTGAATGTTCCCAATACTACTAATAGGAACGTGGCAATGTTTGGCCTACCTATCCCAATTTTTCACCTTGAAGGAAGAGTAGGCGTGCATTTGCAATGCCAAGTCAATGATATGAAACCCGTTTTTTTGTTCTCAATAGTATATCATTCTGTCAATGATTTCAGTCGCTGCACTCCAAAATAGATTTGTTGTGTCACATTTTTACTACATTACTCGAAGATGTGCCATTAAAAGTGGTTGCCACCAGAACAGAGTCATTATCCAACCACTTTAGGACAAAAATCTTGCCACCTTGTCGAATAAACTCCTCTTTTCATCATTTTTTTATCTTAAGTTAATTTAGATTTTAGAACAGAAGGAATGCGACATCTCAAAATTGCGTATGTTTTTCTTCAAAGTAGAAAATCTAGTAGTGGAATGAACGTGAAATATCAATTGCAATACGCAGCATGATCAATTAATCCTTTCCCCAGTAGAAAAGAAACACTTTAATAACAATCCGGGATTCCACATAATGACATGGTTTTTCGAGTTATTATCCAAATAACGTTTGGTATTTCCCCTAATGACAAGTCCTAATGCCAAATGCAGATCTTATGGTTAATTCGCATGTAATTGTTTAATTAAAAATAAAATTAATGCGAAAGGATTGACGAATGTAGATTTTTTCACTGTGATCTGTTTTTCGAAAGTTGCGTCCATATCTGCCTGTGTCTAAGATCATTTTGGTATGTATTGTATATTGTTACCGCAGTATTGTAAAGATAAAATCTAAAAGGAATTTTGTGAGATTCATATCCGGTAGACCCTGAGGAAATTCTACCGAAAAGTCTTTGGGTATTAGATGCCACTCGCTGTAGTATCAAATAATTTTTTCAAGAGCGGTATCGCAAACAATTTCGGTAATTTTTAGAAAATCCACAATAAAATTCGATTTCAAACAACCCGAGGGCCTGCAATTATTGCGTAAAAGCGATGCTTACACTGACCCTGTATGATAAATATCTAAACGCTACTAATTTCCACTATAACGCCGCGTTTTCTTAAATACCAAATAAAAAATGTGTAATGCCCTGCGAGTAGATTCAGTAATTGTCTTATGATCCTAATATAATATTTTAACATAAGAAAGTATTGATGTGAAGACTGTTCCAGTCAGAGGATCCTATATACAGAAATAAGATACACATGTAAGATGTTGATTTGAAATCAGCTTCTGCCAAAGGGACCTTATGTATGAAAATGAGATGCAATATACACCAAAAGAATCTCAGATACAGACAGGCGGTACGCGACATTTGGGCGCCGGCGGTTGGGCGCCGGCGATTAGGCGACGGCGTTTAGGCTTCAGGCGTTTGGGCGCCGGGCGTTTGGGAGCCAGGAGTTTCGGCGCCGGGCGTTTTGGTTAACAAAAGTTAAAGTTGATGAAAAAAGAATTTATTAACATGCACTATAAAAAATAAACAAAACTAAACGTGTGACATGTTACACTTACAAAATCAAAAATTAAATTAGATGTATGTACTACGTTGGTTAACAAAAATGTATGTAAGTACAATTTCACTTTCAGTCCATTAAAAAGATATGAGAAATGCTTCGTAGATACTCAATAATTGTTCGGTTCTCAAAGTCTTGAACAATTGTGATAATTCTGTTATCTGCAGCTTGGTATTTTGCCCTTTTATGAGGAGGTGCTTGGCCACCTACAAATTTTTCATACAATGCGTCGCGTCCTTTCTGGACGCTTCGCAGGCCGTCGATAAATTTCCACAGCGACGGATGGTCCATACCTAATTGGCACTGCAAACTACGATGAGCAGCCTCCGCAAAATTATTGGTACGATCTTCATTATTACGCACTCTTTGGTACACGTTCCAAATATTTGGCGAAAATAACGCCCTCCTGCGTGTGTGGTTTCGCCTTCCAACGTAGTTATCTTCGAACCAGTTTAAAATTGGTTGCAATTCGTTCGGTAATTGTGCAGAAAGCTCTTCAATTGCGTCATCAATGTGATCTAGAGGAGTAAAGGCTAATGCAACTATCATCCGTGCAGAAAGAGCAAATTCGGGATCGGTATTATATTGTACCGTCAGCCCATGACTGGCTATTTGTTTCTTAAAATTTTGAACAAGATGAAACAGGCAGCCTAGTAATCGTGCCGTTGGAAATGCTTCAGCAACTGATCCAATAACGGCTATTTCGTAATCCAACGAAACAGTTTCAGGTTGAAATTGCGGCCACATTTATTTTATAATTGAAAACAGCCGATCGTACGTTTGCCGTTGCTTGTTTGGCAATAACGCGTACAAAACTGGAAATACGAATCCACCCCTGTTTGCCAAAATTACGTAAATTTGTTGGAATAACGGAGGCGCTTGCCGAAATGTCCCATCCATAAAAATTTGTTTCATGCGTTGGCTCCATCGTGCGTTATCTTCCTCCCAAATATTAATATTCTAAATGGGTCCGGCTGCTCTGATCCGGTATCCTTCAATAAGAACATCTCGGATTGTCCAGGAGCACATTCGTATAGTCTGTACGCTTCCGGAATTACTAACGTTTCCAGATCTATCGGAGTTGGGGGTGCAGCAGCGATACGGTTTCGCGCCCGCTGACACAATCCTCTAATAGCATCCTTGTTGGGCAACTGCCCTTGAACTGCAGGCCCAGTGCCCTCCAGGGCATGGTTAAGTATTTGGGCAGGAGTCTCCATGGTTTGTTTGACACGTCTATTAATATCAACTTTTATTTTAGAAACACTTACGCAAGCCGCATCACTACCATGATTGTGGTTACCCGAGGAGCACAAATATTCGTCATCCACTGTTGTATGGACACGACCTAAGCACTTGTTCGCTTTTCGCTCACATCTCCAAATTTTTTTGTTCCATCTTTGCTTGCCTTGTCAAAAACGTACATGTAACCATTATAGGACACCTTTTTTTGTTCAGCATACTTTGAGTATCTTCCATAATTAAATGTAGACTTGCACACTATTCGCTCACAAAATTATGGCAACAAATATCTGCAGACAACTGAAGAGACTGATGTGGAAGAGTAAGTTTAAATACTAAAAGTTTCTAATTACACTAATCTTCTTAATTGCTTTCTGAGCACACGACAAGAGATTTGCAAATAATAATGGGTACCTAATGATTCCAATTATCAGGATTTACACTAATCTTCTTAATTGCTTTCTGAGCACACGACAAGAGCTTTGCTAATAATAATGGGTACCCAATGATTCCAATTATCAGGATTTACACTAATCTTCTTAATTGCTATTCTGATCACAGGACAAGACAATAATTAAAATATTTTCCAGATCAAATGTACAACAATTAAGAACATACCGATATTGCAAAATTTACTTTAAATATTCAATAACATAAAGGGTAATGTAAAGTAGCGTTTTGAAAGTGCGTTGGTAAAATTTCCTTGCATAACATAATTACGGCGCCGAAACTCCTGGCGCCCAAACGCCCGGCGCCCAAACGCCTGGCACTCAAACGTCGTCGCCCAGTCGCCGGCGCCCAAGCGCCGGCGCCCAAACGTCCTGCTCCGCAGAAAGGGTGCACACCTGAGATGCAGATTTCTAGGCGAAACCTGCATCTGTCAAAACGACTTAGATACGGGTGCAGCCCTCACTGAAACCTGCATCTCTGAAAAAGCACCTAGTTATTGATGCAACCCTCGAAAGCAATTAAGGTCAAGTTTCCTTTTTCTATTCTTCTCCATTATCAATTTTTGGAGAACTGTGTCTCCTATTACTAGATCTGAATTTGGATGTCCATCCGAGCAAGTATTAATACCTTGGTATATAAAAAATAAAACTAATCTTAAGTTATCATAGTGAAACTCTTCAATTCCGCACGGTGTGCGGAATTGAAGACACTACCATCTTCCGCAGTTTTCGAGCTTCGGTTGGAATTTTTAAGTTTTCTACGCAGCGCGGGTAATTTTTAATTTTAGATGACCGTCACATTTTCGTGATAATACATTCTTAACCTTGGAAGTTTCATGTAGTCTGTTATGATGTGAGTTCCTATAAGTTTTTAATTTCCAAAGGTTTTATCTTCATAGGTATCTGATTTCCTTGAAGAGTTCTAATTTGTGTGTGTCAAACTATCTAAGAGGTGTCTACAGCTCTCTGACTCCTACTAATCACTCTGTAGTACAGAAATCCTTCACCTGATCGAAGAAATTATGGTTTTTCTACTGGATTTGTTTGAAAGTTGTTGTTAGTTTGACAGAAGAAACACTTCTTTTAGATATTGAACTGCTTAGCCTTTCATTTACATTCTCATGTGCGCCCTGAAAGAATAGCTAAAAAAGTATGAGAATGCGGTTGGTGAATACAGGCTACTAACCCATGATACTACGACTCTAAAGATATGCTCACTTGCTGAACGAATTTCGAGCGGAAACGGGCATGACGTCATTCCGTGACAAAAATGTATACGTAGGCAATGGCAAAGCATGGCTTTTCATGTAATTTGACTTCATCTCCTGTTCTTATAAATGTTTTGGGAATCTATTAGACTAATTATTAATCAAGTATACAAAATGAAAAAACAGTATAAGTATACATAGTATGATTTATGCACATATCTTATTGTAACTTTTTACATAGTATAAAATTAAAAGTATTTTAATTAACGGAATTTGCAGTAAATAAATGAAATTATTTGAAAAGTGACTTTTTACTTTTTAAATAATAAGTTATATTCTAGGCTGATGATTTTTACTTTTGAATATCATGGTGCAGGAATTAATAAAACTGCCGACATTTCTCCAAGTTTATTTTCTTCTTCAGAACCCTTCAAATAGATATTTCAAAGATACAGACCTTACACTTTTTGAAAAATAAAATGTACAGAACATACATTTTTAAGATACAAATAACACATGAAGGCAATAAAATTTTAGTTTCATATTTATTTTATAATTTTTGTTATTTTGCGTTTTCTCATGTTACAGGCTTCTTTGATACTCCTACTGAGAATTCTTATTCTAAAATACATCTTGCATCTAATTTTTACTTCATCACTTAAATCTACGCTTTCGGCTAATTTGTTTAAATCTTTAAGGTAGTTTTTTCAATTTTTATAATTGGTAAATATATCGTCAAGCTCATTGTATTTTACTAAAAACTCATCTGTAGGTTCTTGCAAACCACCTTCGGTCAAATAATTAACCCAAGAAAAGAAGGCTCATTACAGTCAGGGATAGAACCAAGCTTCTCCTTATTTCTCAGTTTAAATGCAATAAAACCCGCCAAATTTTCCAAACCGTCCCATCGTAACTCTTCTAAAGTTGTGCTGACTATTTCCAATTTTTCAAATTTTTCTTCCTCGCCCTCGTCATCGTCCTTCGGCAAATCTAATGCACTAAATATTTCTCCAGTAAGAACCTAAAAATTTAAATTAGTTATGTACATATAAATTGAATAAATATTTGCCGTAATTCTACCTGTAATTGTAAATTTTTGGGCTCATATAGAATAGTTGCAGAAGTACTTGGTTGGTTAGTTGTGATGTTAGCTTGTTCTTGTATGTTAGCAGACTTCGATATAATCTCATCATTTCGACCCACTAAATAATTGCGTAGTCGATATTTAAATTGAAGTGCACTTGGATGGTCGTGCAAACCTCCAATTTCTCTTATTATTGAAAATAAACCTTCTAGAGGACCCTGATTTAGATTATATGTTAATAAGTATTTTATGTTGAAGTCTTCTTTTAAGTCCAAAAAAAGTTTTTGTACAGACTTTATGCTAATAATAATCTCGTTTTGAAATGGTAGAAATGTATTAGACCCAATTTTTATCATATTTTCACCATATTCATCATTTTTCCAAAATTTCATTTTGTTCTGTTAAAGCCAAACCATTTGAAATTTATTTCAATATTATTTTAGAATAATTTAAGTTAAATTTGAATCTCGAACGTTTCACTCCATTCCTAGAATCTGGATGTGGAATTTTAGTATTGAAAACATCAAACCAGTCATTTACAATTTTCACAAACTCTGAACACTCTCTGTTACGTAAAGGCCAAGCATACCCAATCTAGAAATTGCTTTTGAAATTGCATGGGAAAATAACTTGGTAGCATATTTTACTTTTTGGCGTTGAGCACCTAAAAATAGAAATATTTTAGAGTTAATAATAATTATTATTATACGCAAACATAATCTCTATTCTTTCCATCTAAAAAGTAACCACTGTCAAGAAAATTATTTCGTAAAAGTTTAATCATATGTGGTGTGTCTGCTTTGTGGCTGACTGGGTTCTCAAAACTAGTATTTTGTTCAGAAATATTTAGAGAATTCCAAAGTCCCCTGTTACTTCCACCCAGATCACAATTAAGAGCATATACAGAGTAGCCAATATTCTCCAACTTTGTAATAATTTTAAAAATGAGATTTTTTTGTCATTTTATGATCATAGTCATAGAATATTGGTTGTTTCCAGTTTGCACATATCCCTCGCGCCATAATCACTTGCACATATTTGGTTGGAGCCATCGTTGTATCATTTTTTTTGTCATAATCATGAATACTTTGTGTTTTCATTTCATCGAAAAGTAATACACATGATCTTTCCATTTTAGTTAAAGTTGTGTTTTGCGTTGGCATTAACTTAAGGACTATGCTCAGAATACCTGCAAATAAAATGTAATACAATTATTTTATAACTAGAAAATATTGCTCATTATGTACCAAACTAAAAGGTCGTGCAATAAGACAATAAGTTTAAAAAAAATAACCTGGCTGTGTATTTATTTTTTCTGCCCATCTTCTTAAAGTTGAGATTGCAGGCAAAGGATAGTCCCTTTTTTTGAACAGGCGGTATGATCTTGGTCCCCCAGCATATAAAGATATTGCTGAAATAATATCATCAATGGTCCAATAGATTTGCTTTCCAGTTTTTAGCTTACGAAGCTGTCCCTCTGTGAAAATTTTCACAACTGACTTTGTTTTTTGTCTTTCCTTTTCGAGCAGTCCTTTTAAGTGTGAATTTTCCTTTTGAAGATTACTTATTATTTTCTTCAAATGATCAGATTCTTCTTGTGAACTAAAAATGATATTAAAAGTTTTAACAAAAATAGTTATTTATTTGTTATTTCAGCACCTTCATCGCGTAGCAATGTCTCTACTCTTGTTAATATTTGAAACGTCTACCTCCCTTATATCTTATATCCTTAGTACTGTTCACCTTCACCACTACTCGTTAATGTTAAATCGTGCTTTTCTTGGCTACAAATTTATTTTTTATATCAGATTTTACAAGAATTAGGTATATACTTGGAATAAAAACTAATTTAAAGTTTTAATGTTACTACTTTCCCAGGTACTGCTTATTACAAATATATAATTATATTCCCTATTGTTAAACTTCCTCCTAATTAGCCCCACCTTGGTATAGTGCCCACAATATCACTCACACAATTACATACAAATTATAAATATTATTAGAAGCAAACACTAGAAAATTAATTTATTCTACCTACTTACATGTTATGCATATTTTTAATTAAATTTCTTTTCTTCGCTCTTTCCTCTCGATCTTTTTGCTTAGATGTTTCAACTTTTGGAGTTTTTGCCAGGTTAAGTGAAGGTACAGCATCTTCTTTTAACTTCCACTTATTTCTAGGTTGTTGCAAAAGTTTTTCTTTGGCACAAAAATCATCATCCGAAAAATGATTTGAACATATCCTAGCATTTTCAGTTTTAAAATTGTGTTTTTGATAACACTTTTGCACCCATAAACTGCGGACTTCCTTAGCAGTTGGAAAGCTAAAGTATCGGAAGGTAGTCGAATAGTTTTTACTTTTTTTATTATTGTTATTGGTTCAACCCACAACCGCACAATACAGCATTGTTTAAAGTATGTATTTAAAATAAAACATGCGTTAAAACAGAACCACAAAATAATTAAAATTTCTCAATCGCATCAAACAAACTAAAATGGAAACATCCAGTCAATAATATTATCTGAAAACCTGAAAATAATCTCGCCCGCTCCAAATTTGTCACGCGCTGACGTCAGAGGAGAAAGTGAGACAGAAGATATCGTGCGCGTGAGCTTATCTTTAGGTCGTAGTATCATGCTAGTAACCTAACTTCCTAACTTCACCCAAAATGCAAGCTGGATAATATAATTTTTTTGGAACATAATAGTGTATATTGTCTACGTTGACAGAATTAGAAATATTACCTCCTCTGGAGAATCACTTTTTCATATTAAAAAGAAATATCACTTTCTCCTTCCATTATTCTTACTCCCTCTTCTCCAAAATCTTTCTGTGGTGAGCTTACTATCAGCTTAGAAAAGTAATGTACTTTAAAAATTAAAATGCATGACTGCAACATGTTATAAAAACATTATATTCATAAAATCATCACATTACATTCATACATTGCATTATTAATAATGTCAAAGTAATTCCTGCGTAAGCGATTATTTGTGGTATTTATCATTAGCCTCTAAATAATCACAAAATACTGTTAATCAAGTTTTATTTTAAGTTATTGTAACACTAAATTATATTATTTATATAAAACTACAAATACGAGAGCATTAAATTGTGCTTTTACTAGGAAAGAAATATAAACGTATTTGAATTGAAAAATATTAAATTATTGATCGTATTGTCTACATATACTTATTTTCATTGCTACGATGATTCTTTACATGTTTAATAAAAAAAATGATCAAAAATATATATGTGCCCTGTACCTTGAAACAAAGATCAACTAGAATGAGCAATCTGTTTCAATTTTCAAGTACAGACAAGTGACATTTGTGTATGACAATAAGCTCCGCCTAGTATAACCCTTGTTCCTTGCAGAATCTAATGCTACTGTCTTAACAGTTCTAACTATATACTATACGAACTCAATTATTTGTGCTTACGTTTTTTATTTGATTACAATCTGGACGCACATTTTAATAGTACCTGAATAGCCAACAAGTACACGGTGTTGTCGAAACACATCTCCAATAAAAGGTCGTATCTAGGGTGCCAGACAAAGAATGGTATGAATAGTAATTTACCATATGCAAGGACTACAAGTTACTAAGAACGCTTTAAAATGTTAATTACAGGTAACAGCACAAATTTTAATCAGTCCAAGGCATAGTAGAAACGTTATACAAGGGAACCTGTTAATGTGGAATAGAAGGAAAATTGTATAATAGACGTTATACCATTCTCTCTCTAGAACAGTTTTCAATGATATTAGTTTTCCCAGATATTTAATTTCTGTGTCTCTGTCTTCGAAAAGTGATATAATTTGGATTATATCACTTTTCTCTACATCAGTTTGCTTTTGTACCAGTTTCCAATTACAAAAATCCCCGGGATAATACTAGCCCCTCACTAGCATGAATGGTATAATTTGAGCTGTATTATTCTCATTCTCTATCAGCCCCTTTCTTGGTCAGTTTCCAATTATACAAGTTTCTTTCTACACCAGTCTTCAATTATACAAGTTTCCCCAAATATTAGTGAGTGTTTTCTTGAGAAAGTGGTATAATGCATTTTATACAAGTTTCTCTATATACCAGTTCCCCAGATGCTACATATAGGAACGCTTACAGAGAGTATTGTGGTATGATATGTTTTATACCAATTTTGCCTCTATATATCATACCACTTTCCATCTATACCACAGGTATATAAAATGTATTAAACAACTTTTCCAAAAGCGACACATTAATAACGTTTGCGGAAACTTTCACTAGTGAGAGGCCCACATTGTAATATCTGGGGAATCTTGTATAATTGGAAACTAGTATAGAAAGAATCTGGTATAGGGTAAATCCGGGAGAGATGGACCAGCGTCGTAGTTTAGGAATGCGCAACGCGAGCGCTGGAATCTTGGTCAGAGTAATGTGTCTCAATGTAATGAACGCGCTGCCAAAGTTTCGTTGTGTTTCTTGCAGTCGTTTTGAAGAAAGAAAACATTTTGTGTTTTGGTAAATAGAAAAATGTTTAGTTGTAGACACACACATTTTGGTGTAAGACTTAGTTTTAGTGGAATCGTGCTAGTGTTTTTACTGTGAGCTTTATAGTTATGTAGGTATGAAACTAACCCGTAATGGCCGTCGTGTACAATAAGCGTAGACCACCGGTGTGGTGGTCCATCTCACCCAGTTGATCGGGTGAGATGGACCAGTATTTTTTGGGAGAGATGGACCACTGTTTTCATAAGGGAGAGACGGACCAGTAATTAATTTACTAACGATTTTAATTTCTGTCAGTTATAGTTGGTATTTTTCTGTTCCAGAAAAATGCCAACTGTCTACAAGAGGACTGGTACAAGTGGTCGAGGGGAGTGGGATGAAGATGCGTTGACAAAAGCCGTGAATGCGGTAAAAGACAATCTAATGGGAGTTAATGCGGCCGCTAAAGCTTTTAATATACCTAAAACTACACTAAAACGGAGGATTAAATCTCAAAACTATTTTAAGGGTAGTTTGGGACCTCAACCATTCATTTGAAATGAAAAAAGATTGTTGCACATATTAAAAATTACAACATCGGGGTTTTGTACCTTGTAGAGACTCTGTAAGGTATACAGCCTTTGAATTAGAAGAAAAGCTAAACATTCCACACACCTTTAACACACAATGAAAACAAGCTGGTTATGACTGGCTGCATTCCTTTCAAGCTCGCCACCCTAATGTAGTGATAAGGAAGGCAGAAGAAATATCTGCTGCTCGAGCTAAGGGGATGATCAGGAAAACTGTTGAGGACTATTTTGCACTTCTAAAGATTGTAATGGAAGAAAATAATCTGATTGGAAAACCACGACATGTATACAACATGGACGAAACAGGGTTGCAACTCAACAACAAACCGAGCAGTGTATTAGCTATTAAAGTCTCAAAAGATGTCACCTCAATTAATTCAGGCGAGAAAGGGGAAACGAACTCCGTGCTGACATGTATGAATGGCGAGGGTACATTTCTTCCCTCTTACACTATAATGAAAGGAAAAAACCTGAAGCAAGAATTTATGGATGGAATGCCACCATGGTCAGTTGTAAGAATGTCACAGAAGTCTGCATATGTAAATAGCGAGATTTTTCTCGACTGGCTGAAAACGCACTTCACGCCTAGGAAACCAGCCGGTAAAGTGTTGATTGTACTGGATGGTCACATGTCACACACTAGCTGTTTGAAAACATTAGAGTTCGCAGAAGAACATGCCATTATTTTATTGAGCCTGCCACCACATGCTTCCCATTGGTTGTAGCCTCTTGACCGATCATTTTCAAGTCGTTGAGGAGTAGCTTTTTAATGCTTGTAAAACATTCCTGGTTAACAATCCCAGTAGGAAGATTAACCGTCTTCAGTTCGGAAAACTTCTAAACACAGCATGGGCCAAATCAGCTAGTGTCGAAAACGGAATAAGTGGATTCAAGGCTTGTGGAATAATTCCATTAAGCATGGCTGCCATTCCAGATTATGCGTATTTGAATGAAGATAGGTCTGAACCTATACCTACTTGTAGTACAGCAGAACAGCCAGCAGTAAACCAACTCACTCAAAGCCCTAATCCATCAAACCCAAGCACGTCTTCAAATCAGCAAAACCAACCAATTTAAAGATATGACCTTGCCATCCCAAGCACATCAAAAATCCCTCAAGTGAAGCAACTATAACCCCACAAAAGACACCTACTAAACTCTGGCCCAACAGCCTCATAACACAAAATTCGACTCCTATGCTAACACCTACAAAACTTTTGGAAGAAATATCCCTGTTTCGTCTATGTACAAAAGTAGTAATTCTAAGAGGAAGGCTGCATCATCAAAAGTAAGTGTTAAAGTCTCTTAAGAATATTAAAGCTGTAAAACAGAAAGAGGAGGAGAAAAGATGAAAAAGAACAGAAAGAGAAGAAAAAGCGGAAAAGATTGACATCAGATGGACAAAAGAAATATAAAGATAAAAACAGAAAAAAAATTATTGACCCTTTCTCCTTATCAGACGAAGAAATTGTCGACTTAATAGACATCGTTGACGATGACGAAATTACTACGGAAGAATGGGATGAAGATGAATGTGTTGGTTGTGGTGAACTGTATAACGAAACTAATAAACAAGAAGATTGGATAAAATGTGTTCAGTGTTCTCGATGGTCCCGTGAAGGCTGTTCTAGATATGAGAATAAGTGCGACTCTGTGGTGAAAGGGAAAAGATGTAGGCCTATGAAAGAAAGAAAATAAACATTAAGAAGGAGAAATTTTAGAAGTGATAGAATTCAATTTATACTTAAATGTACTAATAAATTTGTCTTATAATGTTATAATAAATTGGTTTTCAAATTTACTGTTCTTTTTTATACCTACCTATGTTTCATTATTTTATGCAGTCCGTCTCTCCCGAGCTACCGGTCCATCTCACCCAAGTAGGTAAGGGTGAGATGGACCACTGTTATGTTATTTTTATTAATCGTAGCTTTTTTATTTATAATCACAGTAATGCTAAAGTATGTCTTATTGAAGTTTATATGGTACACTATGTAGCCAACATATCAAAAGTGAAATAAAACTATAATCATAAAAGTTATACGAATGAGAAAAAAAGTGGTCCAACTCTCCCCGATTTACCCTAAATAAAAGCTAACTGGTTTAGAAGAAAAGTGATATCATTCAAATTATACGACTTTTTAAAGATGTAGAAAGTGAGTATCTGAGAAAACTAGTATAATTTGGAACTAGTATAGAGAGAAAGAGAGAGAGTGGTATAACGTCGATTAAACAAGTTTCCTTCTATACTACAATCACGGGTAAGGCTTAACCAGCCTATGCAATATTCCAAATTATGTATAAGACATTATATAAACACATCGTTCGGATTCGCAGTAGTGACATACATCTAAAACAAATCTTAGGTAAAAGCTGCATGCAATCCTGAAATTTCATCCAGATTCCAGGATTCTTGGAAAATAAGTCAAATACTTAATCTTCTTTGTTATTACTTTCTTTGCCTGGACTTTCTCTGTGAATTTAGCTCTCTCGCTATTGGTTACTCCTGATTTGTTTTTATTTTAGGTGACTTTCTTTCTGTCTTTCAATTTTATGTTTGTAGGAGACTTGGGTTATATCGCCATTTTCCATTTTTAAGACGCGTCTTCTTTCCACTAACTGAGGCTTGAGCAGCAACCAAGCTAGGTGTAAAAGTATTGTCACCAAATACATCTATAATAAATGGCTATATTCCGGTTGTTACGAAGCCTAACTATGTTTTGAATGCCCATAATCTGAGAATGTTCATCAGTAAGACCTTCCGAAACGTCATATGTTGTCATGGTCTGTTTATGTTTATTACTTCTGTTACATCACTGTATTATGTCGTCTCTGAAGATTGTGCTCCTGGGAACAACGGAATACGAAGGACAGTACAACACTCAATTTTGTTTTCCAAAATTCAAGCCCTTGAGCTTAAGTATAAGCTGTGGTTGTATAGAAATAGTAACGATTTGCTTTCAAACATTTTTACATTACTCGTAAAATGAATAAGACGTCTGAGATAACTTTTTTATGCATTGAATCTGAATGCGTGAAGCTGGAACATTGCTCTCAGTGGACTATCTATTCAGAAATAATAACAAAAGCTCTTGCTAATGTGACCAGAGACAAAATCACTCCACATTGCTTCCGTGTTTGCCTCGCTACAATGATTTCTGGACCTCGAGTAATTCCTGTCTCGTTCATATTCCAAATGTCGTGATATTCCAAATGATAGTGTTTCCAGATTCTCGAAAATTTTTACCAGTTCAGAAAAAAGTTAAAGGTATTTGTTAAAATTTGATTTATTATAATTTTACTTTATTGAAGCGATGCTTATAGGCTCCGAAGCATCAAAGAAAGTTCTTTGTGTCCTTTCATAAAAGCAGTAAACCAGTCTAGGTCAGCCAGCCGGCCATACTCAATTGTCAGAGACCATGTTCCTGGGAAAATTGTTGTCCCCGTTTTGAGGTGAGCTTCTGTCCTCTTATTTGACTTAGTTTATTTTCGTTGTAACTTTGCGCTTCCTTTAAAAATTCGAGTAAGCATAAATTCAAAATCATTTGTTTCAGAAGGAAGTTAGTTCATTAACCACAACTACGTGTTAGATGGATATCGTTCCGGTTACCTTAACCGGGACTTGAAGATTTAATTCTATGTTGAGCAACGTGAAATCCAAGAGTCTGCTTGACGGTAACGTAAATTATTCCTTAGGAATCGAGTTTGTGTCTCATTTCCTGTATACACTTTATCTAAAACTTGCCACAATTTCTAGGTAACCAAAGATTTCAAGATCAAGAGTCTGTAAAAAAAATTTACGGAAAAGAACTTGCTTTCTTTTCAAACCCTAATCACTTCTCATAAATAAATGTGAGGAGAGCTCATTAATATGCTGTAATACCGTACCACAAAACATCACGCTTATTGACATTCGAGAGTGCTCTCGTATACACTCCAAACTTTTTCTATCACTTGTCACAGCATCTCTCGTGTACCCGGATCATCGTTAATCTTGGTGTCACCATAATTATAAACTAGCGATGATCGCGCGACGCTCAAAGCTTCAGGAGTATCATTAAAAATTACCGTAATTTCAGGGAACTTAATTAATGTCTGTCTTTAGTGTTGTTTGACTTGTTTGTTCTTAAAACGTTTTACTAACGTTTCGTATGTCATCATTGGTCATTGGGAAACTCCATTAGCTAACAGTTCCCAACGTGTCAGCTAATCAATTCTTCTTATATCCAGAGTACCCACATGTTTGCGGTGTACTTTATTCGATACCATTGTCTTTTTTATTTTGTACTTTTTGAAGTTTGAATTGTTTGTGATAACCTACCCCTCCTTACTTTTTTACTTCTTGTTTGATATAAATTTTATAAAGCTGTGCAGCACCCCCTTTTACCATCCTATTTTGTTTGTTATTCGGTTCACCGAAGCAAAATCCATAAACAATTGGTGCACATAACCTCACATTTTAAACCGACATTCGCAAAAAAACACGTAAAATAGAAAAGGTACCCAAATTTCAAGCGCATTCTCAAAATTTATGTGATACTGGAACTTTGTATTCACAGGAAAATAATGCTTTAGATAACGTTTCCATTTCAAGATTCACGTGTTGCAGTTGCAAAGAAAAAGTAATACTTACTCAGAGCTTAAATTTCATACCTATTATATTTTTTTACATCCACAAAATATTTTATTTAAGTAGGAACAATAATGAAGCAACGATGGTGGGCGGAAAATATACCTATCAAGATATTAACGAATAAGATTATAATTTCTTAAACATATCTGCTTTTAAAGACCCAACTGTCACTCAAAGCATCTTATTTCCCTTATCGATCCTAAAATCCTAAACTTACTTTTCGTTTGACATTTAATCTACCGCGAGAAGCAAAATATCAAACCATTTATTAATTTTTTGTGGAAATTTAAGGTATCTTTTTAAAACCTTTACATAATGGTATGAACACAGTATAAAAGAGAAGTATGGCTTTTACTCTTCTACTAGATCTGTCGTGCCGTTTTTTTTTCTTTTCATCCTTTGATTTGTTGTTCCAAGCATACATTATTTTCTTTTGTAGGTGAAGAGATGTTGGGTTATTCCTACTTTTTCTTGAATTGATTCGCATTTTTCGTCTCGTTCCTGTTTCTAACATTACCTTAACCATTTTGCGGCTCTCTTGCACACTCACTCGGTATCACATTCATTAATGCTTTCAATTGTTTAATTTACACGATTTACGTCAAAGCACTATACACCCACAATTTAGACCATGTAAACCAAGCCATGTTATCCATAATATGTAATATCTCGCTTCCTTTGTTACGCATGTATTTATTTTTGGTTGTTCCTTGTCTATTTTTGGAAAGCGCCCTAAACATGCACCGGGCAGGTACCTTGTTTCACAAATTGGTAAAAAATGTTATTTTTGAAATCTAAAAGACTTTGATAATGACACATAGCAGAAACAATTAAAAATGCTGATTCAGTGACAAGCAAACTCACTAGAGCTACTCGTTTCTTAAATAATGTGTAGCAGTGTAGCACGTTGATATTCATCATAAAGCTTGAATCAATTCTATTATATTTGACAAAATTCCTGGCGTTTCGAAAATGAGTCAGGGTTTTTTTATCACATTGTGCACGATATCCTTCAATTCCATAAAGTGACAGCAAAATTGGTGTAATATCAATTGACCCCAGAATTGCAACAATGCCGTTTTGATGCTTGTGAAGAACTTTTACGTCGATACTAGGTAGAAGAAGATGTTTTCTGGGAAGGATTGTAACTGTTGATGAGCTTTGAGCATGCTCTCATCAATCTGAAACCAAGGACGCAAGCAAAATGGATCTTCTTTGCCAAATCCCAAAGATTTTGTACTCAGCTGTCGGCAGAAAGGATTATGATCAGTGTCTTTTGGGATACGAAATGGGTCATTTTGGAGAGCTATGTATCTTTACTGATTAAAGGAATGGTATTTTAACACGGTAATAGGAATTTAAGTTTCATTGTCTATCACGTTGTTCATATTCCCCTGGCCCCGCCCAAAGCCATTATCGTGACTATGGTCTACTTATAGAGAACTTACGTGGGAAGCTCAGAAAAATGGAACATAATTAATTAAAATTCTTTCCCTATTTGCATAATCTTAGAACCTTAAATTTCCCTTCAGTTCGTAAATATTATGTCAAGCAACGGCGGTAAACTTTTCCAAATGTAATCTTTTACAGGTGCCTGATTGTTTGTTTCTTCAAAATCCAATCAAAAGGGGCCGTTATTTGTTAACCAAATAATTTTTTTTAATGATGCAGTACATCAACCAATTTATGTTGAAAATTTTCTCCAGAAGATTAACTTGTTCTGATTTAACTTTAATGGCGATCAGCACTTTGGAATTGCCCAATTATAAAGTTTTTGTAAAATACGATTGGGTAATTTCGTTCATTTACCCTCAATTGAAATGCATAATTACGTAAAGTATGCGTGATTTTGTGATTTTACGTATGAACTTAAATTAAATCAACCAAAATTACGAAATTAATATTTTAATTTCAAATTGAAACTAATTGGTTGATATTGTAAACGTCAATTTGGCAGTTTACTAATACAGTATAGATAAATTTTATTTTATTTTTCGAATTTCGCGTTTAAAAACTTATATCTTATCTGCGATTGTATACGCTTTACATTTTATTGCGTATTTTGCGTGCCTTTCCCGATTTTGGCTATTTATTGATGCATCTGGTTCGGTGTGATTTGTTTTATGTACTGCTTTTGATCTAGAATTGTATTTTGGTTTATCAGTGTTAATATTTTTGATCCTCTAATGAGCCCTTAAAAGCATTTGTTCTGGCTCTATCTTCCTTGCCAGTTTCATTGATTTTGTTATTGGTTTGATGCTTGTTCAAAAATTATACATCATTGCGTACATATTTCATTAATCTTCACCATCGTAGATTTCTATTACTGTAACTTTCTATCTTCCGGATCATTCGTGCCTGGTCTCCTAAGTTCTGTTAGCATTCTATTTCCTTTGTTCGCCTGTTTCTTTCCGATGTTGTAAGACCTCAACCATGCCGTTTAAAGACAAATTCAGAAGTAGGGTACTTTCGGGACGAATCCCTCACTTCAGTATTACGATTTATGCATGACGCTGCTTCTCAATACGTCTAAGCATAAAATTCGTCATTAAGGTGGCAATCTAGTACATATGTCTTGTGCAGCTTGGCTGCTACACAAATCAAATACGCACGTCTTGAAAATGAGTTTAATACGACTATATTCTAATTGAAATATTAAGATATTTTTGACATCGGCATAAATTGTCAAATACTGACGGATGGGCGGAAGTGTCGATTTCTTACTCCAAGGACTGATATCGTAGGTCTAAGGCGCCACCAGAAAATAAACTGCATATGGAATGGTACAAGATTTCCTCTTGGACAATTTGGACAAGAACGATTTCAAATGTACGACCCTGAGCGTGCACATTGAGTAAATCTCCAGAATTAGATACGGTAACCGTATGTTTCTTGTAATCAATAAGATAGGAATATGAATTAAGAAATAAGACGGAAGACACAACATTTAAATTTTCTTACTAGTATGAGTAGTGGCTACCGGTAGGTTCAGTCAAATGAAAGTCATTTTATTGCATGCTAAACGCAATTGCGATAATGGGTAGCTTACGGCAGTAGTAAAGTTTTTGTCGCTATTTTGATTAATTATAAATCTATTGTTAAAGAGATTAATAATAGCAATACAACAAGGCCTACTTTAATTAATATTAAACTGGTCTTGAATTTGCGAATTAGAGAGACGCTCTTCACGTCACTTTTCTATATAGCTTCGCTTTGGAAATCGTGGGATATTTAACCCATAGCAGTTACAAAAAATTATTTTCCTACACCTGAAACTGGTAGATTATTATACTCTAGCTTACACGTGTTATTCTGTAGTAACAGAAATTTTAAATAAAACTTTCGATTTGAATAAATTTTCTTTTTGTGTAGAAGTTGGAAATCATACACAATTATTATAACTATATTTATAATCTATTAAAATTTACATTCTCTAAATGATTGCCACTCGTTCTGATTTAAATTCCAAATGGCCCTCAATACCTTACGTAAAAATTGTATTACTTTAACATCTAAGCTTTACTCTTTACAATTGGTGTACTTAACAATTATATCAGTTGCTTTATGCCGCTCATTTTTTTTGCAATTATTAATGACATGGACACAAAGCACGAACGAAGTAGGTAGTAAATCAGAATTTTCAAAAATATGAATAGAAAATGTATAAGTAAATAAATAATTTAGGAAACGAAACGATGAAGTTAATTTTTGGTCAGCACAATGTATAATCCTGAATATATAATTACGCAAAACATTACAAAATCAGTAGATAACCCAAAGTGTCGGTACCGTCGAAAGTGATGGTAAAATAACTTTGTCGGTAAGTCAGGTGACCACCAAAGGTGGACACTGTACGACAAGTGCTTCGTTGCGTGTAAAAAAAACTGCTGACAGAAAAAAGTTAAAAAATGTATACCACTTGCTTACCATTAATGAAGGAAGGGCGGAGGCATGATCATGGCACAGGTTACAATTAAAACACGAATCTGTAATCTGTCCTAGGTGCATACACTGTAACACAACGCAGTTGAAGCTCAATAGATTGTATAGTGAATAAGACCAAATTGGGTACAAAAGAAGCAAAATTATCTCCTAACTCTGATTGTTTTGGCTCCTGCAGGATCAAATAGTGGAGAGAAGGAACAAATTAAACTGTTAGTTACCGTTAGTGCCGGCCTACCGAAAAATGAAAGTTGTAGAGTTACTAAAGCACTGCAAAAAAAAACAAATATAGTAATATTCGCACTCATCCTTAGATGAGGTGGTTTCGCAGAAGTACCTGTTGAAAGGAGTGATAGTAAACCGCAAACTTGGTAAACAAGTTAAAAGATATTCATAACTTTAATTAGTCATATGTAACATGGCTAACACCAACACTGTCTGCGCTACCGTTCCTATCATGACATCAAAACAAAGAAATAGTTTACATTAGGAAAATTTATCAACGCGTAAGCTAGTTAAGCACCCAAAATAGCAGAGTTAGACAAAAAACCCTAAAAGGCGGTTTTCCTTAGGGACCCAATGCATCGATGTATAATTAGTTGTACTACCAATATATCACTTATAAGGTTGCATTATTAATCGTGTTACAAATTAACTACAACAAATTTTAGCGCATGTTAGCAACGCAAATAATGTTACATGTAAAGATCAACGCATCTTAGCAATAGAAATAATGGTACGTGTAATTAACAACACGTTTTGGCAATAAAAACATTTTTTCTTTATGCGTTGGTTCTTAGTAAAAACATTAACCCATCATGTTTTGTTTTCGATATGGGCAACGAATCAGTATAAGCATCCTGTAACTGAAAGTTTTCGAAAGGGTGCAATTATGTTCTCGTCCGTTTGTTTTTGACACTAACCGATTTGTACTCATCTTCTGTGTAAGACATTTTATAAAAGAAGTGATCTGCATGCTGTTTCTCCACTCTAAATATTGCAACATCACTAAAGTGAAAGGTGTCGCCATTGCTACTTTTGTTAAAATTAATTGATGTCTGTTCAGTTAAGTTTTTAATGTTAAGAAAGTCCTCATAACTCATTTCAATAACAGCGAAGGGTTTACCAGTTTTTCTAGCTGTTCACACTAATGTCACATACTGTGCTGGTGTGTAAATTGGGCCAAATTTCAGTGATCTTTTAATATTCTTTTCTATCAACGAATGAACATTGTCCCCTTCATTCTGGGTGTGGCCCGTCACAAGGTATTTATGTGTTATCGACCTGATTTTGTAGTTTGATACAGCGTATAAATAAGTAGCAATTATATACTTATTTTTCTGTTGGCCGGCACAATTATCATAGTAAAACACAATTTATAGATGCTCAAAATTGACAGCATCGGCTTTCTCCTTTAAAAAATGTAGCAAACAGGAGCCAATTTCTATAGCACCCCTGTTTCCCTCCCCTTCGTGTCACATATAACAATTTACAGGACCTTGTCCTTTTGAAAGGAGATTACACACTGTGAATTTGTAAGACGACAGTTTCGACTTATAAGAAAACAAAGAGACTTCTCCTCTAGGGGTTGGCAATATGGCTTGTAAATCGAAACATGCTACTTGATAAAACTGACCAATTTTCTGCTTGTCTTTTTCTTTTTCCTCTCTGGTAAGCTTTTTCTCGTTTAAATGATAGGCATATTCACTTTGAGAATTTATCTCCTCTTCTTCGCTTGAATTTTGAAAAGACACGCATCTTTGACACTGGTCCTTTTTAGGGACGAAAAATGCTGTATTGAATTCGTAGTTAAATATGTTTCTGTACATAGCGAGATTTGCAAAGGGTTTACCTTGTCTTTCACAATTGGCTTTATAGTCTCTGTGCAACTCAGCAATTGTTTTGCCATCTTCAATATAGATTCTTTCACTATGAGCACGCATGTAGTGACTTTCGATGGTAGGGATTGAAGATATATGTGCACGAACACCATTTTTAATATCTTCCGCTATAAGCCTATGGTTTTCGTGTTTGCCCCTATTCTCTTCTACTAAAGTACCTACTTTCACTTTAGTAATTACAGTGCGAATACAACGGTTAGTAATGCCCAAGGTGGCAGTGAAAAACTGCTTGCAAACCCTTGTTCTTATATCATTTCTTATAAAATAAAAAGCATTGTTATTGTTTCGATTTTCTTTTTCTTCAAGTAAACGCGGGTATCTATATTTAGGAGTAATTTCCTGCATTGTAGTAGCAATAAAGGTACGCTGCTTTATAACGTCTACCATTACCCAATATTTTTCAAGTAATGCCAACCTTTCTCCTTCAGAAAATTTTGTAGTACATTTCTGTCTACATTTTGTATCACAAGGTGGTCTAATTTTCCTCGGAGGTACGACTAAGCCTTTTCCAAGCGTACGATAAGATTTTCCGCTGTTTGTCAGAATCTTAGCTTGATTTCGTTCCCATTGTAATGGAACAGCCTTCCTTTTTCTAGTTTTAATTTTTGGAACAATGGTTGGTTCCACAGGAAACTGGTGTGTATTGCTATTCACTGTTACGTTACTGGAGCTAGATGAACACGTAGATGAATCACTTGAATAATCAGGATCTTCCTGTGAATCATCTGATGAAAACGGATCTCCATCAGATGATGAAGAACTCGATAATGAAGATTCAATCACCTGTATTACTTGCTCATTAGCCAGTACATTCACATTCGGTTCAACCGCTACCTGCTCAACTATTTGGTCAAAAGAACCTTCTCCCACATTTGTCGCAACTTCTGCAATTAAATTTTTCAAATCACGAATACAATATTGCATAAGAAAGAGTTTTCAAAAATCATCACAAAAAATATGAGGAAATAAAAATAGTCTCAGTTTTTTCAGAAGCAGCAAAGGTATTACTATCCAAAACGCCCGAATGAGGTGAGTTTTCTGTTTTATTTATATTTGGGACAACAGCTGCAAGAAAAGTTATTGCAAAATTTACGGAATCAAGAAGCCGAATATACGAAAAAAAGACAGTAATATACCTTCGGGGCTTGCCAAATCTGCAGTTAACTCTTTATCCTTTCTAATACCTTTCTACATTGGATATTTTCCATACGTCTTTTTCGCCAGGTACGTGCTGTAATTTATAACAATTTAATGTAACAAAGGGACTCTAAAATGATAAAGAAGGTAATCAAAATTAAATACTAACCTTATTCCCAATATAGACAACAACTTCCCACCCCTGATTTCTGTTTTTTTCAAATCCATGTTATTATTGGCGTGTTTAACGTCAAATGGGTATCGTGTATAACAGAAATACCGACACAAAGAAAAATTCACTAGCACTAAAGTTAGTTCATACTGGCACAACTTTAAATGTGTCACTATTACGGCAACACATTATACAAACTCGGCAACACTAATGGTCTATACTGGCACAATTCTAAATGTGTCACTCTTGACGTATGAAATGTAACAAAAATTATGGCTCAACTCAAAATGTGTCAGTAATGCACCACAAACGACATGCATACTCCAACAGTGCAAGACGCATACTGGAGTTGTGTCACTATTGATGCCACATCCATGTGCAAAATTTTCAAATATCATAGTGACACTAGCGCCATCTGACACACTTAGCGCAAATTAATCTTATGCCAGTATTGCACACTTATAAAGCACAAAATTCTGGTTAACGTACACTAATTAGTTCAGATGTTGCGATTTTTGAGTTGTGCCACTATTGCAGCCGGTGAGCGACATGAAGCGTAAAATTCACTTTGAAACCAACTAAATATAACTCAATTGTATTAAGGTCATAACTAACTTTTGACAGCGGCACCATATTCTAACTTGCCCACTATGAAATATTTGAAAATTGCATAATCAAAATTCGTAGCTACAAAGTAATATCCGAAGTAAATATCCATAATAAAAACCATAAATGTTCTCTTGGTAACACTAATCAACTATGAGGACACTAATCAATGTATACATATAGTTAAAATAGGATTCTTTAAAGTCTCCAGCACAGCGTAAGCTGTCTTGCATCAAAATCAGAGTTACGCGTTCAGGTAACTAAGGGTAAGGTAGGCTAAATATTTTACTCAGGAGGTCAAATAGAGTATAGAAAACGTACTCACTGAAAGTTCAAATGCGTTGTTGAAACAAATATCGTTACTAGATGTGTAAGGAACTCAATATAAGCAGATTAGCTAGACCGTACGACAGGCTACCAGGATTCCTCCAAGTGAATACAGGTCGAAGGCAGATGCTGGATGATGTTAGGACTAGATGAGGTCCAATCGATAAGTTAAATGAAACAACATTTTCCATAAAATCAACACTAAAGCGCCCTGAATATTTCAGTAATCGTGACATCTAAAAAATAACTTTACTCACCTCGACATCCCTTTGGATCGAAGTCAATAGGTTAAATTTTTATAACAAAGTGAATTTCTTGAGGTCTCAATTGGTCTCAGAGGAATTCCTTGCTTATGAATCTGTGGTAGGCAGTACAGATGCGGAGGTTTGTTGCAGTGTGGGGTAAGTCTAGTTCTTTCGTAATCGGAGAACTCGCCCTTATGCTTTCTCAGCGTCAGGTATATCCGTTTTTCGATTGACGGTGTGGGTCTTTTGGTATTTGTTTGTACTCGCACCCATCCAGTAGTTTTTGGATCTTACTGTTGTAAGTGTCCATATTTGTTACCACAGTCCCGTTTCCTTTGTCTGCCGGGAGAATTTTGATCGTTGGGTCATCCTAAAGGGAAATTACCGCTCTTCTTTCTAGGTTACAGAGGTTCGGTTTAATTCGCATTGATGAATCTAAGACTGACCTAACCTTAGATCTGTATTCCTCGGCTTTTTCAGGATATAATTCTACAGCTGTTTCTTCAACTGCGGTTATTAAATCTACTTTCGGAATATACCTCGGTTTTATCGCATAGTTCAAGCCTTTGTCCAGAACCTTCATTTCGTTCTCGTTCAACTATCGCTTAGAGATGTTTATGGTAGTGTTTTTGCGATTGAGGTTAGTTAGTTCTTTCTTCTCGTACATTAGCTTTTCGAGTTTCTTCTGCTGAATTTCCTTGTGCATTGCCTTGGTCGTCGAATATTTACTTCTGGTAGCCGTATTTATCCCATCAAAGTCTTGTTCGTTCACTCATTTGGTCGCAACGTCATTTGGACGCAGCGACATTTCGACGCAGACCATTACGTACACCGAATAGATACGTAAACTTTCCTTCGCACTTTCTCCATGCTTAGGAGTGGCAGTACTTGTACTGGCGTGTTTAAAAGTTTCTTTTGTGTACTTTGTTTTATTCAAATTATTTCGATGTAAATAAATTCACCTACACAATGACCTAGTTCATTCTGTATTAAGCAAAATGAACTTGAATGTAGAATAATTTGTGTTTCCTATGTACAGGTAATGTTTCTGACTTAATAAATGTACGGAAACAGATTATAAGCAAATCCAAGTCTTAAACGGTCGATATGAGTAGTAAATGTACAAGAGATAGTATGCAAAAAAAAAAAACGTTACAAGACAAAACTCTTTCATTTATTTTGAAATTTATTGATTACAAATTATCCAGAAAGCAAAAATTTCTTGCAATTGATAGGCACCATCTTATGTTTAAATTAATCATGTACAGTTAGTTAGTTTAGTTATTTAAAACAAACCGTGCTTCCTTTCATTGCTTTTCGTTATTGTTTGCTTAACCCTCCTCACCAGAAATGTTTGGTTTCTGGAAATTCTGGAAATTGTCAATATAAATTAATGAATTTTATTTATGAGCTACCCTATCTTACACATTATCAGGCATCTATATCTGATCCTCCATGCAACACCGACCACAGCCTAGTAGCATTATCTTGTCCAATAGAACCCGAAGTCACGGAGCCCTTACTACCTACTGTGCATCATGCCAGTACAATACAGCTGATTCGGATGAATTGCAAATTTTATACTCTTAATTCCAATGAAGCTCTGCATGTTCCCATTAGTAATAGGTGCTCAAATACTTAATCCAACAATCTAAAGATGCGTTCAATTTTCGCACCAGTAATAAACGTACCTCTTTATTACTTACCTGTTTATCTCAAGTTTCGTTGGATAACGGTAACTATCAAGACCAAAAATCCAAAAATGGTATCCAAAGGTCTACCGTCTAACTGCATACCTGCATTTATGCTCACAGTGTTAAGTAAGACAATGGTATAAAG
This sequence comes from Vesta saturnalis, assembly GCA_036346205.1. NCBI lineage: Eukaryota > Metazoa > Arthropoda > Insecta > Coleoptera > Lampyridae > Vesta > Vesta saturnalis. Next base: position 4,346,565 of record JARFJB010000472.1, read on the forward strand.
TCATTCTACCTACGAACTAAATTCACATTAAATCGAACAACTAATATCACAATATTATTTCTCACACAACTTTAAATTTAACTTAGGTATGATCGCGGTTGACCACCTAAAGTACTTCAATCAATCTTCAATTTAATATTTTTATACTAATAAAGAAACAAGCGTTTTATATATATATATATATATATATATATATATATATATATATATATATATATATATATATATATATATATATATATATATATATATATATATATATATATATATATATATATTATATATATGCACAGGAAAAAGTGGCGGGCATAGGAGTGGTGGTAGGTGTGGGGGGGGGCCCACTTTCACCACGTGGCCCCGCCCCTTTTTGACAGCTTATTTTCCGGCGCCATTTTCAATCCCTTGATGACGTATTTTTTGCAGTCCAGTCCCTGGAAATTAGGCAAATGCCCGCGTATGAAGTGTTCTGATTGGAGGACCTGAGGTTAGGCCACCCCTCCCCTCCCCAGATACGCTTCCCGGTTTCTGATTTGTGGCGGCCATTTTGTGGGAATGACTTGTCGGCCATTTTGTTTTGGAGGCCATATTGTCGAAAATTTTTGCCATTGTTGTGGCGCGACATTTGAAATAGCATTTTCATGAAGGCCCTCATGCTATCTCATAGGATAGGTATAGGAGCCCGGAACTGGCCTTCCACCCATGTCGGGTGTTCGCCCCCTTGTGGGGTCTTTGACACCTTGACTGGCCCCTTGTTTAGTATCGCTGGAAAACTAGACATTTGAAATAGTATTCTAGCCGCAGGTTCTGATTGGAGGGGATAATGATAGACTACGCCTACTGGCCCACGATTTGTCCATGACGCAGCGACATTTCGACGCAGACCATTACGTACACCGAATAGATACGTAAACTTTCCTTCGCACTTTCTCCAGGCTTAGGAGTGGCAGTACTTGTACTGGCGTGTTTAAAAGTTTTTTTTGTGTACTTTGTTTTATTCAAATTATTTCCATGTTGCAAAACATTCATATAGAAAGGTAATTTGCATCAGTTGTATTATATACACACTATTTTAAATACTCCTTAATGATGCTTATCAAATTTCTAATTATCTATAGAAAGGTAATTTGTATTTAACTACATTAACCACATTAGATTTAAAGGGCTTCAATTACAAGATACCACATTTCTATTCAATTTAATTACCTAAGTGTAGGCGATTATTATTAATTTGAAATGACTTGTATTACTGTCCACATCTTGCTACACGAAAACCTTTAATTTTTTATTAAATGAACAATACCCCAATACATTAAATCTACGTCCAATGTGTCTGCGTCCAAATGTCGCCGCGTCAAAATGACGTTGCGACCAAATATCGCTGCGTCCAAATGTCCGCGTCCTTTTGTCGCGCGTCCTAATTTCCGCGTCCATTTGTCGTGGATTCCAGGAATTACAACACTTTCACGACAAGTGTATACAGGAAACCTACCCACACGGGGAGGTACCTACATTACAACTCCAATCACCACAAAAACGTGAAGTTAGTCGTAGCAAAATGTTTGTACGATAGAGCGAAAATAATATGCTCAAAACAAGAGGACCTGAACAAAGAAAAATAAAATATCGCTAAAACACTCAAAGCATATGGCCAGCCCGATCTAACATCTAATTTAAACCGGAAAAGGGTAACCAAAAAAGAAAAACCTAGATATAAAACGGTAATACCATATATACAAGGTACCTCAGACAAAATACGAAGGATAGGCAGCAAATACAAGATACGCACTGCCTTCAAATCGACCAAAACGCTCAAGGAACACTAACCAAAACCAAACCACACAATGGAGCTTCTATATATATATATATATATATATATATATATATATATATATATATATATATATATATATATATATATATATAGATGTGTGTATTCCATAACTCAAAAACCGTGGACTATATAATCATTTTTGACTGCACCGTAGTCATCTACACTACAATAAAAGGTACACAGGTGGTTTTAATTTTTGATGAGCCCTTAATAGTAATCTATCTTTTCGTTATGTATCTTTTTTCTTACCGCCGCACTCGACGATAAAATTCCTTACAAAACAGTATTTATGCAAAAGTTGGCGCAAAAGTCCACATTCTTGCCCGCATTCAGATTTTACCGTCCGTTTGTGGATGTCATGTCAAGAGTTAACATTTTTATGTTGTAATTTTATAAAGTTTTCTACATTTGATTTCGCTTATACACAAAATTTTGTGTGCATTTCGGAAGGAGAGAGCAACTGTGGGTCTTAAAACCTTGTTGACCTCCGTATACCAAGAGAACATGTATGTGTCGACTGGTAATTTTAAGGTTACTCTTCTTTTTTATAGCCACAAGTGCGAAGATGGATCAGAATTGAAGGTGGGAAGCGGCAGTAAATAATCGTCCCTAAAGAACAAAGAAATCAGTTCCGCGGGGGTTGTTATTGTAAACGCAAGATTTACTTCTTAATATTATGTGCATGTTCTGGAAAATGTCAAGGTACAGTCCGTTAGAGCTATATACCTAGAAGGATCACCCATCGAGGACGAATAGTTCGAGAACGGTTTTGGCAGCAGCCCAAAATTCATATTTTAGAGTGGCCAGCCAAATCTCATGAACCCAATAGAAAACCCTTGGACTGCATGTTTGCATGGGGTCAGAAATCTTGATTCACCATGAAGACGAGCTTCACGCCAATATAATGCGAACGTGGAATACTTTACTTATCAACAATGTTTGTGAAAGGTTAGTACAGTAGATATCTGATCGAATTCAAGCTTCTATTGCATCCGACGAATATTACACGAAATATTAATTCATCAACTAGATATAGCAGTCATATTATTCACATTTGATGCTTTTAAATATTACAATGTTGATCATTCGTTTTTGGTATAATTGCCTTGTGCGGAATTACGCATGTTTGTTTAATTTTAATTACTAAATATGAATTAACTCATTCCAATTCTTGTTAATACGTAAAAATGTAATATTTACCATTCATTGTTTTATTGTTTTCGTTTAGTTTATTTATTTATTGCATAATTACAAGTGATGATCATTCGTTTGTGGTTTAAATCTATTTTTGTAAATTATATTTGTTTAACTTATTATAATCAAACAGATTAAGTGTTTGTCAGTTTCGTTCCATTTTGCTCAGATGATCTTACATTTCTTCCTGTAAAAATTTTTTGACATTCATTATTTTACTAAGGAACAATTACACTGCTCTATCAATGTATCTTTTTCTTCAAAAGTAAAAATATAAAACAATTTTTGCTTCTTTTTGTTAATTAATTAATGTGAGGTATTCGGATTAGAATTGAATTGGTCTTCAGCAATATTAATGTGAATAAAAAATGTACGCATTTTGATTCAACCATTATTTGAAATGGACTATATTGACTAACCCATATTAATGTTATGCTTCGTCAAATAAATCAATGTTTTTAATTTTTAAGGAAATTATTCGTATTACTGTCTTCATCGTGGCCAGGTATATCAACCAATACGCGCTTATGAATGAATCGGCTTTGCCGTTAATGGGCATACTTGGAATATCCGAGTGTCTGGAAGCAAATCGCTCAGTTTATAGTATATGTACGCATATGATGCGCAAGTAACGTCACCCGTTCTTTCAGAAAACGAGGAAAAACAAGGTGACCAGGTGAGCGGTATGTTGGTGGCTATTCTGTAGAGTTTACCTATTCGACGATCATTAATTCCGTCATTAACTCTAAATTAGATTTGCTGGAAATCTGGCCATCCTGTACGTAAAGCCTATTTTGATATTTCGGTGGCATTTACATCGTTAGGGTACGGACATTTCGTCCCCGGATATCTCGTCCCCGGACATTTCGTCCCCCAGACAATTTTAGTCTGACAATGATTTCGACTCTGCTCCCTCTCAAAGTGGAAGATTAGGCGATTCCAGAGGTGGCAATTTTTTTATGTTTTATGTAATATTACTGATTATTTGGTTCGTCCGGCAAATTCTAATTTTTAACCAATCACTGCTTTGACAATCAAGACCCTTTTTCGCAGGATAGGGTAGAGATATTAAGTTGAAATTAATACCAGACACTAAGGTTTACAATTCCTTGGAGGTGTAAAATTTCAAGCTTCTAAGTCGACATAACCAAAGAATACGGATATTTATTTAGCATAATGATATTTTGATATGTGATCATACAATTGCCTAATTTCGGTTTTTGTCTCTATTTTTCATGATTTTGAGTCAATTTTATTAAACCAAAGTGAATATTTTTGCTTTACTTTGATTTGTTTGGTCGTGGAATATTCAAGCATGCGATTGTTTAAAAATTCTAATTTGAATGATACGTTTAGTACTGTACCCAAATTGTTTACATAATTGTACTACACTATACGTGTATAAAAATATACAAGATATGTTCCTGTTGTATACGCCTTGTTGCCCAATAAGACACAAGCTACATGTAAAAAATTATTCGATCAGTTGAAGGCTATGCGACCAGATGTTCAACTAGTGAAAGCCATGACTGATTTTGAAACTGCTGCGATGCAAGCTCTGGAAAATGTTTTCCCTGACATAGAAAAGTCTAGGCGTTTCTTTCATTTCTGTCAGCGTATTTGGAGAAGGGTGCAATTGGAAGGCTTGAAGGTTGGTTGTAAATTGTCAAATTATATATTGTTTTCTAACATGATCTTATCATTTCGACAAACTTATCAACAGTCTCATGAATTTGCATTATGCCTTAGCTTTTGTATCACCTCAAGATGTTGAAAATGCTTCTGAACAACTTAGGGATCACGAGGATTTTCCGCCGGGGGCAGGTTATTTCGAAGACACGTATATTGGAAGACCCGGAAGGAGACAACGGCGGGGTATGTTTTTCAATATTCATGTGTCGAATATGTACGAGAGAACTGTGAATGGGGAGCACAGAACAAATAATTTAGCAGAAGCGTGTCATCGTGGGTTTGAAACTCTGGTCGAGAGTCATTTCCCAAACATTTATTTATCCATAAATTGTTTGAAAACACAACAATCTTTGACCGATATGGAAATTGTCTATGAGGTTGGGGGAGAGCCCATGAGTAAATGTAACAAAAGGTATTTGAGGATTAAGCAAATGGTAAAAAGGATTGTGGATAACTATGGCCGTAGAAATGTTGTGGAATACCTCCATGGGATTGCACATAATTTTGAATTTTAAGTTTGTTTAAAATTATTGTAATAAACACCGTGTTAGAAGTTTAATTTTCATTTCTAAATGTACCATTGTACATATATTAGGGACAACCCATTAATATAGACGGCCACAATAGAAAAATGTTTAATCTTATAAATACTTCTTCAAAACTCTACAGTAAATTAAATGGCATTTTTTATTTAAACTAATAAATATCTACGAAAATGTAAACTTTCACCATTAACACTCATAATAAAACACTTATCTTTTTTGGGGTTTTTAATGGTGTATTTTAAATTATACAATCTAAACGTTTCAATAACACTTACAGTTATCTTCGTCAGTAGTAATATTTGTTAAAAATTGTTAAATCTGTTGTAAAAAATTTTGTCAAAGTTGAAAAATTAAAACATAAACATCAGTCTGCTATTAATACAAGAGTTTGAGAAACGTATAAAGCCAACTATAAAATTAAATTTTAGTAAAGAATAACTAGGTCACTAAAAATTAAATATTGTTAAATTGCCTTAAAGATGACAAATCGGAATACTATCTACGGCGAAAGCTAACAATGAAATTTGTCAGCCAAAAAACACATTTAACAAAATTTAATCGAGTTATGATGTAATTGTAAACTTGTGAAAAACTTCAATTTGAAAATGATAGAAGCATTCACAAATCCAAACATCACATCAAATAAAATAACCCAGTTAAATCTAACAAAGAGATCTTTATCAATAAGTGGAAGTGTCATTAACAATGAAAAGTATAATGCAGAACGTTTTTTGTAATTTTTTTAATTTTAATTTAATTTCAACTACTTATGTTAAATCATAGTGCTGTGGTAATTTAACATATAATTGGTAAAGCATTTGCTTCAGGTCTAGCAAAAACACAGCAAAAAACCTAGGCATACCAAAAGTTAAAATTAAAATCAAAATTAAGACATATCATTATGCTTTTTTTTAATTATAAGACGCCAAAACCTATTTAAACGGAGATTTTCTTCTTGTCTATTAAAATTATTAGGGTGTTTATATATTTCAATAGCTTCACGTTGTAAACGAACATAATAATGAGTTTGTCTTGAAAATATTTCCATATTGCCAAATTGAATGTCATGATTTAGATTCTTCAGGGCATAGTCAGCCACAGCAGACCTCTCTGGTTGACCTAATCTACAAAATCTCATATGTTCTTTGCGTCTTGTATCAAAGCTACGTTTTGTGGTTCCGATGTATACTTTTCCACATGAACAAGATAACTTATACACTCCAGAAGATGACAAAGGGTTTGACGCATCTTTAGGTGATCTTAAATGTTCTTTAATTTTTCTTGTAGGTTTAAAAATAGTCCTAATGCCATATTTAATTAGGATTTTTCAATTCTATTTGTAACATTAGCTATGAAAGGAAGAAAAGCAGTACCAACATTAAGAACTGGTTTGTCTTTAAGGTTACGCCTAGAAGGTGTAATAACATTATTAATATCTGTAAGTGAATATTCATTACCTTGTAAGGATTTTCTTAAATATTTATATTCATCTTTAAGGCAGTTTAACAATATTTAATTTTTAATTACTTAGTTATTCTGTATTAAAATTTAATTTTATAGTTGGCTTTATACGTTTCTCAAACTGTTGTATTAATAGCAGGCTGATGTTTATGTTTTAATTTTTCAACTTTGACAAAATTGTTTACAACATCTTTAACAATTTTTAACAAATATTACTACTGACGAAGATAACTGTAAGTGTTATCGAAACGTTTAGATTGTATAATTTAAAATACACCATTAAAAACCCCAAAAAAGATAAGTATTTTAATAAATATCTAATTCGAGTTTATAATTTAAAATTATTAGACGAAGTAAAATAAGAATAATGACAAATTATTCTAAAAATTCTTTTGTGCTTGGAAAGTCTTGCTGGTTAAATAAAATGTCCTTTTCATATTAATGTAACTGCAACAATTTTTTTAAATACAGAATTATGTGAACACTCACTAAAAATACCGTACATTGTTCCTTATTTCATGTGAATTAAATTGATTATAAGGACCCAAAAAAGTACCTGCCTGGGTATCGAAACCCAACGGTTAAGGCAAGCCAGAGAAGGTTTATGATATGATTGGAGACTTGATTTTTGGTGGCTAAAGAATATAATCACAAAATTCCGAGGAACGACATATTCGGAGGACGAAATAACCGGGGGACGAAATGTCCGGGGGACGAAATGTCCAGGGGACGAAATTTCCGGGGGACGAAATGTCCGGGGGATGAAATGTCCAGGGGACGAAATGTCCAGGGACGAAATATCCGGGGACGAAATATCCGGGGACGAAGTGTCCTACATTCGCATTGTTAAGTATTCGCTTATACCCTCCAATCTTCGTTCAAGAGCTGAAACGCAATCATTGATATGTGTCAGCAAAGTACTTGTTGCGTGACGTCGTTCATCAGTTAAAAAATCGAGACGGATACCTTAAGAAGTTACATGATATCACAGAAAATTTTATCTTCAAGAGAGAAGAAATCATGTAAGGCACAAAAATATTGTTAAATATTCAGAACTATTCTCTGCTCTGAGCGTAAAAGTGATACGACCAAAAAACTTTGGAAGACATTTAGACACTTGAAATAAAAGTTTATTTACTATTAGATTTTTTGTCGTATCATTTATGTAACATGAATCTAAGTCTGAAAACATAATATCGAATCAGCCTGTTCTCGCGAACATGAACAAGCTAGAGCTTCAATACTTTTCCAAATATTGTTGCTTAATAATTTTTAAAGAGCTGATTTCTCTCTATAGTTGTTCAGTGCGTAATATTGGACAGTCATTAAAGGTTACACGTTTTTTTTTTTAATGCTGATTCTATAGTATTTGTAGAAGTGATAAAATGAAAATTCTTCTACCAAAATGTTTGCAAGAATAAAAAACAAAACAAGTTCGTTATAACTCTTATAAATAAATTCGCTCCGAAACCCTTAATGCATTAAAAACATTTGCAAAAATTATTTTATCGTCGATATTAATGTCATCCATTGGAAAACTTTTAAAATATGTAATACGACTAGAACGGCACTCGATGCAAACTCAAAACTGCTTAGGGCAAAAATCAAATTACATAAATGAAACACACTGTGAAGTTTTAATTTATAGCTGAACTGAGAATGGAACAGGCATGCAGTGTTGCAAAATATTGTATACGTACACAAATACTTCGATTTGGTCGATCGTATCTAAATGAATGTAAAAATTTATCACGATTTATACATGTTGGGGCGTAAGACTTTTGAGAGTTAACAGCCAAAAATTAATGTTGCAAACTGAACACAAATTAAAAACTTGGCGAAAATCAAACAATTTTTATTTCACTCTGTAAAATGTTTCCCACTTAGACTTTGCTTCAGATTTAAAGCTATCAATTATGTGAGCGATCGTTTATTCGTTGGAATGAGACGAGGCAACATAATGGCAACCTAGTTAGAGTGCAAATATCATTGTATGAGAGGGTCCAGCTGAGATCTCTGTTTGCAAGTTAATTAAACATTTCATTATGCGACAGATACCCCGCTCGCGAGCAGGCCGTTAGCTGGAGACGCAGGCACAAATCGAATTACTTACCCCCATTTTAGCATGTAATATCCAAAAGGCTTTTAGCACTGGGGTGGCTGATGGCATCGCAAGGGCTGAAAAACAGGATCGGACTTTTAAACCTACTTATTACGTTGCATCTTGTATCAGTGCACTATCATAAATCTTCTGTTTGTGTCGTTTTATCTTTGGCATTTCAAATTCCAAGGCGAACTTGTCCTACACTCTATGCTCATTGAAGCTAACTAACTATCGTAAGCTTTTCTCTCTTTACTTTCTAGAACTTCTATAAATTAAGAACAAGGCACTCCACAACATCAATCAATTCTCATTTTAGACAATAGTCCGGGTCTGTGTTCTAGAATTAAGTGTTCAACCATGCGTGGTGGTTTCACAGATTAGTATATGTACGATTAAAGTGGTGTACTCATACCCTATTAGATTAGTAGATATCTGTTCGACATACGTACTGCAGACGCTGGTCTTACAGATTACAATGTTTTTCTTCATAGTTCGTTAACATTTACTGCACTATCTGACTTGTTGATATTTTGTAACTTTACTACAAGTCAAATTAATTTCTAATAGCAATTAAATAAGCTCTATATGCACCCTATTTAATAACGAAATTAAAATGACTAAAAATAACACCCTCTATCTTATCTTAAACATTATCATTTCCATAACTGCTGATAAATTCAAAATTATATTATATATTCCAAATGTCTTATCGAAATACTACCCTAACATTAATAATCGTAAACGTTACAGTCGTGATTTTGAAAAGGTTTTGGATTCTTGTTTTATTTCATTTTTGTCTTATAACACAACGTAATACAAAATTACACTCTATTGCATTTATATGACATATACGGGTCGGAAGCTAATAAGTTGTTCAAAGGGATAAGCATTCTCCTATTGGAAAAAAAAACGTTTTACCATTTTGAGTGTTTTTAACCATCGTCTGGTAGCACTGTTCTCTATTATTTCAAATGTAACGGAGAAGGTGATAAGTCAGTAACCAGAGGTATAAACGATTCATAACACGGATTCCGCAAGTATCGATTAATGTGCGGTATAAACTTTTATCAAAAATTCCTTTGAACCGCTCCATTCGGGGAAGCACACGTGTGCTTGAATTGAAATAAGGCCTTTGTTGTGTACCACCGGGCGGTCACACTTGTGTTTTTATCAAATAACCGTGACCCACCGGCGGGTTATACTTAAGTTTTCTGTGATATACGGTCACTTGTGTACTAGTGTTTTTTGGAATGCCATTAAAATGACTTATACTTATTATATGGAAAGATCCAGGAGAAATCCGCGTCTCGCGTTTATTATGTAATCACTAAACATACTAAGGTCAATTTGTACAACAGATTTGAATTTGCATCCTAACTTGCTGGTTAATTTATTTTGGAGGTTGCATGTTTGTATATGTGTGCGAGTGTGTATGCGTGTGTGTGTGTGTGTGTGTGTGTGTGTGTGTGTGTGTGTGTGTGTGTGTGTGTGATTTCATTTTTTTTATAGCTTTTACATTGTTTACACAACTACATATTTTATTAGTTACATCAACCGCTTCCTTCTCCTGGCGTTGCCCCTATTAAAATTTCTAGGCTCCATTAAACATTTTTAATCTTTAATAGTAATTCATCTGTTTGTGAAGCAACTACAAATCGCGTCCATTACAGCGATGGAAAAATAGAATTCCATGGATTTTGCTATACGTCTGGAAAAGCTTATGGTTCACACAAAATCATGTTGGCATCAAAATCAAAATCCGTAACAGTAAAGACAAAACCACCACTACCTAATTGGAATTGTGTGTCGCAGTACTACTACCTAGGATGATCAAAAGAACAGAACAGAACCCTAAGATCACACTGACATGGATAAAAGGTGACCCAATCAGGGGGATAATATTTTTAATCGGAAGAAGATCCAAAAGACCTAATCTGTACAAGAACAGCAGCTTAAAAAGCTATGAATAACACGATATGGTGGAATACGCCTACTGGAGTAAAAACAGGTAACTCGCAGAACAATACAACACCCAAAACCACTTCAGAACTGAAGCCGAGAAAATGTCTAACCAGGAGCCAGTAACTTAATGAAAGGTTCTCATCATTAATACGACTGATTCGTGTAACTACTTATTTTCACCGGTTCATAAATCATTCTAAAATAATTTAAGCCCCAAAGGCTACCAATCATCTGAAACACAAGTCTCCTCAGAAAGCTCCGAGTCGCCGACCTGCAATTTCCTCAATGCCACCTTCACTCTAACTTTCGATATAAAGGAGCCGTATGTGCCTACATCAAGGACAGAATTGCTTGCAAAAGGGTTTCTTGACGTGATTTGGTTTAAACATTCTGGTCCTAATTTTGTGAAATTCTACTGTTGCATTTATAGGTCTCCTAATGACAGTAACTTTCAAAACTTCTTACCTGTCTCAGTTTCTATCTTGCGATATCTCAGTTGTAGGCGATTTTAATGTTCATAACTCTAATTGGCTTCAATGTTCATCTACTACAAATCCTGCTGGTAATAGTGCAGAAACATTTGCTAATTCATGTGATCTCACACAAATGATTTCTGAACCCACAAGAATCCCGGATAACCTTAACCATACTCCACATCTTCTAGATCTCTTTCTTACATCAAACCCTCTTGTTTATAAAACTTCCGTTCTTCCGGCTTTAGGTCTTTCCGACCATTGTCTAATACAAATCATTTCTACTGTACCTAATTCCACAGTTGTTCGCAAAACCGATAGAACCTTGTGATGTTTTAAGTCAGCTCGATGGAGTAATTTACGGGATTTCTTTGCAACCTTTCCATGGCGTGAATATTGTTTTAAGTCGTCCTCTTCTTCGGACATCGCTCTTTCAGTATCTGAAGTCATCCTCATGGGAATGGAGTTATACATTCCCAAAAAACAGTACCGTATAGGTCATTCACGTTCCCAACCCTGGTTCAATAAGGCTTCTGCTGATGCAATATCTTTAAAAAATAAATATTACATTAAATGGAAATCTAATAAATCGGTCGACAGTCATGTAAAATACGTTGGTGCTAGAAATATCTGCAAAAGTGTCATTACTAAAACTGTTCGAACAACGAAAATGCAATGAACTAGCTACATCTCCTTTACGCAGTCGTAAATTTTAGTCTTTAGCTAAAGCCATTAGTAAAAACCTTGGAACATCTTCATTCCCCCCCCCCCTGACATCTATTGACGGATCGGTAGTTGCTGATTCTGTAGACAAAGCCAATGTTTTTGTGGATCTGTTTGCATCAAACTCGTGTCTCAATGATTCTGTAAAAGATGTGCCCCTAGTCAACTCTTCTTCATACGCTATGAAACTAATTCATTTTCGGTTCAAGTTCTTGGAATCGATCATCAGTAGGCTTGATCCCAACAAGGCGACTGGCTCAAACGGCATCCCAGCTATTGTCTTAAAGAAATGTTCCCCGAACTAGTACCAGACCTATCTAAGCTCTATACGATCTCGACGTCTTCTGGGGAATTCTCTTCATCATGGAAGTTAGCAAATGTTCAACCTATCCCCAAAAAAGGCGATAAGACCGATCCCTCAAACTACCGACCAATTGCCATCACTTCCATTTTGTCTAAAATCGTGGAAAAAGCCATCAATCAGCAACTGCTCACTTTCCTTGAAACTAACAAACTCCTTAGTGACCACCAATATGGGTTTAGGCAAAGTCGTTCAACAGGCGGTCTTTTTTCATATGTGACCCAAGTTTGGAACAATTCAGTAGAGCAGTCCGGTGAAACAGTTTTAGTCCCTTTAGATATCTCAAAGGCATTTGACCAAGTTTGGCATAAGTGTTTGCGTGCCAAACTCACCTCGTTTGGGTTAAGTTAGCATTAACGCGGGCATTCCACAGAGATCCGTTATAGCGCCTACACTTTTTCTGACCTTATTTCTTCAACAACTAACCCCATCCATTGCTTTGCGGACGATAGCACTCTTCACTGTAGTTCATCTCAGTCTATTCATAGTGATAATACACCTTCTATGTCAAATCAAGCAATTAAAGCTGAAATGGCAAATTCAATCCACAAAGACATTCAACGTATTCTCGAATGGGGAAGCAATAATCTAGTTAAATTTAATGCTAGCAAAACTCAGTGTTGCCCTGTGTCCGCCAAAAAAGATCGATCATTTCCTGTTGTAAGTATGAATGACCCAGTTCTTAAATTTTCAGACTCTATTACTCTGTTGGGTATGACTGTATCTTCAAATCTTTCATGGGTTAACCATCTTCTGTCAGCTACCAAAACAGCTGCTCGTAAAATAGGCTTTTTGTACAGATCTAAGCAGTACTTTACCTCTCGACAACTCCTTCTGCTGTATAAGGCCCAATTCTTTGATATCATCTCGGGCTCTTTACGAGAAACACTCGTTTCGCTCATTCTCATCAGTAAGCAGTACAAATCTCCACTTGTCGTACCAAATGAGCGCAATCCACATTTTTCTACACGGCTTCTAAACTCTGGAATGATCTCCCTAGTTCCTGCTTTCCTCTCACTTGTGATATGAGAAAATTTAAGGTAGCTGTTCACAGGCATCTATTGGCAATTCATTATCCCTCTATCCATCCTCCTAGGTGTTCCTGAGTGCTCTAGCACGATAGGCCAAATTTAGCCTGTTCAGGTCCACAATCATAAAAAAAAGAACTCAAAATTGCACTGATACAACAAATGAGATGGTCACAAAAACAATCATTTCAAAAAGAATATCAAGCGCTGTTAAAAAAACAAATAAGCTGACAAAGACAGTAACTATCGCTAAAGCCTCTTCAATATCAAGACTGTCTACTCAGAGTTGGAGGGTGACTACGCAACACGCTACTACATTATGATGAAAAACGACCGCTCATTCTGGAATGAGGAACTCTCCTAGCACATTTGTTAACCTTATACGCACATCACAAAATGCTGCATGGAGGTATTCAAATTACACTAACACACCTAAGACGCAGATACTGAATCAATAGCAATAAATAAATCCGGGATATTCTCAATAAAGGGGTATACGATGTCAAAGGAAAACAGCTACAGGTTCATTACAGCATTTAAAAATTTACCTGTCAAAAGACGCCATTGTCGACACATATAGTGACAATGCCACTAATTTTGTGAGAACCATAAAAATGAACAAAAATTTCCATAACTGCAAAGAAGTACAAGAAACTTCAACGTCAGCTAGAACCTAGTCGTATTTCATTCCCCCTGCAAATCCTGATACCGGAGCGATTTGGGAAAGTGGTGTCAAGTTAGTAGGACATTACCTACAAAGAGTAATTGTACTAACGACACTGACCGATAACATAGACGCATGTCTGAATTTGAGGTCCCCAATAGCACTCTATTGACACTTATTGAAAATTGAAATTGAAAAACCAATGTTGCAACCATTCGTAGAATCATCAGACGAAAAGGAGGTAAACCCCACTAACAAATGAAAACTGATACAAAAAGTGAAGAGGAAATTCTGAAATGCTTGATCAACTTCACAACCTACAGCACAGTACAAATGGAAAACAACATTAAAGAAAGCGATGAGGTATTGATAAAAGAAAAATCTAGCAAAATTGCCAACGTCACGAGTTAAAACAACACATTCAACAGAAAATGAAACTAACTGATCTCATTACACTCATCCGAAGAAGAAAATAAAATCAAGCAACACGACTCAATCCCACAAATAAGGACTACTAAGCAAAAGTGTTTAACACCAAGGCGTTATTGTTAAATATATCAACAATGTAATTGCAAAACCAAAGCAGACTTCACCATTATTAACCCTAATGCAGGAACACATGGAAGATGTGCGCGTTGAAAGAGGTATAGTTCCAGTTAAATTACAGTATAACAAACCACAATTGACTATGGAATAAGCTTAAAATCAATACAGTAATTTCTCAAGGTTGTGCGCACCTTTTCCATTTATATTAATTTTACTTCAAACTCGATTTTTAATGGTAATTGTAATGCAAGAATGGCAACGTGGTAACGCCTAATCTTGATATATCAACACAAGCACTAACAGTTTCTACGTGGATCACTTTATTGGAGGTAATGATACAAGATATGTCTTTGCACAATTACGTGTCTAAGGTAGCTAAGACTGCTTCAAAAAACCCCGGAACAACTTTTAAACCACCACTCTAATACTGCTAGTATTTCACCATTAAACATACACTGAGATCTCTGGACTCAATACAGAAAATGACAGTCCCTTTTTTTAGCGACCCAGAACTGAGCAGTTTGGAACATAAAAGGAAAACCACGCACTTCTCTTTGTACTACCGTTACTATTGTGATAAGTGATCATCCCAACTGTTGATTCCATGTAGAGCTGTATACGCCAGGAATTCTAAACAAAATGGTGCACAAAATCCAGTTGCAAACACCTAGAACTCGACTGTTCCGAGGCTCCTTTTTTTTTGGAGAAATGCATCGCTTTAGGTCAACCTCTCTTTCTTCGAAAACCAGAACCTACAAAAAATCAGGTCCAATATTCATACACATTTTAACACGGTAACTACTTGTCAAGTGGTGTAAAGTAATCTCTTATGTTCTAGCGAAAAAAAAATGAAGTAACCAGATTTTCACAAATAGCAAGATATACAAAATTAACGACCATAGATAATCAAATCGAAACCACTAACGACAACCACAAAAATGTATATCAGTTACTAAAAGAAAAATATTAGGTGAGTAAGAGGAAGCGGTTTGACTAAGGGTACAGATAACAAAAACAAAACAAACTTTACATCTTCGGGATACTTACTTTGGAGAGGTCCCTCGCTATGGAACGGATTTCCGAGAAATGTCTTTTTTTAAAAATTGCAACGTACAAAGATTTAGGTCTACCATTCATAGACATTTTTGGAACGCATCTACCACTGGTGGAGTGTCATAATAGAAACGGCACACATGCCGCCAATCTGCACGTCACATTGACGTAAAAGTGTAGGATGTAGGGACCATTGAATAAGCACGAAGCTCAAGCGACGTGGAGGCACTCCATTTAGTGTTAGTGCTACCGCTAGTGATAATCTGTGAAGACGAAAAGTCCTAGGTCTGTCCGAACGTAGGCATCACTTGCATACATACTACATATTTTGGTTGTAATTTAACAGACGTGAACGCCATCTTAGATCAGTTGTTTTTATGGCGTGGTTCTCATTCGCATACCAGCCGTACATGTTCCGTAAATGATCCGGAAGAAAAAAACGCAGTGTTAGTAAGCGTAGGTGGATTTCGGTGCCACTCGTACTCAGAAACTGTAACTGCCAACTGTATCTGGTGAATGAAGGTCTTTAAGAGGTAAAGCGAGTTCATTTTAAAATCAGCCTCGGAATTGAATCGGTAAGTTGATTTCTTACTTCAACGGTACTAAATGTTGCATTTTACCCAAATCTTCTACAATTTTCTACACCATGTCAAAAATACGTACTACGTCCTCATATTACAAGCATATTGTATATTCAAAAATTCGATAATTTTCATTCAAATTTCAAAGGTACTTTCCGAAACATTTCGTGCTCAACTTACGAGGTTATTTTTTGTCTTTATTATCTTGTGCCAGATAGGGGTAATATGGTCACATTAAATAACAAGGCAAAAGCTTCATAATCAATTATTGTATGTTGTAAAGTACCTCAGCTCCAGACAAGTTTGTAGAAGATGGGATGTATAATGTATTATTTTTAAATCCCAAACCTAATTCGAATTTTTAAATATACTACCATCCGAGTTTTGATCGAATTTACCATCATTGTAATTCGCGTCTACTCATGTTAGTAAGGTAATACTAAACTATTGTTTTTGTCAACAGAATTATGATCTGCTATATGGAAGTGCTTGTATTAAAGCATGATTTCCATCGATAGCTCTTGCTAAGTTCGGGAAAAAAACTCTTCTTGTATTGCATGCCGAATTTTTCATCCGGTGTAGATAGCAAGATTAGTTGCAGGATATCCCAAATGGCACTGCATAAAATCGAACTGTACGTTCTTCTAATCACAAGTTAAACTAACGATTGTAGTTTCCAAAAGTAAAATAGTCAATTGTGTAGAAACATCCATTTAATAGAAGATGTGATATATTTACTACGGTTTTAGTTAAATAGTAACCGGAGAGATTGGAATTGATACACGACAATCAATGTAAATCTATTAATTTATGTAACAAGCGGGCAGACAGCGTCAAAAGTTCCACCTCCTAAATTTGCACGAAAGTGGCCTACTTCATACGTTAGTAAATTGACGGATAGCAATAGTCAATCACATATTTCTCCCGAAATTTCACCAAATCATGATAATGAAAAAATTGAAATCAGCGGTTATCATCAAACACTTACCTTTTCCTTAAATTCCAGCCCTAGTAGATCTCGTGAATCTACGCCACTTCGAAATCCCTACACTAACACAATACAAATACATCTGCATTAACAAGGGCAGAACAATGCAGTTATCAACACACAGTCGTTGATGATCCGTTGACAAATCGTTCGTCTATATAACACAAACAATGAAAACATTTCCTTTAAAGAATCAAGTCAAAATTAAAGGCCAAATGTTTTAGATAGCCAATGGTATGGATATGAAAATGGACGCTCGATACCCCTGATTTTGAAAAATGGACTTGCGACATAATGCGTGTTATCAAAGATACGAATTTCAACGTCAAACTGAACATCCATTTATTCAATAGAGATCTTCGGTTCGAAGTAGAGCTTCTTAAAGCACTTATCTCTCAACATAGACCAAATGGCCAATATAAATTTTTCTGAAAGGGTCCTAGAATTCAGCAAGAAGTGAATAGTCCGACCGTTCTATCAGTTAAAGTAATTTCGACATTGCAGATGATTAGTACGTTTTCTAAATATACGCATAAAAACAAACTGCTTGTTTTTCCTTTGGACCGACTGTCCTTCTGAAGTGTATTTTTTTTTCGTTTAAGATGGTTTCTGAAATTCTAGTAAAATATCAAATTTTAAATGTGCCACTCGAACGTACTGAAAACATCGTATATCTTTGTTTTACAAATCTGTGGATAAGTCATGATATTCACCATAATCCGGTACCTCTTTGCAGATATCATTTAACTAAAACTGCTTTTTCCTTTTTCTCCTACGCTTCTTCGCGAAAAGAAGTAAACAACTAATGTCAATTACTCCAAATTCCCTATCCCTCATTTTAATACCACTTTACTTAATAGTACTTCAGGTTGCACGCTTACTGAAATAAGTGAACACATTAACAACAAATCGATCCCCTCTACTGACGCGTATCTTTAGAATATTCTTGGCTTTCTAGTTTTGCGATAAAAATCGAGGGCATGTTTGGGAAGTAATCGTCCGCCGTTCAGTAGCGTTATCTCTCCTGGAGTATAGGAAACTTTAATTAAGGTAAGGTAGAAAAGATGCAAACGCCACGTATGAACACTACCATTAACACTGCGTTATGAATTGATATTGTACTTATTCTTCGGCCTAGATCAGTAATTAGAGAAGTTTTCAAAAAGTTAGAAATAATGCAAAACATTTGAGCTAAACAAGATGAAGAAAAAAACTAAATTCAGCAAAAGAGTTAACAATTAGAATGACAAATAATGCTGCTCTACGGCTGTGAGCAATGGACATTGACGAAAAGCAAAGTGTTTGAAACTACAGAAATGAAAGATATTGATGAAAATAAATAGATGTATAAAAGATATAGAAGTGTTGGGAAGAGAAAGAAAGGAAAAAATGGTGGACATATATTAAAAAACGAAAATTACTATCATAGTTAAACACAGAGGCCTTGATGGCGAGTGTGCTTTCATCGTCTACCCACATGAAGAACGGCAACAGCAGCAATGGTCGAATCTAATAGAAAAAAATACCGACCCAGGAAAAAATGGATGGAAGCAGTAGAAGAGCACCTTAAACAATTTTGCAGTTGGCAGACATGTGTACCCCCCCAAATTCTCAGAGGTAAACTACCCCTTACCATGAGCTCTTTATTATTGGATCGCCAATTTTCTGAGCTTTTTTCATGTTTCTTAATCTATTCCTATCCTATTTTTCATCTCGGCTGTGGTTTATGGTATCAAAAATTCCGGGCGTAAAATCATGTCCAATTTGGATGTCCGGGTGGGCAGGACCCAAGCGAACTTGCTTATCGATTTCTGATTCATTATAGTAACATCCGTGATTTCAGGCCTATCTTAATGCTGTTCACCAACACCTTGAACAATTAGAACCTGACAATTTGTTGTAACAAGCCTCCTCTGGAAACTGTGATTCACCTAATTTCCAATTTCCCGAATACAACCTGTACTCTAACTTTCCATAGCAAGCGTGTACCTATCTCATGGATAATATCGCTTATAAAGGATTTTCTTCTTTGGGCAACAAAAAGTTAAACGCGATTTAGTTTAAACCGAAGTTTGCGAAATTCTACTGGTACATCTCTAGATCTCCCAATAACAGTAACTTTCAAGACTTCTTTTCCATCTTGCGATATCTTCTGGGAGATTTCAATATACATAACTCTAATTGGCTTCAATTTTCATTTACTAATAAAGCTGCTGGTCATAGTGAAGAAGCATTTGCTATATATTGTGATCTTACACAAACGATTTTCGAAGCTACTAAAATCCCTAATAGCCCGAACCACAGTACACATCTACTAGACCTCTTTCTTACATCAAACCCATTCGTTTATAACACATCAGCGATTTCCCACTAGGTTCATCTGAACATTGTTTAATTAAAATAACATCCTCTGTTCCAAACTACTCTGTTGTTTACAATGCTGATAGAAACTTATGGTGTATTAAGCCAAATAAATAGAGCGATCGTTGAGATTTTCTTAGAACCTTCTCATGACGTGAGTATTGATTTAAGTGATCCTCGTCTGCGAAAATCGCTCTTCGGTATCCGAAATCTTTTTCATGAGCATGTAGTTATAGATTCCCAAAAAATAACCATTATCATTCTAAACAGTAGTTCAATACGATTTGTGCTACGTGTCCTTTAGATCTTTTTTTAGCAAAAACTTTTATCCCAGCTACTGTCTCCAACTAATCTCTATTGGCACTACACCTTCTGGGGAATTTCCTTCATTATGGAAGTTAGCTAATGCTCCACCCATTCTTAAAGAAGGCGACGAGACCGATCCCTGTAATTATTGGCCAAATGCGATCTGTTTCAGCAACTATTTTCTTTCCTTGAATCTAAAAATCTCCTACATGACCACCAGTAAGGTTTTAGGCAGTCATTCAACACATGATCTTCTTTCATATGTGACCAAGTTTGAAACAATACATAGTAAGGTCCAGTGAAATAGTTGTGGTCGCTTTATATATGTCAAAAGCATTTGACCATGTTTGGCTTAAAGTGCGTACTCTCATTTGAATTACAAAGAAGTTAGATTTATGCTAGTGTGCCGCAGGAACCAGTGATAACTCCTACACTTTTTCTGATATATCTAATGATATGTCTTCAACAACTAACCCGATCCACTTTTTTTGTAAATCACAGATTTCTTAATTGCAGCCATTTCAATCAACAAAACACTCAATGTATCACTCAATGCGAACAGAACACTGTGTCCTGTCCGTCAAAAAGATTGATCATTTCCTATTGTAAGTAAGAATGACTCAAATATTAAGGCGGATATCAAGACACTGGTAAGCAGTATATCCGAAATGAAAGGTCGGAGGACATGGGGGACCTCTGCGGTAGGGCAATATCAAGTTTGACTCTGATCCGACGGTAAACAAGAAAGATGCGCGCCTTGGCGTGATTTGAAGGAAAGGGCGAGTTATTGTAACCTATACTACCACTCTTAACCTTTGCAAGTGGTTTATTGAAAATACAGGATTGATGTTAAGCGTTATTTATAAATGTTGATGACGATACAATTTAATGAAGTATATATCAACGCAACAGAGTAAACTTGGTATTATAATTAGTAACTACATATAGATGAAAGGTTGTCATTGAATGTAGTTCTATAGTTTTTAATAAACAAAATAAGGAAATGTCTTAATCTATAATTATATAAATCATAAAGCGGTAAAAAGTATTCAATCAACCCTTGTAACAGAGAGGGCTAACAATACAACCTGATCCAACAAAGACTGTAAATAGTAATAAGAAAATATCGCTACTTAAAAACAGTGCAATTGTATCATAGTACATTCAAAACAGAATGTATGCATTTAGTTTAATTAATTTTTACTATTAAAATGTTGTGAAATTATAGTTTCAAATTTTCTGGCAACGAAATTTTGTTAATATTTATATTATAACGCAATTATTTTCATGTTAAACATAATGGTGTAAACATTACTTTGTAGAAAAAAGCAAATGAATACAGCGTTATGGTTAACTGCACTACAATAACGTAAACTTTAATTATGCAGTCGGATTTACGGATTTTGACTTTTGTCAAAATCTGTAATTAAATTTAATGTCAAAGCTAAGATGCAAACTTCAAATAATTAAATGTATAATAATGCCATTGCAAATGTTTATTAATTTATCATGTGGACAAGAAATAGAATAAAAATATTTAGGTTTAATATACAAAAACGACGTTAATAATACATAACTTCAAAAATAGGTTTGTGTCTATTGTAGCCATTTTTATATCTTTGAAAGGATTTATAGGCACTATTTAAGTTAGTAAGTTTTTCTTTGTGGTAACGATTGGTCCTCAGATTTATATATTTATGTAGTGAATTGCAGTGAATCTGTGATGGGAGTATTATTTTTGTAATAATGTTATGATTTGTGAGACAGCTTATAGCTTTATCACTTATGAAAACCATAAAAATAGATGTATTATGAATATAAAGACTTTTGGTCGCAATTATATAAAAATTTACGACCCATTAGAAAACATACTCCATAAAAAGAGTAGAATTAAAATCAATATATCTTAAGACTTATCAAAATGGTCAAACCTTTGCAAACAAATTCTATTTATCTCTTACCTGGACTTATGGCACTGCGTGCAACGTTCTGTAAATAAGTCGCATCATTTGTTTTCATGAAATTTTTCATTTTTTGGGAGAAATAGGGCACAAATCAACAGATATTGAGACCACTTCTTTTTTCATGTATCAGTTTTACAAGCGTAAGGCTAAACAGAACCTTATTTAATTCTAGATGACCCCTAAGCCTATAAAGATACTGACCAAATATAAAAATATTTTCATGAAACCCATTCCATTTACAGTGAAGGAACTATATTAGAAGATAAAGGTTGATGTATAATTGGATCATGGATGATACTATGGTATTATTATACATACTAAGGAAGTGTTTTTCTCGTCCAATAGATATGTAACTTTCTTACGTAATAATACGCCCATCTAGGCCTCAGATTTTAAATCTCTTCGCTTATTTCACGCCAATATACATATAGACAAACATAGCTATGATGTCATGCTTAACAGAAGATATAACATGTATAAACACCTGCTTGTATTTGTTAACTTCATACTTTTGTAAATCAGCTCACACTCAAGGAGCTGTCTTCAGACAATTTGGTGATAATTGCCTTATATCGTTTACTCAACGGTGTACCCAAATGTGTCTATAATATTTAGAAAAACTTCTATTTGTACGTCTAGATTTGTTAGTGGTTTTCTGATCGTAATGGGAGACCTTACTATAAATTTTATAGCACAATTAGAACTTTTGTCGTATGTTGCGTCTATAAATCGAAATAATAGACTGCACTGGTAGTGTGAAACTTACTTGCTGTTGTGTATCGTTTATTCCAAAGGTATGGGGTCGTTTCGACGTCAGGATGTCTCGTCTCAGCGCCAGGACGTTTCGGTACCAAGACGTTCCGGTACCTGGAACATTTGAGGACATGAAGATAACTCTTAAAATTACTTCACCATCTATGGCCTCTTTAGTGAAATGTGGTCCGAGCACATAAGGTTATTTGGATAGATTTTACGTGTGTGCGTGTGTGCCTGTGTGAGTATAAGCGTATGTTCATGTTTGCGTGTATGTGTGCGCGCGTATGTGTGTGTGTGTGTCTGTGTGTGTGTGTGTGTGTGTGTGTGTGTGTGTGTGTGTGTGTGTGTGTGTGTGTGTGTGTGTGTGTGTGTGTGTGTGTGTGTGTGTGTGTGTGTGTGTGGTGTGTGTGTGTGTGTGTGTGTGTGTGTGTGTGTGTGTGGTGTGTGTGTGTGTGGTGTGTGTGTGGTGTGCGTGTCGCGTGCTGCTGTGTGTGTGCTGTGCGTGGTGCGTGTGCGTGTGCGTGTGCGTGTGCGTGTGCGTGTGCGTGTGCGTGTGCGTGTGCTGTGTGCGTGTGCGTGTGCGTTGTGCGTGTGCGTGTGGTGTGTGCGTGTGCGTGTGCGTGTGCGTGTGCGTGTGCTGTGCGTGTGCGTGTGTCGTGTGCGTGTGCGTGTGCGTGTGCGTGTGCGTGTGCTGTGTTGCGTGTGCGTGTGTGGTGCGTGTGCGTGTGCGTGTGCGTGTGCGTATGTGTTGCTGTGCGTGTGCGTGTGCGTTGCGTGCGTGTGCGTGTGCGTGTGTTTGTGCGTGCGCATGTGCTGTGCGTGCGTGCGTGTACGTGCTTAATTTAAGTTTATAGTTTGTGTTATTATTGGTAAATATATTTACATTACGTTGGTATCTTTAGGCATTCCTTTTTTTCTTTCAATAACTTAGTTTTGGTAAATGTCGATATTTTCTTTTTAGTATACATAATTACGAACATCCGTGTATATAGTGTTATGGTTTAAAAGGGCTATTATAGCCACATCATTTTTGTTCTTTGCGCAAACGCCAACCATACTTAATTCATTTCCGCTCGTTCTGTGTTTTAATACGTCGTATCTTAGGTTTCTTCCCTGCACAAGGTATACAACTAATTTTAACTACTGTTTGTATATATTATATTATTACATTAAGGAAACGCCAGGAATTTCGTTGTAATATGCTGGTATAGGGAAGCGTGGTATATAACGTCATTAAATCCGTAAAATGGCGTAGATAATGATGCAATTTCATCTTCTAGAATTATAAATCGAGATACCTTTGTTTTGCATCAATAACGCATACTGCTGGTATATCTGATTTCGTCTTTTGCTGCCTGCTTTCGTTATCTGATCTACAGTTCGGTTAGTTATACGCTAATGAAGACAATTTAAAATTACCTTATCTTATATGGTCTAAATTTGATTTATTTGTACGTAAATGAAGACAATGTTTATGTTTATTATCATTATCAAATTGCAGTTCGTTTGAAAATAAAGTTAACACCATATACTATTTTGAACACAAGAAAATATAAGTACGTATTCTTTTAATGGAAAGTGCGTTTTAAGGAAATAGCAAATCAGTATAGTGTTGTTCAGATACGGTTATAATGAAAAGAAACAACTGACTAGTTACGTTTTTTATATTCTCTTTTGAATTTTAAGTAAAGATAGATTATATGCTTGTATAGTTGTGTGAATTAAGAATTATTTAATATCGTAAAGCTTTACGAGAAATGCCGTTTTAGTTACTTTATGCTGAAATTAATCAGACACTTTGTTTTGTTAAATATACAAATAAATATAGCTGTTTAGTGTTATTCAGATTACCTATGGTATTAATGTACAACTTTCTCAATGTTTGTTGTATTTTAATTAATAAACCTATAAAACTGAGCGGTGTCAAACAAGAAAAAGCAAACAAATGCTTTACTGATTATACCAATGGACCTATCTCTGCCTCCCTCACCACCCGTTAAAAAGAGTTCTAAACCTACAGTAAGTTTCGTAAGTATAGCACATTGCTGTGCTAGACCGTGGTGCAACTTAGCTTTTTCGTATTCCAATCGCATCCTTTTAATTTTTATTTGTTATAGTGTGTGTGTGTGTACGTATGCGTGTGCGTGTGTGCATGTGTGTATATGTTCATGTGCATGTGCGTGTACAAGTTCATGTGAGTATGTGTGCGTGTGCATCTTTCTATGCGTGCGCGTGCGTGCATGCCTACACGCATGTGCGTGTGTCAGCGCGACTTCGTGTAACTCTGTGTGTGCTTGTGCTTGTGCTTGTGCTTGTGCTTGTGCTTGTGCTTGTGCTTGTGCTTGTGCTTGTGCTTGTGCTTGTGCTCGTGCTCGTGCTCGTGCTCGTGCTCGTGCTCGTGCTCGTGCTCGTGCTCGTGCTCGTGCTCGTGCTCGTGCTCGTGCTCGTGCTTGTGCTTGTGCTTGTGCTTGTGCTTGTTCTTGTGCTTGTGCTTGTGCTTGTGCTTGTGCTTGTGCTTGTGCTTGTGCTTGTGCTTGTGCTTGTGCTTGTGCTTGTGCTTGTGCTTGTGCTTGTGCTTGTGCTTGTGCTTGTGCTTGTGCTTGTGCTTGTGCTTGTGCTTGTGCTTGTGCTTGTGCTTGTGCTTGCGCCCGTGCCCGTGCCCGTGCTCGTGCTCGTGCTCATGCTCGTGCTCGTGCTTGTGCTTGGTCTAAATTCTAACCAACACTTATGGTTCACAACATTTGGTTCTTGAGAATCAAGGTCACGACTTTAATGAATTGGTATATAAATATAGATTTTGGTTAACATTCGGTACAAATACTTACAAACATTCACGGTGCACATAATTCAGCTGTTGGTATTAAGAAAATCTATTCGTAGTATACCAACATAGTTTTTGGGCTAAATTCTGCCCAAATGCTGATGAACACAGAATTTGCCCTTGGTCATCGAGGAAATTGTTTTTACTGCATCTACAATAAAATTGCTGTATTAACATATTTTGGAGAAATATCCATCCTAAATGATAACAACACTCATGGGCCACTGAGTTTAGCTTTTGGTTATCGAGACCGTCCATTTTGCAACGACCCCAACCAAATTGGTGTATAAACCTAGATTTTGGTCCAAATTAGGCACTTAATTTAGCTCTTTATCATGAACCAAATCCATTTAGTCGCGACCCTAAGTAATTTCTGTTAGAGCAATTCATTGAAAAATATAACTTTGGGTAAGCCAAAGCTACATTTTTAAATATTTAGGATGGCCTATAAAAAATTACTTTTTTTTATGAAACACTTTATTTAATGATAAAATAACGAATAAAATCTTTTATTCACTAAAGTATAAACCATTGTAAAGTAATATCTTTCGCCATCTTTCTGGAAGATCTTCAATGCCACGACGGTACTATGTAGCATCTTTGGAATTAAACAATTCTCGGCTTGCAACTCCCTCAACACTTGTAAAATGCCGTCCACGAAGGAAGTGCACCATCGATCGGAGTAAGTAGTAGTCGGAAGGGACAAGGTCCGCGATATAAGCTGAATGAGGAGGAAGCTCCAAATTCAATTCCCTAATTTTTTTTTTATCTTCAGCTGCAGTATGAGGTCTGGCGTTGTCTTGTTGCAGAATTGCCCGTCCTCTGTTCACCAATTCAGGGTGACGCCGACTTAGAGCATCATGCATCCTATCTAACTGTTGACTGCAAATGTTACCATCAATCGTCTGCCCATCAGGAACCAACTCAAAGTGAACAACCCCTTCAAAATTCCACCATACACAAAGCATAACTTTCCATTGGAACCTTTCTCGTTTGGTAACCGGCAATGCAGGTTTCCCAACAGTAATCCACTGATCTTCTGTGCTAGGATTATTGAAGTAAACCACTTTTCATTGCAAGTAAGGATCCGTTTAAAGAAACGTTCATCCCAAGGATTGGAAAACAGTTGATCACAAACCTGAAGCCGCCTTTCTGCCATTGCTGGCGTTAAGTCGTGAGGAACTTCTCTACAGCGTCTATTGACTTTTTCAAGTTGATGCAAATTGCGCCTTACGGTTTCTTTAGAATACCGAATTTCTGCTGACAACTCACGGGTACTTGTCGATGGATTTTCTTCAACATCTCGAGGTTCAGCGTTACTTAACGAGTTGGGCCGACCAAAACCTTGTTTCGTGTTGAGACTTGTATATCCGCCAGTGAATTTTCAAATCCAGCGCTACGCCGTACGAATGTTCACTATTCCTTCCCCTTCCACTTCGCATATTATTTTAAATGCAGCGGTTGCAAAAACGTTTTGTTTCCAGTAATGACAACAGTATCAAAATTTAGTATTTTTCGTCTGCCATTTTGACGTTTATTGCTAGTTAGAAACAAAATAATATCAGAAGAAAGGTATACGGGGGTATTCGTCTGCTTTATTAGCTTTTAATGCTTGATAGCATTAATATATAAAATGGTTTCTAGATAGGAGCAGAAGGGCTGAATAAGAAACAGTAAAAAACATTTTTTATGGGCCACCCTAATAATATTCACATATTAACCACAAACCTTTCTTTAACTTCGAATAAATGTGTAATAATGCGAACCTGAACCGGTGCGGCGATGCCAAAACATCCTAAACCGCATTAATTATTGTTTCAGCAACAGATAATTATCCACTTTCGTTGCTTGAAGGTATTTTTACTGTTATAAATGATGTGTTTTAGATTTATCTGAGGCTTATAAGCAGTTGACCACCGAAGAAGGGATATCTAACCATAAACACACATTTAGGTTTATTTAGACCAACTCGTTTACAGTTTGAAGTTTCTAGTGGACCGTTTACTATTCTGCTGGGAACGATATAATTTATAAACTGAAGAAATGTTTTCTTATAGTGTTAGGATTAATTGGAGAAAATGTAAATCAGATTTCTAGAACATTTAATACCTTTCGAGGGATTAAAACCATAAGAAGATAAAATTAGGGGGAGTAACCAAAACAATGACACAAGTAGAATTATATTTAAGCTTAACTAATTATTATCGAAGAGGTGTACCAAAATTTTCAGAAGAACTGAGATCACGATATTATTTATTAAGAAAAGATTTTGAGTTCCGATTGCCTTTTGACTAATCCAAAATTTTTTTTTTTTTTTGGTTTATTACGATCCTAACAAGAAGTTGTACGTTACGTGTGATGCAAGCAGCTGTAGAATTGGAGCTATTTTAAGTCACAAAATAAACTCGGAACTTATCCTCATTTAAAGCACAAGGAAATTAATAAACTAACTAGTCGACCGCTGATGATGGTAACTATTGAAACGTGCTCGGTATTTTTTTAATTTTGTGTGGTACGACAGTGTATTTTGTTTGATACAGGTCCTGCAACGGATTCAAATTTTTCTAAATTATTCGTAATTTAAAAGCGAATCTTGTACTTCATACATTTTTATATGGAAGAAAATTAATTTTAGCTATAGACCATCAACCGTTAAAAAGTGTTTTTTTATTTAAAAAAGAAAATTCCAATTACTGACGAGTCTGGGACTCTGCATAAAAAATCTACTCTAATCTTTTACTTAAAATGTGAAACTAATAAAATAAAATAACTTCTTGATTTAATAGAATTGTCAGATCAAACGGCTTTAACAATAACGGAGTGTCTATTAAATTGTTTAAAAATACGGAATTGATAACATTTACCTGAAACGTCATTTAGTGTCTTTCACAAATGATGGAGCAAGTGTTAGGTAGGGAAACTTGGGGTTGGAAAATGTTTATTGCAGAAATATCCAAATTTGATCACACGGTATTATCTAAATCATCGACTCCATGCAAAATCTGAAGTTAATGGAATTAACCATTTTCAAATATTTATGGACAAGTTGTATACTTTATACAGTCAATCTCAAAATCAAAAAGAAGTTGAACAATGCACTGCTAACTTGAGAAAGGAATTAAAGTAATTGGAAGAATATTTAATGTACTATGAGTTGCTAGTTCGTTTAGAACCGTCTCAGCAATTTGGAAAAATGTTATAGCTCTGTGCCAACATTTTGAATACGCCAGTAAAGGCAACATCCGAAGCAAAACCGAACAATCCATGTTTATCGGGCTATTAAAACGACTTTCATCTAAACAGTTTGTTCAAACTTTAGCGTTGATGTACGATGTGTTGTTTAGCGCGAAGGGTCCTTTCCAAGTCCTTGCAGAGTAAAAATACAACAATAGTATATGGTGATAAATTGATTCGCCGTACAATTCGTTAACTTGAAAGTTAACGAATATACGTCAAAAGGTCGCGCAATTAAAGATGATCGCATGCGATAAATAATCGCATACGACAAAAGATCTCGTACGAAAATAGTAATATATTTACGCATACCTACACACACCTACACACACCTACACACACCTGCACACACCTACACATAGCTACACACACTTACACACACCTACACACACCTAAACACACCTAAACACACCTACGCACCTACACACACCTAAACATACCTACACACCTACGCACCTACACACACCTACACACACGCACGCACCAGTGTAGTTATTTTCGTATATGATCCTTTTTCGTATGCGATCTTTTGTCGTGCGACATTTTGACCGCGATCTTTTGTCGCGCGCCCTTTTGGCTGCGATCTTTCGACGTGTGACCTCTGAAAACTGTGCGAAATGAGGAGGTACGGTGTAAGTTCTAGACATTACAGTAACATTAATTGATAATAGCAAAGCGACCTTAAATAACAGAAATCAATTTCTCAATAGCGTGATAAATAGTATGCATCAAAGATTGAGTGTCAGTACTAAAAGCGCTAATGAAGGAATTCCAAATTCTAAAATTATAAAAGAATTAAGAATACTTGAACCAAGCGGGTGGCCATCTGAAATTACTCTTGGGTTTGGTGAAAGGGAAAAAGACTCTCTATAAGCGTTTTAATATATCTGTTATTAAATCTCTAAATTCCTACAGGAAGCATTTAGCTAATCGTGGTCGTATCGTACCCACAGATTCGGAACCATTGAAAGTTGCTGTTATGCTAATATTATACCTTGCAGTTCTGATGAATGTGAGCGTGGTTCAGTAGCATGAATGCAATAGTAACCAAGAGAAGACCTCGCATTCTTATTGATCATGTAGCTTGTTTGATATTTATAAAACAGCACGGTCCACTTTTTAGAATTATGGAATCCAAATCTTTAGCTTCGTACTTGGTCTCGGTCTCGTCAGTCTGCTATTGATAACATTGAACAACAATTTTTAACTTTTGGAATGCTTCTGTGATCAAACTGCTTGATTTCTGTTTAAACGAATATGTTAAACATGAAAATAACTAATAACATAAAGTTTGTGTCTGTAATCTGTTTTTCTCGTCGAAGATTCCACTAATAATCCCAACATTCACAGAATACACTGTCAACGATATCTCTTCTCCATTTCAACGATATTTTAATGAAAACGTTCGTCATGTTCACCCTAAAATCGCCAGTTTTCGGGAAAGAAATTCAAGTGCGAACTTAAAAGACTTATTACATGCCATTTTGGCATTTAAAAGCTTCTCTACACGTGTTGCGTAAATGTCTGCCCTATTTTTTCCTAAGAAGCCAGTAACTACCCCTCCTCTCTAGATCAGCGAGAATTATGTTGAACACTTCGTCACTTGAATGTCAGGCCCAGTAAAAATGTTTGCGTCATTTAATTTGGAAACTTTTTTCCGAAGATGAAGAGACGAGGGTTTTTTAGTGTCCATTGCTTTAACAAAAATTTTTAATAAGGTCTAATTTTACATGTAAAGGGGATATTAAGATTTTGTCCGGTTCTACACGTGGAGGACTTTATCCAGGACGAAATATTTGTCTAGAAGGCTATGTAGTTTTCACGTAAAGGTTTTCCTTGCCAGTGCTATTCCACTCGCAAACAGCAAATTTTGCTATACCCCAACTGCATTCCAAGAAGGAGAATAACTTTTAGATCGGAACATATTGTTCACATACGCTGTTCATAGTTGATATATTCTAGCAACAGCTTCATTTGTTGATTTCCAACGGGAATTGATGGCGATAAACAATCTCCATTCGTTTGGATATAATTTATGTTAAGCGCTCCAAAAAGCCCATCAATATTTTTAAATGTTACTAAAGTATCTCGATGATCAAAAAAGGGTACTAGTTGTTTTTGGCGATCTCTAAATGTTGTTGTTTTGACATTTTCTATAATGAGATTCCATTGCCTTAACATTTTACTTGACATTTGGCAATTCTAAATCCCTCACAAGATCGCTGAGTTCTTCTTGTGTAATTTTATAAATTTTCTGCGACGAGTCTCAATCTGTGAATTCTCTTTCAGAGGAGACCTTTTCTTCCACTTCGGTTTGCTCTTCTACTTCTTCTTCCTCTCATTCTTTTCTTCATCTCCTTCGGGTTCTTCTAAACCATATTGTAATGGCGGTGCAGGAGCCGTAACATCTTTATTACGTTGAACTCGTAGTGATGAAGACAAATTGCCATAATCTATGATTCATTTCTTCTTTTTCTGTGTAATGCCATTTTTTAGTATTGGTATAGAGCAAAAATAATTATCGACGGGATGGCGTAAGAATTCTTGCTAAATCATTGGAAGACTAAATGGCAATGATCCGTTTTCACCTTTTATCCAACTTCTTAAACGTACCACACAATTAGCACAGGCAATTTCTGATGCCCAACTTCTGCCTAGATCTCGCATTTTGAATCCAAAGTATTTTTCATGCCCATTTGTAATTATAGTTATTCTGCGCTTTCAGTTGTTTAGTGTAATTTCAATGCAAATATAACAAAAAAGTATTAGAGCTATTAGCGCACTTCGAAAATATTTTACAAAACTAACACTAATTAGTGCGACAGTTTGTTCACTGTTGTGCAGTGTAATCAAACGAGTAGAGCGATATAGCTAGAGTACGAAATAGATCCCGTATGGGAGTTTTTATAATTCCTCTTTAAATAACATTTTTGTCAGATAAGTAACTATAGGTAAATATGTAACTATAAGAAATTATTTCCTGTACAGTAGGGAGAAATTTCACCTGTGTCTTAAATACAATCCAATTTTATTCACATAAATCATATGCACCACGTCGAGATGTAACGTTTTCCAACACTTTTTTTAATTGCGTTCTTTTTAAAAATTTTTAAATTAATCGTAAAGTACGAAGGAATTGAACGAAAGTAAGGCCGGTTACTGGCAGGATTGGGCGAACCTTCAAT
Source organism: Vesta saturnalis (assembly GCA_036346205.1). NCBI lineage: Eukaryota > Metazoa > Arthropoda > Insecta > Coleoptera > Lampyridae > Vesta > Vesta saturnalis. Next base: position 4,378,398 of record JARFJB010000472.1, read on the forward strand.
TCTGAGTACGCTCGATATGCCTGCACAAGCCCTGTGAACATAGATGAGACTATCTTTTTGGATTTGATTGCACGAGCATAATTTTTTACTTATTGGCTCATCCATATTTCAAGCAACTTTTCTATTTTTGCTGTTATGTTTACTTTATCCTTTGTATATTGGTTGCGCCTGTGGGTGGTCTCACTCTGCTTATTTGGTTGTAACCTTAAATACGTTTTATTTCGGTTCTGTTTTACGTTGGTTTATGTTTCCACTCTAGTCACTTTTACCGCAATTGCGTTATCTGTGAATTAATTGACCGGGTTTCAATAAGAATACGGATGACATTTTATGGTCTGCGTAGATGGGCCTATAATCAAAAATCGCTCTTTTATTAGATCTAGTGCTGGTTCCCATGTTTATAGCCATTTGTAACACAACTTTAATGAAGCACCAATCTATTTTAGAAAATCGAAAACCTTTTACGGAAACTGTTTTGGCGGAATATTTCTTTCTGGATACTGGTATTCTCTTACTGGTCATAAAAGAAGCATGATAATGGACTAGTTACTACTTTAAAGTATTTACGAATCATTTTCAAGTTTGAAAGACTTACATTCACCGGAGTTAGCAACACAATGGGCGTAATCAGAAGTTTTGCCCACTTTAAACTCATGTTTCTGTTATTTTTATAAACAATTTTACAATGATGTTTAACTATTACATTTGTAAACATAATGACCGTTTCGTAATGTCATTAATGCCATAGCATTAAAATCCCTTTAACACAAACAAATGTAAGTGTAGAAAAGTAATTACGATATAACTAAATTTTGCAAATTTAAGTAAATTTAGTAAAGGCATTATTCTCGTATTTATAACGCTTTTACCTTCGGTCAGTTGTTATCAAAATTATCTGAGAGGGATGGGCGGTGAACTGTGGTTGGACTATCGCGGTATAATCGGGTTACTCGAGCGCCAATCTAGGTAAATGGTGATATAGAGGCCTAGACTCCTCTTCGCGGAGAATTAAAGGGGTAAAAGCGGTCCAAGTAGCGTCAGTGAAGACATCTATCTACCAGGGTTTCTGAAGATTTAGATCGGTGTCGGTATTTAAGACTTGTGTCGTTGTTGAGTCGGAAATGCGCGGTCTCTGTAGTATGACCAAAATAATTCAGTTACAAAAAAAATAAAACTCCTGATACGGAGGTCGGAAGCAAATGTTTTCTATGTCGGATAAATAATAAAAAAATTAATTTTATAAGTTGGAAATTAGACAACAGAACGATTCGTCCAAAGAAAAAAAAATATAAATCAACTTCTCGATCTCAGTTTGAGACAAATAAATTGTTATCGCGAGCAAAGGGAACAAATCAAATTAATATTTCCCGGACAAAAAAACACTAAAAAAAATTGGGTGGTTACGCAGCGAGGACTCTGCCTCTAATTTATTCGGGCAGCTGAAAAAAACAAAACGCACTATAGTACTTGGCGATATTAATTAGTAAAATAATTTTTCGCCAACGGTGGCGGAAAAAAACCTAAATTCCTGAAAAAAAAATAACGAACAAGAACCAAAAACGCATTCAAGACGATAAAGAAATAAACTAATAATTTTTCATACACGCTCAGCTATCACTGAAAAAATTGTAGTGGTAAAACAAAATTAAAAACTCCTGTGACTAAAATAATTAAAAGAACCAAGGAATATATATATATATATATATATATATATATATATATATATAAGTGCCAACGGCGACGGAAAACCAAAACTAAATTCGTAAAAAAAAATATAAACTAAAAATGTCGTTTTTTTAAACAGGCTATAAAATAATAAACTAATTAACCCTTGTAATTTGTTTGAGACGGCCTAACGGTATAACTAAATTAAATTTTATGATCTGACAACTTAAATAACAGATCGTACAAGATCCAAAATGATAAAACAAAATCAGAAAAAATATTGGTAGTTAATAATCGGCTACTTGCTGTTAATAAAAAAATATTTTAGTCGAAATAGAATTAACAACTGCAAAGAAACTCGTTGATAACATGATTATCGGATAATTGCTCACGTGCAAATACAACTTTACTTAAATATGTTTTCCGTAAATGGAATAGCTACACTTATAAGGTTTACTACCTGTATCTTGTTTAAAAAACAACGGAATAGTGGACGGGAATTTATCAACACATCAACAGTAGTAGGTAAAGCAAATTAATTTACTTAATCAATAGACTTACTCGAATAAATCAGGCACGCACACCTGAATATTCAAGTTTGTCTCAATTATCTTGGGTCCTTTTGGCGGTTTCCTCGGACTGTCCTACATCGTCCTTTCGACAGATTCTTGAAATTGACGTAACACCAAGAAGGGGGATCTTAAAACAGAAATCACTAAAATCGTAAGCCATTCTGATGTTTGCACGAGCCTTTGAGTTGAACAGCTAAATTAATGTTTTGATTGGGCGCACTATTTGAGTACTTTGCCGTAAACAATTATCGTATGAGATTCTGATTCTGCACTATATGGTTCTTTAACACGTTTATCGCATTGTGCGTAGATTTGCTACTCACCTTACGTATTTTTATGTTTTGTAAGTTGTTAACGTTGTGACTGACCGGTGGGTAGCACTAGTGTCTTTAATGGATCAGCGCGCCTCAACGGAGGGTCATACTTAGGATTTATCGAATGAGCGCGATCCACTAATGAGTCACACTCATCGAAATACTACGTTTTGTGTACCACCGGTGGTACACAAAACTGAAAGTGGCAGGAGAAGGTGGCATACTTCTAGTCTAAGTGAAATTATGGCAAGCTCATATTTTCTGTTGGGAGTGGGTTCTTATGCTGTTTCTCTGGAATATGTTCTGAATGATATTAATGAACGTGCTGGTTTTTAATGCATTTAGGAAATACAGTATTCTAATACAAGTTGAACCTATACAGAAATGTATAGTATTTCCTGCAACAGTACGGAGAAATCTCACCTGTGCCGTAAATGTAACCCAACTTTGTTTATATAAATCATATGCACCACCTCGAGATTTTTTTGATGTCACCTTTTCCAACAATTTTTTGAAAGTTTCGTTGTTTTTAAAAATTTTAAAATTGGTCGTAAAACCCGAAGTAAGGAAATGCACGGGCGAGATTGGGCGAACCTTTAATTCTGAGCACACTTCAGGTGCCTACATACGCCCTGTGAATATAAATGAGATTATCTTTTTGGATCATGAAAATTGATCGCACGATCATGAGTTTGTACATATTGACTCATACATATTTTAAGGGACTTTTCTGTTTTTGCTGTTTTATTTATTTTGTCTCTTATTGGTTGCGTTTATGGGTGGTCCACTCTGCTTATTTGCTTATAGCTTTAATTACGTTTTATTTTGTTTGAGTTTCATGTCGGTCAGCGATTTGTAACATACTTTTTTTAAAGAAATAAACCATTTTGGAGAAACCAAAACCTATTACAGAATTTCTTTTTGAATACTTCTTTCTGGATACCGTTACGCTCTAACTAGCCATAAAACAGAATAATGGACTAAAGTCTGTCCAGAAACGAAGCGAAAGAATAAAAAAATAGTTCATTTATTTTACATAAAGCGGTACATGGTTTTGTATTAAGTATTTAATAGATTTCTTAAACTAGTTTTAAGATATACCGTTTCCATACTATTGCGTTACAACGTAAGTTATTTATCAATAGCTGCTAATCCTTTAACAATGGGACGTTCCTGTTGTTGAGTTCTAAAGTAATGATCATAGGTCTGTACATGGGTTTTGCAGACAAATGAAGATTGCAATGTTTTATTGAAAACTTAACTATAAAAAGTGATTTTGAAGATATCCTAGTAATATGTCATTTAATTATAAAACACTTCGTTTGTTAGATATCATTTTATAGAGTTTCAAATTTAAGGTAAGGCAACAATTATTATATAATGTACATATCTGAACTCCTTATTACCTACATTAAACAAGAACAAACACAATTTATAAGAAAATAATAAATATATCATTTTAAAATAAAGTTATTCTGAAAATTCATCTGTTTCTTCGGAAAAACTATTATTCGACCCTATTGAAATTACAGTAGGCTCTACAGTAACTTCTATCAGTTTGTCAAGTTCCCACATTTTTTGTTCCTCTTTCATTACGTGTTCTATACACTTTTTCCGCTTTTCCGCAGTCACCGCACTTAAGGAAGTCACTAAAAGTTGTCGAACGTCATAATTTAAACGTGGTATTATTTCTTGCTACTGCACCCTTAACCTGCGCCCAAATTAACTCTATAGCGTTCAATTCCCAATGGTAGGGTGCTAAGCGCAAAACAAAAATATCACGTTTTGCTGCCATCTCGTCAACTGCATATCTTTTAAACTTTGTCCTAACACCTTGTACTAGGCTTAGTAGTTCCCTTTTTACCATATCATTTTCGAAAGCATTATTTTTTGAGGAAAGCCATTCCATTATGGCACCTTTTTTTCATGAAGTTGTAGGTGAACGTTCGATTTGTCTGGAATGGTAGCTGCCATTGTCCATTGTTCAATTACGGCACCCTTTGGTATTTGAACATTTGTTCAAAATATTCCTCAAAAACATCCGCATTCATGTCCTCGTGATAATCACCGGTATTTTGCGACTCAAATAGCAGTAAACCTCCCTCTATAAAGCCTTCGTCACTTCCTATATGCGTAATAATTAAGCGTCGCCCTTTTCCTGAAGGAGGTCTTAAACCTGTAGATAATCCATCTGAAAAAGCCTATCTGGTTATATTTTTGTCTTGCCACATTTTTTCCACGGTATAACCTTCATATGCCCACGTTTCGTCTAAATAATAAATTTTCTTGCCTTCACAACGTAATTTAGAGATATTTCGTAGGTAATTTTTCTCCAACACGCAATTTCTTCCTTATTCGTGCAAAAGTTGCCACAACATTGTTCTACTTAAATTGGTTATACCGTCTTCCTCTTTCAGAACTGACAGAATTTTATTTAATGTGGGTATTTGTTTTTTAAAATAAAACGAATGCACTATTCTTCTAATTGTAGTTTTCACATATTCGGATATTTCTGTTTTTTTCTACTATGAGTTAAACTAAGCTCACGCACATAAACTTTGCCTTCACGTAAGAGTCTGAATATTGTTGTTTTTCCAATGCCAATCATATGTGAACACATTTCAACTGTCTCGTCAACTTTTTTGAATGGATTATGACATTTCAAATAACTGTACACATTGAGCAGAATAATTTCTTCGTTGGCAGAAAAAGCTGACCTCTTCACACATTTCATTGGAATAAATTTAGGACTCGACGCCATTGCTATTAAACTCAATACTGCAGCGTAAGTACACCTTATGATATAGCGATATATAACAATAATCACAACTTGGGTTATCGTTATATTTATATATGTATAATTTTTGTGTACAATTAGCGTTGTTCGCATATTTCTCCCCTAATCATATCATTAACAACACATTAAAATCTATTAAAGTGTGATTCCAAATGCAGTAAATTCTTTCTAATTCAATTATAAGTAATTACTTAGTTTAAATTTATTAAAAATGTGGTTGATAATGGTATTAGCAAATTGTTTCTTGGATGAAATACGCTGTTTTTAAAAACTCTTATTTCAACGTCACTAATACTAATACTTATATTGAATCAAAGTAATAGCAAATAGCAACATGTAGACTTATTTACTAACTTAGACTAGGAGCTAACGTGTGACTCTTAACTACATACTATTGACTATTAACTGTCAACTGTACTGAAAAGGAAAAGGAAAAGGCCACGTATTTCATTCCCTCCCCAAAGGAGAGGGGGCTGCTCGAGCTTTCCGAGCTCCTTCAGCCACAATCATGGATTCCCAGCATACATACATTGCGTATATATGCATGGTGGGATTAAGGATGGGTGTGGTCAGGATAGGATCGGAAGGAACGGAGTTAGGGTTCTGAGGGGGAAAATACTACCCCAACATTCTCCTAAGCAGCCGCACATGGTGTGCATATACGCAGTGACCATACCGCTACATGTGTATGAGGAAAACACCCTGAAAAAACCTCATACAAGGTGGACGGTAACGGGAATCGAATCCATTACCTCCCGAATGCTAAGCAGATCGTGTCACCACTACGCTACCAGCTCGGTGTCAACTGTACCCTTGAGGTTTCCCTTTTATACTTAGAAATATGAATAAAGTATATTCATGTATGTAAATGCTCTTACTTAGCATGTCTGTATAATTAAATAATTTCCTGTAATGTTTGTATAAACAAAGCTGTTCAATGTATAATGATCTTATTAGTAAATCTAATGGTTTCTTAGAAATGTTTATATAAATAAAGCTATTCAATGTATAGTGATCCTATTTAGTAAATCTATATTCCTCCCTTGCCAAACTCGGAAAATAGGGGGCCTCTATTTTGCGAGTGTGTTAGATTTTTCTTTAGTTTCATATTTATTTTTTCGTTTTGGTCGTATGACCTTAATATAAATTGTAACTAAGCTAAGAATTAACATAATGATAATAACAATTCTTTTTTTATGATTGTGGACCTGAACAGGCTAAATTTGGCCTATCGTGCTAAAGCACTCAGGAACACTTAGGAGGATGGATAGAGGGATATTTAATTGCCAATAGATGCCTATGAACAGCTACCCTAAATTTTCTCATATCATAAGTGAGAGGAAAACAGGAACTAGGGAGATCATTCCAGAGTTTAGAAGCCGTGTAGAAAAATGTGGATTGCACCCGTTTGGTACGACAAGTGGAGATTTGTACTGCATACTGATGATGTGAATGAGCGAACCGAGTGTTTCTCGCGAAGATAGCCCGAGATGGCATCACAGAATATAATTCAGCAGCACAATAGCCGTTGTAATAAGATAATACAAAGAAAGAACTGAAACCATCCTTCTATGTTGAAGGGACTGTATGTGAGAAGTTAAGAACGGGTCATTTATAAGCCTAATCGCTCTCTTTTGAATACGATCAACGATATCGAGAGCGTATTGGGGAGCACTAACCCAGAGGTGAGAATTATATTCCAGATGAGGCCGAATTTGGGCCTTATACAGCAGAAGGAGTTGTCGAGAGGTAAAGTACTGCTTAGATCTGTACAAAAAGCCTATTTTACGAGCAGAAGATTTGAAGATACAGTCATACCCAACAGAGTAATAGAGTCTGAAAACTTAAGAACTGAGCCATTCATACTTACAACAGGAAATGATCGATCCTTTTGGCATTAAATTTAACTAGATTATTGCTTCCCCATTCGAGAATACGTTGAATGTCAATTATCGTATTCGTCCAGGTATTATATTACCAGGTACGCTCAAATTTGGAATTTGTAAATTGTTTACTAAGTTTTCCATATGTTTTATATTAGCGTTATTTAATTTTTCAGTTTAAGTACTGGTGTTTGTTTCTTCTCTTCGTCGAAGGTAACGTTGAATTTGGATAGTTTAAAAACTAAGTTATCGTGAAAGGTATCTTCGGGTTGGTATATTCTTCCTTTAATTTCTAATCGGCAATCTTCTAATGTAATAATTGAGGGTTGGCGAATTTCGTATAGTCCGATTATTAGCACTTGGTGAGTTAATTCGTTGTACTGTGGTTTCTGTTAAATACATTTTTGTCCCTTTACAATTGTTTTTCCGGTTCTAAAGATGTTGGCTAAACATGGTTGATTCTTGTGTAATTGAAATTGTTGACCATAATAAAAATCTTCTACTTCTGGGCATTTCTCATTTGAAGTCCTGTGGTTTTCAGTGTTGAGTAGCAAAAAGGGTTGTTCAGGAATAATTATTAGGTTATCAATAGGAACGGGGTACATTTGGAAGTATTTGTAAGGTTCGGTAACAATGGGCACATGAATTTTATATATTATGAGAGTGTTTTTGATGATTACTTGGGTCGAGAATAAATTATAATAGTTCATGAGGTTTCGTAACAAAGATACTTGTTTGGGTCTAGTATTGAGCTATGTAATATGTGAAGCTTTGAGAAAGATAATGCGGTGTTTATATTATTATTATTATTACTAAATTATCGATAGAATTGGTCAGTGAAAATGCTTTTTCAAAATCTATTAATTCGTTTATGCTATTTTTCAATTTGGTTACTTGATCTTGTAATGTAATTTGGTTATCTATTAAAGTGGCAAAATTTTCTTTATATGTTCGCGTCATTTCGCGTAATACCGTTTTTTGTTTTGACAATGTGGGGAGAGTAGTTTAACGTCATTTTTGTTAAGTATTTATAAGTAGTTGTTAATGCGTTTTTCGTCATCTACGTCTAATGTTCCGAAAATCCATTTAGATAGTTTTCCGATTCCATCTATTAATGCACGTTTTTGCCTCGTCGGTCTTGTGAAAGAATGTAATTTTGTTAGTATGATGTCGCTTAGGAATATAGCATGGTTTATCTTAGTGATAATTATCGAAGAAAAGTTATTTTGGCGGTGTTTTAGTACGTGTTTGAAGGATGCTAACTGGGTAAATATTTTTGAGGATATTCCAAGAGGTTGGGTAAGGTTGATGTGGTACAGAAATATGTGTTTAGAAGTAATTATTGTTGTATGTCCTAGTTGGACCGATAGTATTGGGTTTGGTATTGTCTTGATAGCTAGTGGGTTGGATTCCGTCAATAGAAGAGATATCGTGATGAGAATTAGGGTCGTCATGTCTTGTGTAGGAATCTGTAAAGAAACGTTGTGGTTTTAGTTTTCGTAAGGTTTTGTCCTCAACATTTACTTTATTGTCGCATATTTGTTTTAATTGTTGAGCTTTGTCGAAGGGTTGTATTATTTTGCTTTGTCTTTTGTCGTTACCTTTTAGCATAAAGGTAGGTTTCGTATTATCTACTTTAATTTCTCGTTTTTTATGTCTGTTTGCGCGTACTAGACTTCATTTTTGGTTCTTGGTCAATTTATTAAGGATACAGTCTAAAATTATGTGTCTCGCCCTCACTGTCTTCCTATCGGATTAAAAGTCCTAGATTAAAAAATAAGATGGCTGTGGTTTCTAGGGTAATAAACGCCGGACGTAAAATCCTGCCCAGCTCGGATGTCCGGGAGGGCAGGGCCCAAGCGACCTCGGTCATCGAAAGCATCAACTTTCTGATTCACTACTGCAACATCCGCGGTATCAGGTCTAATCTTTACGCTATTCGCCAACATCTTGAACAATTACAACCTGATATTTTGTTTCTATCTGAAACACAAGTCTCCTCTGAAAGCTCCGAGTCACCAATTTCCTCAATACCACCTTCACTCTAACTTTCGACATAAAGGAGGCGTATGTGCCTACATCAAGGACAGAATTGCTTGCAAGAGGATTTCTTCCTTAGAACATAACAATTTTGACGTGATTTGGTTTATAAATATTCTGATCCTAATTTTGTGAAATTCTACTGTTGCATTTATAGGTCTCCTAATGACAGTAACTTTCAAGCCTTCTTCGATTACCTTAGTATGAAAGTTGACTATCTCCTGTCTCAGTTTCCATCTTGCGATATCTCAATTGTAGGCGATTTCAATGTTCATAACTCTAATAGGCTTCACTTTTCATCTACTACAAATCCTGCTAGTCATAGTGCAGAAACATTTGCTATTTCATGTGATCTCACACGAATGATTTCTGAACCCACAAGAATCCCTGATAACCATAACCATACCCCACATCTTCTAGATCTCTTTCTTACATCAAACCCTCTTGTTTATAAAACTTCCGTTCTTTCGCCTTTAGGTCTTTCCGACCATTGTCTAATAGAAATCATTTCTACTGTACCTAATTCCAGTGTTGTTCGAAAAACCAATAGAACCCTGTGATGTTTTAAGTCAGCTCGATGCAGTGATTTACTGGATTTCTTTGCAATCTTTCCATGGCGTGAATATTGTTTTAAGTCGCCCTCCTCTTCGGACATCGCTCTTTCAGTATCTGAAGTCGTCCTCATGGGAATGGAGCCCAAAAACCAGTACCGTATAGGTCGTTCACGTTCCCAACCCTGGTTCAATAAGGCTTGTGCTGATCTTTAAAAAATAAATATTACATTAAGTGGAAATCTAATAAATCGGTCGACAGTCATGTAGAATACGTTGGTGCTAGAAATATCTGCAAAAGTGACATCACTAAAACTAAAAAGTTGTTCGAACAACGAAAATGCAATGAACTAGCTACATCTCCTTTAGGCAGTCGTAAATTTAGGTCTTTAGCTACAGCCATTAGTAAAAACTTTGGAACATCTTCATTTCCCCCCCTGACATCCATTGACGGAATCGATCATCAGTAGGCTTGATCTCAATAAGGCGACTGGCCCAGACGGTATCCCAGCTATTGTCTTAAATGAATGTCCCCCCGAACTAGTACCAGTCCTATCTAAGCTCTATACGATCTCTATGTCTTCTGGGGAATTCCCTTCATCATGGAAGTTAGCAAATGTTCAACCTATTCCCAAAAAAGGCGATAAGACCGATCCCTCAAACTACTAACCAATTGCCATCACTTCCATTTTGTCTAAAATCATGGAAAAAGTCATCAATCAGCAACTGCTCACGTTCCTTGAAACTAACAAACTCCTTAGTGACCAAGAATACGGGTTTAGGCAAAGTCGTTCAACAGGCGATCTTCTTTCATATATGACCCAAGTTTGGAACAATACAGTAGAGCAGTCCGGTGACACAATTGCAGTCGCTTTAGATATCCCAAAGGAATTTGACCAAATTTGGCATAAGTCTTTACTTGTCAAACACCTCGTTTCGATTAAATGATACGCTCATCAACTGGGTTTCTAGTTTCCTTGATAAAGGACGAATACGTGTCGTAGTTGATGGCTTTTTTTCAAAAGAAGTTAGCATTAACGCGGGCGTACCACAGGAATCCGTTATAGCGTCTAAACTTTTTCTCCTGTACATAAATGACCTTATATCTTCAACAACTAACCCCATCCATTGATTTGCTGACGATAGCACTCTTCACTGTAGTTCATCTTAGTCTACTCATAGTGATAATCCACCTTATATGTCAAATCAAGAAATTGAAGCTGAAATGGCAAATTCAATCAACAAAGACTTTCAACGTATTCTCAAATGGGGAAGTAAGTTAAAGTTAAATTTAATGCTAACAAAACTCAGTATTGCCTTATGTCCGCCAAAAAAGATCGATCATTTCCTGTTGTAAGTATGAATGGCTCAGTTCTTAAGTTTTCAAACTCTATTACTCTGTTGGGTATGACTGTATCTTTAAATCTCGCATGGGTTGACCATCTTCTGTCAGCTACCAAAACAGCTGCTCGTAAAATAGGATTTTTGTACAGATCTAAGCAGTACTTTACGTCTCGACAACTCCTTCTACTGTATAAGGCCCAAATTTGGCCTTATCTGGAATATAATTCTCACCTCTGGGTTAGTGCTCCCCAATACGCTCTCGATATCATTGATATCTTTGTGAGAAACACTCGGTTCGCTCATTCACATCATCTGTATGCGGTACAAATCTCCACTTGTCGTACCAAACGGGCGCAATCCACATTTTTCTACACGGCTTCTAACCTCTGGAATGATCTCCCTGGTTTCTGATTTCCTCTCACTTATGATATGAGAAAATTTAGGGTAGCTGTTCATAGGTATCTATTTGCAATTCATTATCCCTCTATCCACCCTCCTAAGTGTTCTTGAGTGATTTAGTACGATAGGCCAAATTTGGCCTGTTCAGCTCCACAATCATAAAAAAAAGGTCTGTAGGATGTTCTTGAATATATTATGTGATACGTTCGTTTCCGTTTCTTTCAGAGGAGTTTTTATGGTCTAGTATGGCATAATCCATTAATGTTGTAATAGGTGTGTTGAGTTTTGGTCCCGCAAAATACGTAAACTTTCTATCAGTGAGGAATCAAATCTTTCAATTGGTCTGTTACCACTGGGGTTATAAGGGGTCGTATAATGGATCTCAATCTGGTGTAATAAACAGAAGTCTTGCATAATGTGATTTTTGAATTCAAGTCCTTTATCACAGGTAATTTTGGAGGGAATTCCGAAATGTTTTATATAGTGAATGAGTTTATTAATAATTTCAACTAGAGTTAGTGAGGTTATAGGATAAGCTTATCGAAATTTTGAAAAACTGTCAATTATCGTAATGAAATTTTGTCCTGAGCATTTGAATGAATCTATATAAAGGTGTTAAAGGCCGCTTTGACCTATGGGGGTTGGTTTAAATACTTATGCGTTTGGGTGTCGTTAGTATTTTGATTTTTGGAATGTTTCGCAAGTGTTAATGTAGTTAATCACGTGTTTGTCCATTTCTGGCCAATATAAATGTCTTTTTAGCGCTGTTAATTTCTCGTTTATACCGCGGTGTGTAGTTTTTGTTTCGAGGTAGTACTTAATTTTTTGTATTCTTTCCGTTTCGTCTATAACGTTCGTTAATTATTTATTTATTAGATATTGGGGAAAATGAGCTGTTTCTAAAGTTTTTATTCATAAAATCTATAAAGGGTATTTTTGGCTTTTCGTTCTTAAAAAGTAAGCAATAAGTGATTTTTGGTTTTAAATATTCTCGTATTAGGTTTGTCCAGTCGTTTTGATTTGTTTGTAGACAATTGCCAAAATATGCGGTTTTTGTCAAAAATTTTTTCGTTGTTAGATTTTGTCTTTCCTGTATAGTCTGAAATTATTATTGGGTTTTTGTAGGAGTGGATTGGGTTTTTAGTAAATGATATTTTGAGTACGGGGTTTTCTATGCTGGTATGCACTGTTTCGTTATCGTCTTCGTCTTGTGTGTGTGGATGTTTAATTATTATGTTTTGTAAAATTTTGATTTTTCCTTTTGTGTGTGAAGTTGATGGAATATTTTGTTCTTCAAGAGGTATTTCTTGATCTATAATTTAGTTTATGTCTTCTTCTGAGAGTTCGAAGTTATCATTGGGGACAATATTGTTCAGCAGAGAAGATTTGTCTTCGTCGTTGTGTACGTCTAAAGGGAATATCTCTGTTCTTGGAGAGTGCGTCTGCCTTTGTGGTCAGTTTTCCTTTTTTGTGTATAATGTTGTTGTCGTATTTTTCGAGTTTTGCGGGGGCTACTTTTTCTTCGTGATTGAGGTGGTCTGTACGTAATTGTTCGAGTAAGATTTCTGCATTTTCGTTGTCATAATGATGGGGAAATTGTTCCATACGTGGTAACATTCGTATTGTTGTTGGTCGGAGGGGGTTGCATGTAGCTTTGGTATTGTAATTAATTGATCATGGAGTTTTGTATTGATTCGTTTTGGAATTGAAGATGTCGGAGTATGTCGACTTTTTGCGTGTAGAAGTCGCTTGTGTTTTAATGGGGTGCTTTAATTTTTTTGTGAAAGAGTGTTTTATTTTGTAGGGCTATAAGTCTGTTGGAGGACGCTTCAAATCGTGAAAATCCTGATCCTGAGAATTGTAGTTGTCATAGTTATTGTCATTGTCCAAAAAATAATTAGTTCGGTACGTATTTTCGTGTTGACTTGGTGTTTGTAATTGTGTTGGAGTTTGGTCACTTTCGAAATATGAGTGTGGTTGATCATTCGTTTCAGTGGTGTATAACTCTTCTGAAATGAATGTATTTCTTGTCTGGAAATTAGTTGAATTTTTGTGTTCTGTGCGTATTGTAGGATTTCATGAAGTGGTTGACATTGGTTCTGGTTTGTTTTCTGGTCTGAAACATTTGTTAGGGGCGGAAACGTTAGTTCTGTTTCCGAAAACTTGAGGGTTCGTAGGGAAATGTTGATTGATTTTTTGTGGTTGAATGTTTATAGGTTGGCTGGGGAAAATTGGGTTTATTAAAATGAAATTAGGTTGGTGTTAGAATGGTTTTGCGTTTGGTGTTGGGAATTCGTAATTGTTAAAATGCGTCTAGGTGGTTGTTGGCACTGTGTAGGATATTTACGTGTCTCGGTTTGTTTAACTGTTTTTTTCTGTGGTTGATTAAAGTTTGATCTGGTTTCATGTCGTATATTGTTCATGCGCTGTTCGTTATAAAAATATCGTGAAACTACGTCAATAGCTTTGGTTAGTGATGTGGTTTTAGTTATATCTAACAATAATCTTAATTCATCATCTACGTTTGCAAGTAGAACGTCAAGGGCATTTCCTTCATTTTGTTCTATCACTAATGCCTTACGGTCATTTGAAATATTAGTTTCTGAAATAATTTTAACTTCTAAACGTGATTTCATTTGTCTAACTCTATTTAAAAAATCTAAAATATTTTAGTTTCTATTCTTTTGCACATATAAAAATTCGCGAGTTAAGGTTTGTCTGTCGATACGATCACCGTAGTGTTGTGTTAAAGCTGTACGTATCAAGGGCCAGGTGTTTAGATCTGGGCGACACCTTACAAAATCAAAAACTTCATTTCTTAATTTAGAACAAATAATATCATGAAATTTATCACATCTATTAATAAAGCTTTCTAACTGACTACATTCTCCTGTAAATATTGGCAAAAAGTCTGCAATAGCTTTTGCAGCTGTAATAGTAGGAGTGTTATTTACGGAAGTATTACTGGCTACATACTATTGACTATTAACTGTTAACTGTATTCTTGAGGTTTCCCTTTTATACTTAGAAATATGAATAAAGTCTATTCATGTATGTGATTGCTCTTATTTAGCATGTCTGTACAATTAAATGATTTCCTGTAATGTTTGTATAAACAAAGCTGTTCAATGTATAATGATCTTATTAGTAAATCTAATGGTTTCTTAGAAATGTTTGTATAAATGTAGCTATGCAATGTATAATGATCCAATTTAGTAAATCTATATAATTATCAATTTGTGATATACAATGTGTCCCAAATTCGCTTCTCTATAAAGGGATCTCGGCTTCTGTTATACTTACGGCAAAGGTTAAATGGGGAAAGTTTTAGAGGAAGCTTATAGCATTCGATATCCGGTTTCAGATTTACGATCGGTCAATTGGTTTTGAAAATATCGGCGAAAACCGAAATGGCGGATTTCGTTTTCGCCAGTAAATCCGAAATGGTTAATTTGACAGCTGTCACAATGTGAGATTATTCAGACACTTTTTAAGACGAATAAGATGGCGTGTATGACATGTCACAATCGTCTTTTGTTATCCCACATTCTGCCTCAACTTTCATTTTTCTTATTGCCGCCATATTGGATTTTTCGATTTTTTGAAACATGTAACGGTATAAACGGCTGGTAGAACGGGATTACAGATAAATTGGCCTTTTTGCCCCGACTAGCCAGCGTATGGGTGTAGGTCAGATGTTGAAAAATTTTGCGCATCCAGAATAGTAAATCGTACGTAAGTCACAATAGGGGTTGAAGACAAAATCGAAGGTTTGGGCGCCAGAATGTTTAGTAGTCAAAATAAGGGTTGTCGTGCCAAAATTACGAGTACATAGCGTGTCTAAACATACAAAAACATACGCTTACCTATCCGTAATCAATTCCAGGTGTGCTGGACAGCAACTCAGCAAACTACCTGAAATCGGGCTTCAAAAAACACTACACGCTTGTCAAATAAAAGCGTGATAAACACTCAATAAATTTACGTTACTACACCTCAGTGTAAATAATTAGGCATTAAACGATAATCAAAACAAAACAACAACAAAAAATAAGCTATAGAATGAACTCTAAACTGAATTAATACTCAACTAAAAATCAAATAAAATACTAAATATTAATAACGCTATTACTCAATAAAATAAAAAAAAAACTAACTTCGTTACGTTAAAAACTAAAACGCCGGTAATTTGCAATTTGCAAAAAAACTCTTATGTAATACAAAAGGGTTTCCATAGAATCAAAACACATTTGTAAAACCTAACAAACTATAATAAAATAATAAAAAAATGATAAATATAAAAAAAAATGTAAACATACGATGATGCGTATAAACAAAAAAATAAATGCTTAAAAGGCGACAGGATGTCTGATCAGAATACTGCTTTTACGCCAGTCTAAATCGTTTAACCTAAATACAAAATTCGTGGATAATATACCCACACTACAATAGGGTCGATTGCCCTTTAATACTAAAATAAAAAAAAGTGTGAAGGCGGAGCGTCAAAAACTATAATTAATTACGCTAAACAAATTCAAACAACAACTTACTTTAACAAAAAAAAGGACCCCGCTTTCAAACTTACATAAACACATAAAAATAAATAAATCGAAACACACAAAAAAATCTTGAAATATTCAATAAAAACAATATTATGTTACCTTAAAGGTCTAGCATTACACCTCTTCTGTGTTACAATGTAAGTGGAAGATAACCAGGTGGTCGGTTACAGCTATGACGGAAAGGAAATCTCCCTGGTCTGGCAAAATGATGAATGAAATGTTGACTATTGTTCTACGATACACAAACAATTTCTTGATTGAATCGCGTTAAAATGTTACTGCATAAATTTAAAACTTCTTTTAAAATAATAATAATTTGAGCGTTCACAATTACTTGATAACTTTTAGCTTTTAATTGGTTTTATTTCCACTAATAATCCAAAATGTTAATAACTTGATTTAATTAAATATAACATTTAATATATTGCGAGAGTTTCTTTATCTTTAAATACGCTTTGTACGATAAATAGGTGGCACTGCAAGAACGATAATGTTAATATCCGCAGAAGCGATATAAACCAAAGAGGTCACTGAAGCACTATACAACACGACGATGTAACTTTACGTAAAACCGAAATCGGCACTAGGTATAATCCTTTGGTGATGAACAATTTTAATAAACCCCTTTCACAGGTAATCTTCAGGAGTAGCTAAACTACCCTTACTACACAAAAAAAGTACGTTCGTTAAACACCACAAGGTCCCAAAATATCAACGTTCTAAACCACCCCTTAAAGCGTAACCAGCGGCACCGTAATACTAGTACACGAGAGCGCGATCAGTTTCAGAATCTCAAAATTATTAACAAAAATCCATCTTTGAATTTTGAATCCCACTACTCATAAAAACTCTTATCTAAGTTAATTTCACCAATTAAAAAAACGGAAGGGGAAAATAAGGTACCGCGATACACAAATTCGTTTCCGTCCGTAAGGACTCGGTAAATGTTGAAAAACTAAACGTCAGCAAAAATATCCTGTACAGCATCTGTATGTTTACCTTAAAGTACGAACAATAAGGCCCACATGTAATCTCTATGAATTAAAACCAAAATACTTAAGCGTCTTTATGTCGCTAACATGACATCATACGCCGATAATTCCACACTATTTATTTAACGTACTTAATTTTCTATTATATTTTACGGAAAACAAACGAAATGAACCTTAATTAAACTTATAGACAACTATTTACAAATAAGCGTTAATCAAACTTCTATAAACGGGAAATAATAAGGAAAAAAAAACAACCTAAATTTCGGAATAATAACTTCACAAACAACGAATCTAAAGCTCACCACACACCTACCATCCCTAAAGGTCGTTACACACGTTAAAACAAATTCACTATAAAACTAAACTTGACAAAAAAAAAATATATGTGTATACGGAATCTAACTAAGTACATAAGACTACGTATACAGGGTGTTCAAAATACTCTGACAAAGAGCGCAATATTTCCAGTTTAGTGATGTCTCACAACTGCATAAAAGATTAGAGTTTCATCGAAATATCACACTTTCTAATGTTAGGTCTTATTTATTATCAGTAGGCCATGATTTATTTGTCCCAAAATAACATTAATAAATAATGTATGAAATTCTTTGAAATTTCAATAAAACATGAAATTAAATAACGACCTCTCAACAAGACAGATGTTTTGGTACAAATTCCCAGCTATGAGTGTGTTAAAAATAAAGCCAGAAAAATCGTCATCAATTTAATTAATACTTGAACCTTTGAACAATCTACAATAAAATTACAATTACAATTAATTTATAGATTTTCAAAATGACGTCCATTTACATCGAGACATTTTTGACAATTGGTGACTGTTTTTCGTACAACCCTAGCAAGTGTATTTCCGTAAACACTATTTCTAAATGTATCCAAAACTCTCTGTCTCAGGATTTCTATGGTTAATTTGACAGCTGTGACAATGTGAGACTATTCGGACACTTTTTTAAGACGAATAAGATGGCGTGTATGACATGTCACAATCGTCTTTTGTTATCCCACAATCAGCCTCAACTTTCATTTTTCTTATTGCCGCCATATTGGATTTTCCGATTTTTTGAAAGAGCGCAATATTTCCAGTTTAGTGATGTCTCACAAGTGCATAAAAGATTAGAGTTTCATCGAAATATCACACTTTCTAAAGTTAGGTCTTATTTATTATTATTAGTAATTAGTAAAGTTAGGACATGATTTACTTGTCAGTAAAATTGGGTTTCATTTTTCCATATAAGGTGGCTCTGACGTATAACGGGAGTCGAGATCACCTTATGGAGAAGCGAATTTGGGACACATTGTATACGGAGTTGACAATCCAAACAATCAATAATTACCTAATCAACCCTGAAATTCTTTTAATCTGAAAACAGAAAAATTATATTACAAATAAATAATATCCTCCTTCCTTCCCAACTTTTAATTAGTATTAATTCATTGCATCATGACATATCCAATCAATATTCCTTCAGTTTTATATATTTTATCATAAAATAACCCAAAGCCACTGGAATCTGCCAAACATGTTGATTTATTGCTTTGCTTCGTTTCTGGACAGATTATAGTTCTCAATAAACTTATTGCTACTTTAAAGAATTTAAGAATCATTTTCAAGTTTTTTTGTTTGAGAGACTAACACCTAGATATGTTAACAACATAATGGGCGTAATTAGAAGTTTTTCCCACTTTTCATTTATTTTTATAAACGGTTTTATTATCATTATTACATAAAATCAAAACTGTATTAAAGTTACTTGTAGTAGGCGAGTTTCTTACTTATTTACGAACCTGTATGGAGAAAGCAAATAAAACAGTAACATGGTTAAATTGCTGATGTAATCTATTACTTCTAGTAAAATGAGTTTTGTAAACATAATGACCGTTTCGCAGCCATTAATGTCATAGCATTAAAATCCCATTAACACAAACAAATGTAAGTGTAGAAAAGTAATTACGATAGAACTTAATTTTGTAAATTTAAGTGAATTTAGTAAGCGCGTTATATTCTTATTTAATAAAGAATATACGATTATATGACATTTATCAGACAATTGGGTTAGAAGCTCTTCATAATATTAATCTCTGTATATGTAACTAATATACAAGGGGGACTTATTAAATTAGGAACATTAATGAATAACGCACGCATTCAGTTCGCTATGAAAATTGTACTTGCGCACTTTTGCGCCATTCATCCAAATAAGAGACCCTCTTTCGCAAACTGTCACTACAAACTTTTTAAACTTCATAGGAGAAATAAATTTAATCATTTATTTTCGAGATATTTTTTCACTTCGCGCCTTGTGATTCAATTAGGTTGGCCATTAATCAATTGGTATATTTTTATGAGAGCATTTCGTAATGAAATTGCTGAGAGGGAGTATTTTCTCAGCATTCGTCAATATCGCGCTTTCAAAGAATTACTTTCATTAGATTTGAAAAATGTCGCTTATTTTTTTTACAATTTTTATTGTTAAAAACACCTCACTGAATTATATCCCATTAAGCTTATACCTGCTTACTTTCTTATGTCCTAAATTGATTGGTAGTAATTATACTCTTTCGCCCACATATTGTCGAGAGTTTGATCTGGCCAGATAAATATTGTTAGCTTATTTAAAGATTATTAACGTTTTCCAACTTTACAAAAAATCATCTCGGAATACTAACAGAGCTCCTTACGTATGTCAGCACAAATCATTTACGCCTGTCGCCCATTCTTGATTAAAGAGTGATTAATTAATTTTAAAAACTAAACGCTAAACTATAATTTATGATTGATTATAATTTATTATATACTTGAATAAGAAGCTTTTTTCAACACTATAATAGCCTGTTATAATTGGTCTGTATTTCAGTTTTGTCGAAATTTCATTTTCTAAAGACATAATGATAAACATCTTCTTTCAGTGTGTTACACTAAAAATTCCCACTTGATATCGTGTACACTTATTAAAATAAATAAACCTCAAAATCGATAATACATGTCACAGGTGCCACTACGATCCAA
Organism: Vesta saturnalis; assembly: GCA_036346205.1. Lineage (NCBI taxonomy): Eukaryota > Metazoa > Arthropoda > Insecta > Coleoptera > Lampyridae > Vesta > Vesta saturnalis. The sequence goes on from JARFJB010000472.1 coordinate 4,398,545, forward strand.
ATTTTTCTTTAAAAGGGTTTTGGGGAGATATTAAAGACCCCGAACGATCGTAGAAAACAAGATAAGTGTCCATTCGGTAAACTTCTAACACAGTTTAAAACACAAAATTCGTAATATTCACTCTAAATATCAGAAAGTAAGTTAACACTTGTGTTTGAATAAGTTTATTAAATTTATTTGAATACGAAATAATACATAATTAGAGACATTCAGCGGATCCTTGAATGCAAAAGTAATAATCTAGTTAAATTGAATTCTAACAAAACTCAATGTTGCCTTGTGTCCGCTTAACGAGATTGATCATTTTCTGTTGTAAGTATGAATGTTTGTAATCTTAAGTTTTCAAACTGTACTGCTATGTGAGTAAGACTGTAAAGAGTCGAAACTCTTCCCATTTTTTGTAATTAATTGTCTTATAATTAACCAATTTCTCCTAAATTGCAGAATAATCAAGTAATCAGTTTTATCCCCTCCACCGTCGAAACAAAAACGTTGAGAATTTTCTACGTCACAGTCTCCTCCAATCTCAATGCTTAAACAATAGCCAATCTCTGACCTAAACCCATTAACAGAAGCCCTCCGCTCCTTCGCCGGATTTCTATTTAATCATAAGACGCGCTACCGAGTGCGTTGTTTGCTATCTAAACAGTGAACGACAACTAAATCGCTTAAGCTTAACACAAAAAGATCTCTGTCAACGTGCCTTTTTTTTATCACGATGCCGGGTAGAGAGTTGCGTAGTTACATGACCACTCTGCCGAGTGACATGTATTTCCCGCCGTTGGAACCGACGACCAACAATGCGATGGTCTCGCACGGGATCAAATCGATGCTAGATCTGCTGCTATCCCCTCAGCAGCCAGGATACCACTAATAAATGCATAAAGAAAAAGAAGACCGAAGACAGGAACACAGAGGAAGAGATTCCGGGACCGTTCCCGCTGTAAGTGCGCAACCGATCCACGGCGCAGCAGGTAAGTGCCCATCGCATAACGAAAAATTCCAGCTACAGAAAAAGACATCGATGAACCACCCGACCACGCCTACACCGACCGCTAACGCTTGCATGAGCCTTACAGACATCACGGACAGCCTGATGCATTGAAAACCGCTTTTAACAAGGAGAGGGTGTCGCCAGTAATTCTTCCTCAGAAGCAGAACTGGATCACCTTCTCTCGCGCATTAGACCGACGAGGGATCGCCTTCACGCGAGCGAAGGCAATCGCCGGGGATACAGTCTAATGCGGTAATGGATAGGCATGGTACTCCTTATTATACCTATCAGGCAACAAGTAAACGTACGTTTAAGAAGGTTATAGGGGGATAACCTATAGAAATCTCCGAGAACGACGTTTGCTCCGACTTACACGAGCGCGATATTAACATCACTTCTTGTTTCCGGATGAAGAAATAAGGACGACCGATCTCGCTTCTACAGGTATATCTCTCAATAGAAGAGAACCTAAGGAAGATCCGGCAGGTGGAGTACGTAGTTCGCCTTCGTATGTTCATCGAAGACTTGAAGTGGAAATCCGGCATCGTATAGTGTCACCAATGCCAGCGATTCCATCACGCACATCGTTGCCGTAGACCGACGGCACGCTGTGTGAAATATACAACGCTTCAGCAAATGCACGAAACCCCGTATTCCTCGGCCTAAGTGCGTGAACTGTGCGGAGATCACACGGCCAAATTTCAGAGATGTCCGCGGGATTTCCACGTCTCCCGCAGCGGAAGCAGACCGATGCACCACACCAAGACGAAAGCGGCAAGTTCTCAACACGGAATAGGCGTTAGTTACGCCAATCCGACGATGACCGACAGTGAGAAGGCGACAGTATCGAATGCGATTGAATCCATAGCCGAGAAAACGCCCGCCCCTTTTGATTTAGGGTTCAACGCCATTCTGGTCTTCGGAGGCGAAGGCCCTACCTGTCACCTGCAAGGTGGCAGTGGGACCTATTGCAAATAATCCAAACGTCAGGAGGTGTATGCCCTTTTTGGGTAAGCACTCTCCGGAACAGCGACGAGATGGAATGCCTCGGATAAGCATTCTAGTATCGATTTCTAACTAGTCCTGTCCTAAACCTATTTTCTACTTGTTGTACAGGTTCCCGATTCTATTACTGCACAACAATAGCTCTGTGGTCGTTGTGCAGGCATTTGTGAAGACCAAACTTCTATTTATTTCAGATATCCGAGAGAGCAGCATAAGCAGCATTAACTACATCAGCCGAGCGATAGGAGGATAGTCCACCCAATACCGCAAACACAACAACGTCACCTACACAGGAATTTTTTTTGGAACCTTCAAATCCCGCAACATGATGTCGACAGCCATACTACAATAACCCGCAACACATCAATCCTACATAATACACGCTAAAGAGGGCGAGGGCCTGTGAGCAGAGCAGCGCAGTAAACACAATACTTTGTGTACCTTTATATTGTACGTTGGATTTTAAGCATGTAATTGTTAACTTAAAGATATGATAAACTCTGTTGAATTGAATTAAATTTGGCCGAGTGCAGAATCTTTATTCGAATCGTTTCTTGAAATTTCCTGTACACCCAGGTTAAACGCCGCCCAAATTCGCACATACGCCTTTACTACACCTACACAAACACCCAACAACTGCAGGGAACGTAACGGCGGGAGTTTAATTCCCGGAGTCGTTATCTACTTACACCGCCGGGCAGAAACGTTGTTTGCCTGAATTTTCCTGGCCCCAGTGTCCACCCACCAGGCAGCGTAACGGAGCTGATTGTCCAGATCTACTGGCGGATGTTACATACAAATTACTCGCAAAGCGCACTTACAAGCCGCCCCAGTTACCTTACAACGTGCAGTGTTGTATGGAAAGCGAACAACTAGACGAGAATCCGATAATTATTTCGTCATAAGATTACAGCCCTCGAAAATTAAAGTTAGCATTAAAATTATCTCTCGTAGCTTATTGCCGTTTCGTAATTTGTCCCGAACGCGTCCCCTCTTTATATCGCACTGCGCGTAATTCTAAAGATTCAGTTAAAAAAATATTCCTGTTTGCCAGTGTGAAAGTATAACGTATTCACGTAAACTAATCTTAAGATAAGAAATTCACCCAGCAATATTTTTTCCATAAACACCTCTAAAATTTTATTTGCCACCAGCAGGTTTACAAAAGTCGCAAAAAACGCTTATTTCCTATAAAAATATTCTTGTATGAAGCATTAAATACGAAAACCCTCGCAATATGGACTTCAAACATGAACACCCGCTATCCTTTTCATCAGCCACCTCCAGACACACCATCACCCGAACCTCTAACGTATCTTCTCTTTTGTGACACCATCTCGGGCCACCTTTGCTAGGAATACTCGGTTTGCACATTCCACATCATCAAAATGTAATACAAATTTAAATTTCCGTGGCAAACGAGCGCAATTCGTATTGTTTTACATGGCTTCTACTCTAGAATGATCTTTCTAGTTCTCGTATTCCTCTCATTTATATGAGCGCTTTAGCACGTTAACCTAAGCCTGTTTAGGACCACAATTTAAAAAAATTGATAATAACTGTTAAATAAATTTTGAAAACGGAAAGGTTCAAAATACAGTTTTAAAGAGCATCGTGTAGCAATTAACTTCATGAATAGACTATATTTGGAATACACTATAGTACAAACAGTAGTGGGTATGCCTCCTTAATTTTAACGAATTACCCATTGTATATAAGCCATTGTTAACTTTGTGTATAAAATGTACTTCTTTTAGCTCTACCACTGATTTTGACATTGTCTTTAGGTAAATGATTCGTAATTTTTGAAACAAGACTCAATATGATGTCTTCTTTCAAACTAAAATTATTAGAGATCACAAGCAAATCTTTCATACATGTATTTACAACAGTTAAAACTGGTTTCAGTACAATTTTTTTTACATTTCTACCGCCAATGCAAAATGTACCCAGCCTAGCTTTACGTAAATCTAACTTAAAATCTATATACAACATAGTAGTGCTTGTATATCAAACAGTAGGATGTAAATTACTATTTAGTCAAGAAAATTACAGTCCTTTAGTGTTCAAACACCTGAAACGAGAGTCTTAAATAATTGAAACGTCACACGTATGTAATAAGGAAACAATTTTCACACCTTCTTCACAGACGGTATTACTTTTGTCCTTATTTGCACTAAACGATGCTTTAAATTCTGTTTAACAACACAAAAAAAGGAAAACCGACACGAAAAGTTCTGTTTGTCCGGTAATCGCATTAATTAACAATTATTAATCGCCAGACGTTGCTCTTTACATGCTATAAGGATACAATACTTTTTCGACAACTCAAATCGTACGTCAATATTCTCAATTGAACATAAATTTCCTCTTATTTGGTCGTGAACTAAAGCTTACCCTTCACATTAATGGTTCATTTAATAACCCTTACAGACTTAATTTAAAATAATTTTAATTTACGTGTTTCTTACAAACGTTCCCTATTAAATTCAAAGTATTTTTAATTCATCAATTTCAACATAAATTCTCCTTGACCGTATAATAATAACGCGAAATACTATACACTTAAGTTTGTTATATTACCTTTCAAACCAGGCAAAGACATAAATCTTTATAATTAAAAATGTTTTTTAATATACAAAATAATTTTCGACACTAATTATTTAAAATTCACTGATAACTCACTGAAATTCTACCACTTGAACATTCTTACTGTAATTAACAATCAATTACAACATTTAAGCAATAACAATCCTTAATGATAAAAGTTTCTATTACATAACTGCGTCAAAATCGAACAGCAAATGACTACTTTTCTACCAAATCTTTCAATTTATAGGGAAAGTCAAGTGATCAAGGAATGACTCAAGATTTTGGCTTGAAATTTGAAATTAGCCTGTCATAAATGTATTTAAAGAATGACAACACTCGAAGACTATCGAGCGTCTTTGTCCTTCTTGTAGTTGAAGCGAAAATAAATAATTTTAAGGGCGTCAAATTTTAACAGCAGTTTTTAGTAAACAAGCTCTAATTGCATCATAAAAGAGAGCTTATTTCGTAATTGTGTAAATTGCATACCGCATTCCTCATGCTTTAAATACCTCGTAATAATTTAGAAATCAATGCTATTCATCGTAATGCTTTAAAAATGTAAGAGTATTCGTTGCGATCATTTTTATCACACTTTTTTAAAAACTCTGTAAGATCCAAGAAAGGAAAAATACACTGAGAACAATTCTTATCAGTGTAAATATTTATTCAACTCTGTTGAGGTAAATGGATTCATTCCATAACCAACAACTGAATTATGTGGGCCTTGAGTGGCAGCATTTGAGCCGAGTATTGAGCAAGAGGTAAATTCTGTGGTCCACCAGACTGTCAGCATTTGGGTCGAATGCTGCCTACATGATATACTTGTACATTATTTCGACAGGGTTGCTACAAAAGGGATTCACTCGATAACCAAGATCCAAATTCTGTGACCCATGAACGTTGGTTAGATTTGGCGCGAATATTGCTATAAATCTATAATACTTCAGATATTTTGTTGGGATCGTGAAAAAATTGATTGCCTTGATGATCAAGAATTAAATTCTGTGACTCATCAGTGTTAGTCCGAAAGGTTTCTCAAATCTGTGTTGGTACACCAATTTCCTTGTGGAAGTGGCAAAAAGGATTTCCTCACTAACCAAAGGCTGAATTATGACTCGTGGATGTTAGTCACATCCGAGATCCAAATTCTGGGGCCTGAGTGTTAGTCAAAATTTGAGCTGAATTTTGCCCAAAATGTGTAATAATTCACATAATTGATTCCTTCTTCTGAGCGGATTTCTTGCCTTTTTCAACGCTTGTTTTCGCATAACATGCTACACATTTTCGACGGTCTTTTGAAGGAACTTCTTGTAAAAGATGCTTTCCGTTTTCCTTTTCCGGAATCTCCCTTAAAACCACTTCATCGATTTGTAACATAGCAAGAGCAATTTTTTATCTAAAATCCATAATCGACATTTTACCGTTTGTCACCGTTTTGTACAGTCATACTATAAAAAAAGCGTTCAGTACATCTGAGCCAAGTCATATTTAAAACGCAAGTTTTCTATACCACTTGATAACTTTACGTAAAAGCGAAAATATGATTTCAACTAACCAGATAGATCTATGAATGACTTACATGAGTTACAGTCAATAATGAGAGATGGTTTTTCTGTCTCTGTTCCTCTTCGTGCGATTTCGTAGTTTACTGTTTAGAAAAAGAATATTACTCTTGTATTTCTTTCCTTGGCGCAAAATCTCTTTAATTTTTGGACCTCTACATGTTTGGGTTGTATTTTCTACTTTTCTTTAAAATAGCAACTAGATTTGTCTTATGTTTTTTAGCTCATGAAATAAAGCGACTCAAATATAATAGGTGTCGGTATATAAGATTATTCCGTGGTCTAAAAGTGGCACCATAAGTGACAAAACAATCGAAACTATAGCAGGACTATCTGAACTGTCATCTTAACCGCAGTAGACGTCTACAGCGTGTGTACAACCATCCTTATACCAAAGTTTGTACACGTTTACTCCGAACTTAAATATCTTTATTTTTGATATATTGCCTGAATGGAGTATCCTTCTAAATGTTATCAGTGTTTTATCTATGCATACATACTTCTCCGGAGTGTACACCTCTTTGAATTTCTTGGCCAAGTTTTCCAAGGGTTGGCTTAGTTTTCCCAATCGGTTATTTTTATAACCGTTCAGTTATTGTTGAAGTATAACACTCTAAGAATGTTACACGACACCTGATTGATATGTAAGGGATTCTTACACCAGTAATCCGTCATTTTCGGCAACCTTACTAGACTCATATACATTACAAGTCTAAAAAAATGTGATGATTTCGTCCCTGTTAGTATCTCTCCACCTGTGTAATAGTGAGTTTGCTGCCATAGGTTTGTCGTTGGTTTGTTGAGTATATCTGTTACTCTCTAGTAGAATCAAATCCAGAAGTGCGCCTCATTATTCATGGGAAAATAAACTACAACTTCATCGATCACTTTTTCAACAGAGGAATGAGATGTATGTTTGGCTCTCTAGAAGTAGAATGCTGCGGGCCAGGATGTTTTACTCCTAGGGTAGCATAGGCATTTCAACATTGTTTGGGTTATATGATCTAAAAAAACTACATAAGAGTATATTAGGAAAATTGCAATGCACTTTCGCCAGAATCCACATCTGTTGTCGAATGACTGGGCAAGTAATCATCTGAACAACTGTCCATAAATTCTGAAGTTTTTTGTTTTTCTTCGCCTGTAACAGCTCATTTCAGAATGTCATAAGGCTCATTAGCTTTCTGCCATTTTATTATAAAACAAAACGCAACCCAACCTTATTACACGCCGTAGTTTCAAATACTCGACGAAATACTTACATTTGTCACACACACACACAGATTTTTTAGAACTGAAAAGAAATTACACCCGATATTTGAGTTTCGCGACGCTAAGTTGTTGGGAGATCTTAAACCCATATGTAGGGTGTCATTTTCAAAATATATTTTTGGAGCATTTTGTTCTTAACTTATGCTTAATAACAACCAGCGCACCATATCCAGAGTAAAAGATATTGGTTCACTAGAAAAACTAACTTGAATCTGTGGCCGAGACATTTTTCGCTCCATTTAAGCGATTATTGCATCATTACTTAAATGGACATGCATCTTGTACAAATCTAGCTTATTTTGCTATTGCAGAAGAAATAGGTTTTGCTATACTCATTACCAGAAACTTCCTTGTTAGTTTGTTCAGAATTAAAACTAGTTGAGTATGTTCAGTAGTTCCAGAAGTGCTTATACGACCTTTCCGTTACTTAATAGTTTATTGTTTATTTTATATTAATTATCCTATACTTTATGTTACTTATTAGTTGCCCTGTAATTTTCAGAATAAACTGCTATTGTAGGAAAACGTAAACTTTCACGATTATCACTCATAATTAAGATATTATTTTTTTACAAATATAAACGTTTTGGTAACAATCACAGTTATATTCTTTAGTACATGATAATAGTTTTGGATTATTTAAGATGTCAAATAAATATATAAAATCTAAAAACGTAAATGTAAACCTGCTACAATAGTTAGCTACGGAATTTAATTTTATTTTAGTAAAAATTAGCTAGATCTTTCATAGATTAAAATTATTAAACCGCCTTGAAAATGACAAATCATAATACCATCTAACGGATGAAGGCAAGTGAAAAATGTGACAATAAAAAAACTTTAACAATACTTAATCATATTGTAACGTAACTCCAATAATGGAAGAGATTTATTATATTGACATTTTCAGCTTTTATCAAGACTGAATAGAGAATATTGGGTTCATTAACAATTAGATGTATGGAGGTTATGTTTGACATTTGTAATATGCGCCAAAGAGAAAAATTTGATAAATTATCGATACAACAAAATATTAAACTAGCCTTAGATAACAAAAGAACGATTATAAACCTATGCAATCAAATTTTTTTACATGCCATGAAAGTACTTGCAAAAGGTGGAAACTTTGCGATAACACCAAAAGTAATATCATTTTGGGACATAGTGTCTTATATTGAGAATTCTATTAAATCGGTATCATTTGATACTGCAATTGAAGTTAAATATGAAACAGTTAAAGTATTGTAAAGCTCTAAAAGTAATTTACCTTTCCGTTAAAAAAGGATGAGAACATAATTGGGTTACTCTCAGATAAACGTAATGCAAGGGTTATTTTAAAGTAGAATGATTACAAATTTAAAGTTGAATAATCATTGCAACCCCAAACACCGTGAATTGCCAAAGATCCTACAAATAAGTTCCTTTTGAAAACTTATTAGAATATCTTCTATTCCTGGAGAAACAGAAATAAAATTAACTAGCTCACCAAAGCCATGTGATTTACCAAAAATTCATAAACCTAATGTTCCTTTAAGACCCATTGTCAGTACATTTGCATCTACTACATGTAACCCTACGAAATACCTTATCTCATAAAAGATAAACATCTTATCATTTCAAAAATTCTGAACATTTCCTTAAAATAATGCGTAATTTTAATATGCATAACATTATGGTCAGTTTTGACGTTGTGTCAGTATTTACTAAAGTTCCTTTAAAAGAAACCATTGAATAAATATACTTTTCGGAAATATAAAATAATTGTTTCAGAACTGTGTTAATACTACAAATACGGTTGGACGGGACGTGAGACTCGACTACTGGTGCCCTCTAACGGTTAAAGTAAACATCATTTTAGAATTTTGCCATCTTTTTATAGTAACAGGCGAAATTCAGTTGATCTGTGATACTCAGATAAGAAATTACAACGGTTTGAAGACGACGATTAATTGAAAAATCCTGAAATAGATAAAAGCGCTATTCGTGGTGCGAAGTTAAACATTTTAGCCGATATGCAATCGGGTGATAAATGCACCTTTTAAAACGGATATTTCTGGCAAAATGCGGACCAATCACGTGTTTCCTTATTTGACAATTTCGTATAAAAATCTAAAATTTACGGTATAATAGGAAAAAAAACATAACAAAACTACTGTAACCTAACAGAATTATATTAGACACAAAAAAACTACAGTAGCCTAACAAAAATAGATTAGATAAACAAAACTACTGTAACTTAACAAAAAAGAAGGTGCACGAGCCGGGAATCAAACCTACCTCAACCGCGTGTCAGGCATCCAATATACCACAAGACCAACAGCGCTTCCCCAGTTTGATGTTGAAACTGTTATGTAAATTATCATGTTACTCTACATTCAAAGATATTTCCTATTGCAAACACGAGAAAGAGTGTGGATATCGAGCGACAATTTGAAGCTGCTTAACAAGAATCTGCACCGTTTTGTTACGGTTGTACATCCTTCAATGAAAACGCCAATCTCAACCGTGCAAATATCATGGCAGTTCTCCGCCAAAGAGGGCGAAGTCGTTTTCATCAGCCGGAAAGGTAATGGCTACGATTTTTTCGGATTAGAAAGAAATACTTCTCATCGAGAATCTCACAAAAGGCCAAACTGTTGCCAGAGTATAATGCTGCACTTTTGAACCAATTACAAGCAGCAAATGCTGAAAAAAGCCGGAATAGTTCGAAAAAAAGGTGCTATTTTCCCATGATATTGCTTCTTCTGATACCAGTCGCATAGTTTGTGAAAAATTAGATAAACTTTGCTTCAAGATTATCCCGCACCCACCTTATTCGCTAGATCTTGCTCCAAGTGATTTTCACGAATTTCTGCAACGGAGCACTATTTTGGCAGCCCTGAAGAAAATCATTACAAAGCAGATATAATGGCACTTCACCGTAGCTGGTCCAAGTGTGTTGATGTACAAGGAGAATATTTTGAAAAATAAAAAAAATTAATGCTCTAACTCATTGTTTCATTTAGAATCTCGCGTCATAAACTATCAAAGCATCATCCATGTCAAAAAGTTCGTGTAACTAACGATCAAATGGATGGAGCTAAACCAATTTGTGATCCAGACTCTTTAAAAAACAAATTTGATCATTTAAAAACATAACTACATGCTAAATAATGGTTATTCCATTAGAGAAATTAATTAAAAAAACCTGTAAAGAACAATTACTACTTAACGTTAGCAGAGCTTATCATCCTTTCATAACTAACGTTACGGATAAACTTAAAAAAATTTTAATTAACCATGGAATTAGAACTATTTTTAAACCGACAAGAAAGATTAAAGGACATTTAAGATCACCTAGAGACCCATCAAATCCATTATTAGCTTCTGAAGTTATCTTGTTCTTGTGGAAAAGCATGCCTTGGAACCACAAAATGTGGCTTTGACACTAGACGTAAAGAACGTATGAGATGTTGTAGATTGAAACAGCCAGAGGAATCTGCGTAGTTGACCATGCGTTAAACATTTTAAATCGTAACATTCAATTTGATAATACGGGATTTTTATCAAGGCGAACTCATTATTAGGTTCGTCTACAGCGAGAAGCTATTGAAATATATAACGCCCTAATAACATAAACATCCAAGAAGAATATCTCAGATTAAGTAGGTTTTGGCATCTTGCAAGTAAAAAAAGACAAAATGGTATGCCTTAATTTTAATTTTAGCAATTAGTAATTCTAAGTTTTTTGCTGTACTTTTCCTAGATCTCGAAGTAAATGACTTACCAATGAAGTATTGAGTACTAACTTCACATCATTGCATTAGTTTAACTAATATAGTTAAAATTAAGTTAGGGTTAAACATACACATTATATATTCATTGTGTAACTATCACAGACCTTACATATTAACGGAAAATTATTTATTTGTTGGATTTACGATATGCGAGTGACGTACAGTATTTGTTGTCCCTAGCTTAGATGGCTTTGAAATATGTTGACCCTAGTAACTGCACTTGTTTTGTTATTTTATTGACAAACAAACTGTCAAATTTGGTTTGTCGAGCTTTAATAGTGTCAAAGTTGTACAAGTTGAAAGTAGTGGTTGCACGAAGATTTTGGGAAATGGAAAAAAGTGAGCTTCATGCCGTCATCAAGCACCTACAAAAGAAAGGTTTAACACATAAAGAAATTCATACAGATATGATTGGGGTACTTGGGGATTCTGCTCCTTCCTATCAAGTAGTAAAAAATTGGTCGCGAGCGTTCAAATGTGGCAGAACAACCTGCGAACATGCAAAAGGTGCTGGTCGGCGCATTCTGCGCGTACTCAAGGAAACATTGATCTTGTGAATGACATGATCAGAGAAGGTCGTTGATTATCAACAAGACGTATAGTGGAGATAACAGGCCTTTCAAATGATATGATTGGAACCATAATAAATGACTGTATAGGGCTTCATAAAATGTCAGCAAGATGGGTACCCCGAATGTTGACGCCCGAGTAGAAGCGTTTGAGAGTCACTTCTTCAATAGCCAATTGAGCCTTGTTTAACCGTAATCCTAAATGTTTCCTCGATCGCTATGTTACGCTTGATGAAACTTGGGTTCATGACTTCGATCCCGAGTGCAAACAACAAAGTATGGAGTGGCGTCATCCAGGATCTCCTCCGTGCAAATTTCGTGTACAGGTTTCAGCGGGCAAGATAATGGCTACAGTTTTTTGGGATGCTGAAGGAATTTTACTGGTAGATTTTTTGGAACGTGGCCACACAATCACTGGTCAATATTATGCAGCATTAGTTACAATACTTGTTTACTGCATTAAAGAAAAAAGAAGAGCAAAACTGTCACGTAGAATTCTCTTTCATCAAAACAACGCCCCAGTTCATAAGAACCTTATTTCTATGAATGCAATTCATGACGCTGGGTTTGAAGTTATGGAGCATCCACCCTACTCCCCTGACTTAGCTCCCAGTGATTTTGACTTATTTCCAAAGCTAAAAGAGAGCCTTCGGGGAACAAAATTTGAGAGCGATGACGCAGTTATGGCAGCAGTGCAGGACTTCTTCTGTGATCAAGGCTCTGAGTTTTTCAAGAAAGGTGTTGATATGCCTGAACACAGGTGGAATAAGTGTCTTCACGTTCAAGGGCGTTATGTTGAAAAATAATGTTGTATTCTATGCTAGGGGCATTAAATACTGTATATCCCTCGTAACTAGATATTTAATGGTATGTTAAGTTTTTGTTTGTGAATATTTTTACCACTCTTTTTGTGACATTTTTCATTGTTAGCCTTCGTCTGTTCTTATTTGTTATTTTTCAACATTTAAGCTATTAAAAATCTAGTTAATCTTTACTAAAATAAAATTACATTCCATAATTGGCTTTTTCATATACGCATCCTAACTATCGCAACAGGATTACATTTATGTTTTCAGACTATATATAATTATTTGACATCTGATAGTAGTTTCAAAAACTACTATCACTTACTAAAAAATATAACTGTAATTACTATAAAAAATACACTGTTTTCTACCGAAAAGCTAAGTACCTTAATTATAAACTATTATTGTGCTATTATTTATTCATAGACTATATTTATATTATTCTTCATTCAAAACTTGTAGTAATGGGGAATTTACAGAGTCAACACTCACTTATGAGGGCTTTAGAAAATTATGTATCGATTTGTCGAAACGGGTTGAGCGGAATAATTCCAGTTAGTGGTAGCACTAATTATAAATTATTACTAATATTAAAAATTTACAATTTTCTATACTAGACAGATCTTGTCGTGATTTGTATAAACAAACACAAAAGGTTCAGAAATTTTAAAATCCACAATCATAAGTTAATACTTGTATTATAATACTCGCGAAATTAAAATTTAAATATTCCCAACTCAATACAAAATCGTCGCTATCGGTTATATAAAACAGAAAATTGATCTATTCGATTAAAGAATTTATCTGTACCAGAAGTCAAAATCTCTTTCATGTTTGACAGTCACTCTATAATCCGGAAATATCCAAGTACAGGATGTTGCCGTACCTGAGTAGTGCCTATGTTACATATTTTATGCGTTTCACTACAAAGGAGACGGGATGTAAATTTTGTATGATTAGTGATAGCTTAAATGTGAGTGTAACGCTTTAAAATTTAAATCCTTAACAGACATAACGATAAGCTGAAATGTGATGGAAGAAAATCCCTAATGTATAAATAGAGATTAGAATTAGAGATTAGAGGGTTAAACCTCATCAAAGGGATGTAAACATTATTACACGTCCCATTTAGTGTAAAACCATATTAGCGAATAATTTAACTCGACAAAATAACGTTGTAAGCACGTATGGAACGATAGCAATATTCTTCCTTTCCGCCTTATCAAACGTAGGGTGCGTGCGGTCAATTCGAGCGATACGTGTCAACACATGTGCATTACACACACAAGTCATTACATTCGCATTAGGTTGTGATTTGGTGGCAATGTACACGCGTCTGACACGTGCGATTCTCTCGCGATTGCCTCTTTGTAATCTGACTAACGGAGAGACCTCAACTTTATCGGCGAATGCAAAGTGGGGAGTTTTCGCTAGGAAAACAGTTAATTGTTCAATTTATCTAAAGATGCTAACAAGTCTGGACATACTAAAAGGCTTGCGACGGCGGAGTTAACCCAAACAAACGGCCACTTAGCAGAGCAACCGCAAATAGCAGAACGATATACGACTACAAGCATTCCAGGAGAATCCCCTACCCCGATACTAGATTGTGGACCAATCTTCAGTTTGACAGTAAAAATCAAATAAGATATATATTTCGAAAAGGTCGCATTATAGATTCTATCCGAGTTTTTGAATTCAATTTTCGCAACCGTAATCCACAGTTGCTATTGGTCAGACACATTTCAAATTCAATTCTTATTCTCGCGAGATAGATTCGACTCAAGATAGCGCAAGGGCAGCGGGGCTAGCCACTTGGGGTGTATGGAAATAAAATGCGGAAGCTCGCCTTAGATATTCTGAAATCACAGCCGATAGCCACACCTGTGGTCGGCCACTTTACCGCAAATATTAACACTTCTGATGTATAAAATCAGATACGTTGCAAATTCAATATTCTTTTATCCTTTTAAATCCAAACAAAATAAACTCTAAATTATGTGCTCATATCATTTATTTGCACTAATTTCGTAACATGCAACCATCCATTATATGGAGCATATTAAAGTTACAGTACATATGGCACCTCATATAACTAAATCAATTAAAGTCTTCCTGACACAATGAAGGGGATATAGATGTGGTCAAAACCTCATAGTTTCAGACTACGTTTCTTGTGTTGGCGCCCCAGCTGACGCTCATATTGTAACTCAAAAAACACATTTAATATACGGGTGCACGAAATGTGTCCACATATCTGTATTTTCATAAAATAAAAGTCCGCACATCAATTTATGACCCTATACGCGTAGCACCGCAGTGAAATGATATGTGTTCGAATATCGTGGCCGATATAAAGATTACACTCTAAAATATTATTCTGAGAGCTTTTAAATTTGCTACGAATCTTGTTTAAAGGAACTAAACTCTATATATTGTTTTTAAAGACCGATTATTTTAAATTCGAGTTTTTTTTTCTTTTGATTAAATGTCTGATGTGCAGATTAAGAAAAAGGCAAAGTTCAAAAGAACTCGTTCGATAGTCAACGGAACAACTATGAAAGATACGAAAAATATCTAACTTAATTTAAATGTTAAGCGCAAAAATCCGAAAATATTCTTGTTAAAGACGATCTATACCTTCCATCTCTGGAATCTTTCGTTATCGCAGTCTGTTAGCTTGTTTTGATATCATGTACCGTAATGAAAAGACTAACGATTTAAAACTTATTAGAAATTATCTTCGGAGAGAATACAGAGCGGCTATCAGAAATGCTAAACTATAGTTTAATCTTAAATTCAAGCAATACAATGATAGCGGGGTGGAGGATTATAAATTCTTTGAGCAATAATTTGAGTCAACAAGAAATTCCCATTTATGAACATACTTTTAGTGACTATTTTATTCAGTCTATAAAGAGTGAGTCTCAAAATTCTTGTAATGAAAGTCTTGATCCGGTAGATACTTCTCGTGCGTACATAAACTTATTACAGACATATTGTTGATATTTCACCCCATATCTCGAGCGGAAATGAAAGATATTATTAATTCTTTAAAAAATAGTTGCACTGCGGATATTTACGGAATTAGTACTAGGGTAATAGCGCAAAATTGTAGTGTGTTAATTGCACCTCTCACAAAATTGGTTAACTTACCTTTTCAAGCTGCTATATTTCCTGACAAGTTGAAAATTGCTACTGTTCTGCCACTGTACAAAAAAGGTGATCTTAATGATTCTAGCAGTTATCAACCAGCGTCAATACTGCTAGCACTTTCTAAAATTTTCGAAATTGCGATCTATCATCAGATGACACACTTTTGTGAAACTCATAAAATTCTGTTTAAATTTCAATTCGGATATCGAAAAAATCTGAGTACTTCAGACGCAGTCACTTGTTTCACGAATTATATTCTGGAATGTTTCGAAAGAGGAGATTATGCTATGTCAATCTTTTTGGATTTATCACGAGCATTCGATTGTGTTTCACATGATATTTTAGTTGACAAATTAAAAGATTCTTATAATTTTGAGCAACTTAGTTGTGATTTAATTTCATCCTTTTTTTTATGGTTGTGGACCTGAACAGGCTACATTTGGCCTGTCGTGCTAAAGCACTAAGGAACACTTAGGAGGGTGGATAGAGGGATAATAAATTGCCAATAGATGCCTATGAACAGCTACCTTAAATTTTCTCATATCATAAGTGAGAGGAAAGCAGAAACTAGGGAGATCATTCCAGAGCTTAGAAGCCGTGTAGAAAAATGTGGATTGCGCCCGTTTGGTACGACAAGTGGAGATTTTTACTGCATACTGATGATGTGAATGAGCGAACCGAGTGTTTCTCGCAAAGATAGCCCGAGATGGCATCAAAGAATATAATTCAGCAGCACAATAGCCGTTGTAATAACGATAATACAAAGAAAGAACTGAAACCATCCTTCTATGCTCAAGGGACTGTATGTGAGAAGCTAATGACGGGTCATTTATAAGCCTAATCGCTCTCTTTTGACTACGATCAACGATATTGAGAGCGTATTGGGGAGCACTAACCCAGAGGTGAGAATTATATTCCAGATGGGGCCGAATTTGGGCCTTATACAGCAAAAGGAGTTGTCGAGAGGTAAAGTACTGCTTAGATCTGTACAAAAATCCTATTTTACGAGCAGGTGTTTTGGTAGCTGACAGAAGATGGTCAACCCATGATAGATTTGAAGATACAGTCATACCCAACAGAGTAATAGGGTCTGAAAACTTAAGAATTGAGCCATTCATAATTACAACAGGAAATGATCGATTTAACTAGATTATTGCTTCCCCATTCGAGAATACGTTGAATGTCTTTGTTGATTGAATTTGCCATTTCAGCTTTAATTTCTTGATTTGACATAGAAGGTGGATTATTACTATGAGTAGACTGAGATGAACTACAGTGAACATCAGCAAAGCAATGGATGGGGTTAGTTGTTGAAGAAATAAGGTCATTTATGTACAGCAGAAAAAGTGTAGGCGCTATAACGGATCCCTGTGGTACGCCCGCGTTAATGCTAACTTCAACTACGACACGTATTCGTCTTTTATCAAGGAGACTAGAAACCCAGTGGATCAGCCTATCATTTAACCGTCATGTGCGCGTATAATTGATATAAGTATTGTGCACAATCAGGTACCGCTGTACCTACATACATTTTGCATGGTATAAGCTTCTTTTTCTTAGGTTTTTTCCATAATATAGTTTACAAAGGCATAGAAATAACATATTTGCTTTACGTTTCAACAGAAAATTTATTTACAATTAGAAAATACCTCGTTAGGCTTATCATAATGATATATTTTGAATCTAATTATCGCTAATGCATAAGTAAGTGCACTTTTGCAAAAGATATTTAGGCATATTAACTTATCTATGATTTCTAATTACCTTTTCATTAATTTCTGGCTAATGACTGTGATGAATGTCAATTAAAGGGTTTGTAACAATAGTGTAAATGACTAATTTATGTTATTATCCAATTAACTCTTTATCAATCTAAATTAATTTAGTATTTATATGCAATGCGAAATCCAATTTCAAATCACTAATATTCTTTACTTTGAAGTGTAAAGTGAGTTTCGGTATTTTACTTAAACCAGCTGAAAAAGTTATTTTGAAGAATGGAGGAACTATCTGCAGCAGAATATAAAAGGTATGTTTGCTATATTTTGTAAATGCGATAAATATAGACTAAGACTTTTTTGTTTACTAGGCTTACTTATGAGAAGCAACAAATTTACTTGGCAGCCCTAACAGCCGACGATTCCTGTTTTAGCGATGGAGAATAGGACAATCAAGATTCTGAGGACGAATGGATATCACCACAGCCTACAGTGGACGATGGCTTAGATTTATCGGACGTGGAAGATGTTTTTGCCGACAAAGGTAATCAGGTAGAACTGGAGGAAAGTTCGTCTGAAGGGGAGGAGGAAGAGGAACAAGACAACGACGATGCTGCGCCGGAATCGTTTGTGGTAGTTAAAGATGGTACGAAATGGAAGAAGACCCCGCCGACAGCGACTCGAGTTGAAAAACGCAACATTATCCGCCATAGTCCTGGATCCGCGCCGTCAACGAAACACTTGTCAGTTGCGGATACATTCAAATGTATTTTTTCGGAACTTATTGTCGACATAATTGTAAGAGAAACCAATAGGAAAGCCGATCGTGTCTACGAAAAATGGAATGCAGATTACGTAGGAAGACGTAGGAAGGAGTGGAAACATTTGAACGAAAGTGAACTTTAAGCCTACATTGGGATACTGATAACAATGGGTGTTCACCATTCTAATACTGAACATGTCAGAGTTTTGTGTAAGCCTGACTCATGTCCACTTTATAGAGCAGCAATGGGAATGAACAGGTTTCGTGAGATATGCCGGTTTATCCGATTTGACAACGAAAACACAAGAAGTGAGAGGGTGAAATCAGATAAGGCGGCAGCTATTATAGATATCTGGTTGATGTTCAATGCGAATTTGTCATCAAAATATATTCCCACAGATTGTGTTACTGTAGATGAGCAGTTGTTCCCTTTTAGAGGTAGGACTAGGTTTACGCAACATATTCCGTCCAAACCTGCAGTACGGCATCAAGGTTTGGTGGGTTTGTGATGCACAAACCTCTTATCCAATCACTGGCCAAATTTATACCGGAAAAGGACCTAATGGCCCCGAAAAGGACCAAGGACAACGAGTTGTCAGGGATTTGTGCTACCAATTCAAGGGATCAGGAAGGAACGTAACAATGGACAACTTTTTTACAGCGTTACCTTTGGCTCACTTGTTACTCTCTTGGAACCTTTCCATCGTAGGAACACTGAAGCAAAATAAGTCTTGCATCCCAATAGAGATGAAGAAAAGTAAGGAGAAGGAAGAGCACTCTTCGACATTTGGCTTCAGCGAGGATGGCAAAGTTAGCATTTGTTCCTATGTGCCAAAGAAGGAACGGATAGTGACATTGCTGTCAATTATGCACAACAATACCATCATCACTGGACCGAAACAAAAGCCAGAAGTAGTTATGTATTACAATGCGACTTAAAGGGGCGTATACAACATGGACAAGATGGTTACGCACTATTCCACGAAAAGGAAGACCCTTCGTTCGTTGGCCACACGCCATGTTTTTCAACATGATAGATGTAGCAGCCCTCGCTGCCTACATTATATACTCAGAAAACAACCCTGCAACTACCAGGTCAACACATAGTAGGCGGACTTTTCTTGGTGGTCTAGGTAAAGAACCATCTCTGCCTACAATTGAACAGCGTTCAAAAGCTCCTAGGTTTCTGAGGCACTTTTCAACAAGGTCGGAGATTGAAGCCATCTTAGAACATCCAAGTATACCTTCACAATCAGAACAACCTAACGACGCTTCTGGAAGAGCTAAGCATGTTGGGAGCTGTTTCATCTGCCGCTCAACCGCTTCATTTCAAAGGAAAAGTAGGAAGTCGTGTAAAACCTGCAATCGACCTGTTTGCAACGAGCATTCAGAAAATGTAACAAAATGTATAGAATGTATATAAATGTTTATGTAATAAATAAATTTTCACACCATGCTGGTTACTTAGCCACATTGTTTTCATTAGAAAACATCTCAAGGTATACAAACTATATGTAGGTACACCGGTACCTGTATGTGCGTTTAAGGTATAAACTTCTATTTTAGTGTAAATATAAATTGTTTATACATTTCCTGATTGTTCACATAAGGGTTAACCCAAACGAGGTGAGTTTGGCAAGTAAACACTTATGCCAAACTTGGTCAAATGCCTTTCAGATATCTAAAGCGACTACAACTGTTTCACCGGACTGCTCTACTGTATTGTTCCAAACTTGGGTCACATATTAAAGATCACCTGTTGAACGACTTTGCCTAAACCCATATTGGTGGTCACTAAGGAGTTTATTAGTTTCAAGGAACGTGAGCAGTTGCTGATTGATGGCTTTTCCATGATTTTAGACAAAATGGAAGTGATGGCAATTGGTCGGTAGTTTGAGGGATCGGTCTTATCGCCTTTTTGGGAATAGATTGAACATTTGCTAACTTCCATGATGAAGGAATTCAGAAGACATAGAGATCGTATAGAGCTTAGATAGGACTGGTACTAGTTCGGGGAACATTTCTTTAAGACAATAGCTGGGATACCGTCTGGGCCAGTCGCCTTATTGAGATCAAGCCTACTGATGATCGATTCCAAGAGCTTGTACCGAAAATGAATTGGTTTCATAGCGTATGAAGAAGAGTTGACTAGGGGCACATCTTTTCTAGAATCATTGAGACACGAGTTTGGTGCAAACAAATCCACAAAAACATTGGCTTTGTCTACAGAATCAGCAACTACCGATCCGTCAATAGATGTCAGGGGGAAAATGAAGATGTTCCAAAGTTTTTACTAATGGCTTTAGCTAAAGACCAAAATTTACGACTGCCTAAAGGAGATGTAACTAGTTCATTGCATCTTCGTTGTTCGAACAACTTTTTAGTTTTAGTGATGACATTTTTGCAGATATTTCTAGCACCAACGTATTCTACATGACTGTTGACCGATTTATTAGATGTCCATTTAATGTAATATTTATTTTTAAAGATATTGCATCAGCACAAGCCTTATTGAACCAGGGTTGGGAACGTGAATGACCTATACGGTACTGTTTTTGGGAATGTATAACTCCATTCCCATGAGGATGACTTCAGATACTGAAAGAGCGATGTCCGAAGAAGAGGACGACTTAAAATAATATTTACGGCATGGACAGGGTGCAAAGAAATCCCGTAAATTACTCCATGGAGCTGACTTAAAACAACACAAGGTTCTGTCGGTTTTGCGAACAACAGTGGAATTAGGTACAGTAGAAATGATTTCTATTAGACAATGGTCGGAAAAACGTAAAGGCGAAAGAACGGAAGTTTTATAAACAAGAGGGTTTGATGTAAGAAAGAGATTTAGAAGATGTGGAGTATGGTTAGGGTTATCAGGGATTCTTGTGGGTTCAGAAATAATTTGTGTGAGATCACATGAAATAGCAAATGTTTCTGCACTATGACCAGCAGGATTTGTAGTAGATGAAAACTGAAGCCAATTAGAGTTATGAACATTGAAATCGCCTACAATTGAGATATCGCAAGATGGAAACTGAGACAGGAGATAGTCAACTTTCATACTAAGGTAATCGAAGAAGTCTTGAAAGTTACTGTCTTTAGGAGACCTATAAATGCAACAGTAGAATTTCACAAAGTTAGGACCAGAATGTTTAAACCAAATCACGTCAAAATTTTTATTTTCTAAGGAAGAAACCCTCTTGCAAGCAATTCTGTCCTTGATGTAGGCACATACGCCTCCTTTATATCGAAAGTTAGAGTGAAGGTGGTATTGAGGAAATTGCAAGTCGGGTGACTTGGAGCTTTCAGAGGAGACTTGTGTTTCAGATAGAAACAAAATATCAGGTTGTATTTGTTCAATGTGTTGGTGAATAGCATTAAGATCCTATTTACAAAATAGACTGCAAGCAGTAAAAATTAATAAATTACCAAATTTCAAAATGTTTACCTCGGGAGTTCCTCAAGGTTCCACTTTAGGAATCTTTTTCAATCAACTCCCATACTATTTGTCAATAATAACTGAGTGTCTTTTGTATGCAGATGATACTTATAAGTAACAACAGCTTTGAAGAAGCACTATCCGATTCAAGAAAAGCAATGAGTTTGGCTCAAAAATGGTGTATTTCCAATAGATTATCTTTGAACCAAAATAAAACGGTTCAAATGGTTATGTCAATGAAAAAGTTTCATTTTGTGAATCCAGATCACGTGAAATTTCTTGGACTTCAGGCAGACCCTAAGTTAAACTTTGCAGAACATACAAACTCTCTTGACAAAGTACTTGGTTGCAATATATATCTTTTACGTCGACTTGCTCAAAACATCTCAAGTTATACCTTAAAGTTTGCTTATTATGCATTTATACAATGTCATTTATGTTATTTCAATATTGCTTGGGCAATTGTTCAAGAACTCCACATACCTTTTCTCTTCAGCGCCGCGCGGTGCGTATCTTAGGAGGCCTTGGATACAGAGCAAACTGCAAACAAATTTTTCAAGATCATCAAATTCTGACCATCCCTTGTATCTATATATTAAATTGTATAATGTACACTCAAATAATATCTCATGAACTGATTATAAGAGCTGCCGTGTAGAGTTATGATACAAGGAACTGTAAGGATTTATGTAGGAGTTTGTTCAGGTAGACTAAAACGCATAAAAGCCACGTAAACTTATCTGTTAAGTTTTTTAATTTGTTGCCTTCTGATATAAGAAAGTTACATTATAATATATTAAGAACTAAGGTAAAAAAATTTTTACAGTATTGCTGAATTTGAGAACTGTAGTATTACTGTAATTTAGATGCCTATATATGACTTCTGTTTATGTGTCTTTTGTCAAACATAACTGTAGCAATACACAATATTATTATTATTATCTTTTCTCAGAAATACTTACGTTAACTTTAAACATAACAATTTCCCAAATAACTTTAATTTCCGTAAGGCTAACTTTGACACCTTATACCATTATGTTACTCTCATAGACTGGTTTTTCCCTTATCGTGCATTAAATGTAAATAAATGTAAAAAAAGACACCTGCTTTACTAACTCTGTGCCTAATCTTAAAATTAGCAACCCTCACTATTAACCCTGAAATAATAATTAATTTACAGCTCAAAAACTGTTATGTCAGGAAATTTAGAAAATTCAATAATAATACATTTATTAACTCAATTTACTTACATATCTATAATGTATGTATTTAGTGTAAATAGAGAGTTAACAGGACAAGGATCAGAACCCTTCAAATAGAAGATGTGTTTTACATTTATGCCCTAGACATGCTATACTGAACAAAATGTACTGAGACTGTATTTTTTAGAAATACGCGAGGTATGAAAATAGTGTGTAACTATATTTATTTATTTGGTATAACTCTTGTAAACAGCTGACATAAATTTCATGACGTTTATCAAAATCACAAGTTTCCAAGTGGTACAAATCATTCGGTGAGGGTCGTAAAGTATTGGAAGACGAATCTTGTTCAGAAAGGCTGTCTAATGATGAAATCATTAACAAAATTAAGGAGCTTGTACTGTCCAATCCTAAATTGAGTCAAAGAGACCTTGTAGATATCGAAATGATCAATACAAGCAATTTGTTCCTTGTTTCTGCTGTTTCCAAAGATTTCAATTTGTTTGAAAAACAACATCATGTTGAAGTGGCTTGAGGTATGATTTCTATGTCTGATAATGATCAGAAGTTCATAATTTCTAAATATCAGGATCAATACAAGCAATTTGTCTCATGTTTCTCCTGGTCTTGTTTCCAAAGTTTTGAATTTGTTTGAAAAACAACGTTGTGTTGAAGTAGCTCAAGATATGATCTCTGTCTGATAATGATCAGAAGTGCATAATTTCTGGAAATAAGACTTGATCTATACTTATGACCCGGAAACAAGTCTACAATCTACTGAATATCGTGCTGCAGGTAAATCAAAACGAAAAAAACGTCAAAGCAATTGAAAAATCAAAGTAAGCTTGACTGCTATCTTCAACTACCGCGGCGTTGCCCACAAACAGTTTCTTCCAACTGGCCAGTCAGCAAAGAATATCATTTGGCCCTTTTGCGTCGTTTACGTGAGTAAATTCGTAAAAAACGACCAGAATTATGGCAAAACAATTCATGGTTTTTGCACCACGCTAATGCACCATCGCATACTGCCATCATCATTCGTCAGTATTTTATTAAAAATCAAGTGAATACCGTTTCACAGTTACCGTATTCGCCAGATATGGCTACGTACGACTTTTTCCTATTTCCTCGGTTGAAATTTTCCACTTTGAAATGTACAAATATAAACAGAAAGTGCCTAATGAACGAACAGGTTGATCTTATAGACTCGCCTTTAATAGCTATTTTTAATATAGAATTATAATTTACATCAAGTTTGCTATTTTACCTCTATGATCTGTTACCATAACTACTAGTTTGTTATTTTACTTATATATTTTCTCAACCTAAGCTGCTCTTCCACAAGTTCACAATTTTAAAATTCAATGGAATTATTACACTGACAACAGATACGTTTTATACGCCAATTTAAAACTTCTAGTAGAAGTGATTTTAAAGTTAACGTAAGAGAGCTGTATGTTGATATTGCATTGTAAATGGGTGATCTTTCAAACAGGAAGGTGGTATGTTGCGATACTACTAAGTTTGACAACGTACTTAGGCTTAGGGTCCTGACAGTCTTTTCTTAAGATGGACAGATTATAATACTCTTTGGGATAGATAACGTCATAACCCTTTTTACAAGGGTTGCCATATAGAGAAATGTGATCGTGTTTCTTTAAAGTAAATATGACGCGTATGCGGGTTCGTACACAATATCACTACACTTAAAAAGTGTTAAAATTAGTGTTCGCAGAATAATATTTTTAGTTTCCTGTTTAAAATGTTTTATTATTATTATATACTTTCCTTAAAACGAGGTAAGAAGATTTCGCGTTATTGTTTATGTGTGAGATAAATCTCAATTTATTATCCAGAAGCAGCCCTAAATTTTTAACTGCATTATGTACCGGTATATTCACATTATTAAATTTAATCTTAAAATTTAGCCAGTTTCTGTAAGAGTGAGGTACAAATATAATTAATTGGGACTTCACAGGATTTACTATTAAAGAATGCTGAGTTGCTGTTATCACTATGTTATTGATATCATTGTTAGTAGTAGTGTTTGCAGCTCCCAATCACCTTTTTCATATGAATATAGTAGTTGAGAATCACCGGCATAAAATACACTTGAGCAATTTTTAACCGACTTGTTGGAATCTGAAGTGTATATTACCAACAATAGTGGTCCTAATATTGATCCTTGTGGAACTCCACAAGTTACACGTAATACATACGATCATTTATATTCACGTACTGGTGTCTATTAAGTAAACAAGACTCAATTAATTCTGTTTAAGGTGACAAACGTCTTAGTGTAAACAAGTAGCACTAGTTCACTAGCGTTATTACAATCTAAGGCAGCTCTGGCATCACTAGTAACTTTAACCAAGGCGCTAGTAGTATCATGACCCCATAAATTAATAATTATATAAAAAAAATTGTTAACATTGTGAAGGTCCGTTCTGTATGTACTTTAGGATGTGGGTAGGTGATAACGTATTTCAGTGAGAGCTTTACAAACATTATTTGTATAAAATGGTCATAAAACACTTCCTTGGGGTAACCCTTCACTTATGGCCGGTGCATGGAATAATGTGCACTTCAACATGTAGAAATATTCGCATATACAGGGTGTTACAATTTAATAGGCCAATCCGCTAACCAGAGATGCTTTGTGCGAAAGTAAATGAACTTTCCTTATGTCACTTTTCCATTTGGTGCTTTGTACTGTATACAGAGTGTTGAAGTGAACAAAAAAATAATAATTTTTGTTAATAACTTCCGTGTTTTCTAAGATTTTTTGTTGATGTTTTGCAATAATATACAGTTCGATTAGAGGTCCTTGCTCTATTCTTTCAGAAAAACAATTCTAGAAAACCAAGGGAACAATTATCTTTTGGGTCCAGGCGTTTTGCCACCACGGTTACACGCTGAACCCTTTTTATTGTTTTTAAGAAATACGTTCCTAGATTTGCTTAAAAATTTGCCTCTAAATGTGCGACAAAATATATGGTTTCAGCTAGACGGCGCCCGGTCACGTTACGGTCGAAATGTTCGGAATCATCTAAACCAGGTCTTTGCTAATCGCTGGATTGGCCGTTGACGCGATGCACCTGTTCACTGCCAAGTCTTTCTTCGGACTTCAATCCATTAGATTTTTGTTTTTGGGGATTTATGAAGGACTTCGTTTAGATGGTTCCGATACTAAGCGAACAGCATTTACGGGATAGAATTATGGAAGCGCCGAGCACTTTAAGTAGAAACCAGATTTTTTTCAGAAAATTCGCTTCTCTTGTGTTAAGACTGTAGTGACTAGTGACTTGTAACATAATAAATTAGATACTTAATTAGTTTAATTCTGTTGATCGATTTTTTATTTATAAAAAATTGCATTTAATTTGTACCAAAACAAGAGTTTGGATGTTTTGCGAAACTTACCTCATGTATTTTTTAACCTTGTATTGGGCGAAAATTAAGCTGGAATATCATTTAAACTAAGCAGTAATTAAAATTTTACAAAAACGAATAAACTTACAGAAATAATAGGTTAATTAAAGGAACTAAACAAATTACCCATAGGCGCAGACAAATAAAAGTTTGGGGGGGAAATGGGTAATGACCCCCCCCCAATTACTCTCCTCGTTTTCTAGTATTGTTATTGTAAAATAGTAGCAAAAGGGTGCCTAACTAAACTGTTGCAAGACAAAATGTTAAAAAACACCGAAGTTATTAACAAAAAATAAGTTTTTTTGCTAACTGTAACACCCTGTATATTAGCGCTAAAGGGAAAGTGACTTAAGCAAAGTCTATTTTTGCACAGAGAATCTCCAGTTGACCTACTAAAGTGTAACACCTGATATATATATATATATATATATATATATATATATATATATATATTTATTTATTTATTTATTTATTGCCCATTTACAGGACAATACATAACAAACTAACTATTACAAAGTATGTAAGTATTAATAGTATTTAATGAACATCTAATAATGACCAAGTATTAAAAATTACACTATTAACTATACAGAAATAAAGTAGAGAAATATATACATATACATATGACATAGATATATATGAACAAGTACAATAACTAATAATGCATCTTACGCATGGACTTGAATAGTACTTTTCAGAAAGGTAATAGAAGAGCTATTAATATCACATTCTGACGATATTTGGTTGAAATTGATGCACATAACAAAGATGGGTGACTTACGTAACACATTAGTTAAGGCAGTTCGACAATAAAATGTAGTAGGGTTACGACAAAAACGCTGAGGCACAAAAAAATCTAGGTACGACAATAAAACGGAGAGTCAATTTGATTGTGTAACAACTTATACAAAAGATAACACTAATTTGTAATTAGATAAGAGTAGATGATTATTGTAGCCAATTACAGGATATGCACCCTCGACTTTAAAGAACAAGAATTTCAAAAATTTTCTTTGGACGGATTCTAACATAGTTTTATGGTTATCATAATAAGGGTACCAAATTAATGCGCAGTATTCTAACTTGGAACGCACGAGTGCAAAATATAGCGACTTTAGTGCAGAAATACTTTTGAAACCTGCCATTCTCAAACCAGACTTGCATATATTATGAATATGTTTACTGAAGCTAAATTTGTGATCAAACGTTATACCTAAATCAGTAACCTCATTGTAGCGGGTAAGAAGACGATATTCACACATATTTTATAGGTTGATTTTTTTTGAGAATGTTACTACCTTACACTTTGCAGGATTAAGATGTAGATTATTTTTAGCACACCAACTTTGTATATTGTCAATTTGCAATTGCAGCTGAACAGAAGATTTTTAGGTAGTCTGCAAATAATAATTTTTCAGCGGACAGGCTAGATGGTAGATCGTTAACAAATAGAAGAAAAAGTAAAGGACACAGGTTAGATCCCTGTGGAACACCAGAAGGAGCAACGAAATCATTAGAACGGTGACTGTTAAAAGACACATTCTGGGTTCGGCACTTCAAACATGACTTAACAATAGCTCGTTGAAACCAAACGTTTTCAGTTTTGAAATGATAATGCTGTGGTCTATTTGGTCAAACGCTTTTGTGAAGTCCGTATAAATTGTATCTACTTGACCTTGGTTATCAATTACTTTAGCCGTATATTGAGTGAAATACATCAGATTAGTGAGCTTAGATCTGTTTCACATAAAACCATGTTGCCACGAAGAAATATAGTTGCGGACTTGTGGATAAATTATGGAATGCAAGGTGATTTCAAATACTTTCGCAAAATTTGAAAGAATACTGATGGGTCGTTAATTGGTAATGAGTGTGTGATCTCCAGATTTTAGAATTGGACAAATTCGTGCTATTTTCCATACATTTGGAAAAGTGGACGTTTTTAATGCAAGATTGAAAATTGACAATAACGGTTTAGCTAGCACCACACGGCAATCTCTTATCAGGAAGCTGGGGATGAGATCCGGGCCTGCTGTCATTTTGTTACTGAGTTTATTTAACGCACTTAATATTTTAACCTCAGATACAATACTAAAATGAATCAATTGTAGAAGGTACCTGATACACGCTACTGGCAAAAGCATTGACAATCATATCTGGTGTATCGTATAAAATGTTATTGTAATCCATCTTACTCTCAATACGAGTACTGCCTTTCTTTTTTTGAATAAAATTCCAGAACTGCTTAACATCAGTTTTAAAACATTTGAGGTGTAGCTTTTATATGAATTGTTTATTTGTGCCTTAACATGCGAACGTAAACGATGAAAGTTTTGGTAATTAGTAGTAATTTTTTAGTTTAATATTTTTAATAATATCAGGTGTATACCAGACAGGAAAGGAGCGAGTTCGGGTACGACATGATGGGACGTATAAATTGAAAGTATATATATATATATATATATATATATATATATATATATATATATATATATATATATATATAAATTATAGAATTCTGAGCAAACTACATTAACATCAGTAAAATCATTAAGAAAGGACCAGTGTTCAGAAGAGCATTATAAAGATTAAGATAATCAGCCTTTTTAAAATCGTACGTTAGATTGCTACGATTAAGGAAGACTGGATTACTGCGTAACGTAGTCAGACTCAATGTAAACATTAGGGCTGGATGATAAAGATCCTCTATATGTATATATATATATACATATATATATATATATATATATATATATATATATATATATATATATATATATATATATATATATATATATATATATATATATATATATATCACATATATTATATATATGGGTATCTCAGAAATGAAAGGCCAAAACTTGGGATGAGTAGGTGGTAGTGAAGTAATGTCAGTACTTCACATAACTTTTCTTTCTCCGGCCTTTCTTTGCAGGGCTATAGGGCTGTAAAGTTGGAAATTGAAAACACAATTTTATTTGTAACGCGAAAAGTATATTTTAGAATTTCAGAAAATTTGGTGGATTGTCAATCATATCAATGCATATATTTTCGCAGCACCATTAGGTATACCGATGTTGTAGAAAGTCAGGTTTATACTTAGCTCACTGGTTAAAGGGTCAAAACTTTTACAGGGATAAAGCAACAAACCTAAAAACAGTGTATCCCCCAACTATTTTCTTAAAAAAAGGTGCTCTTTCTTGAATTAAATAAAATCAGTGGTTTCCGAGAAATATGAAATTTTGTAAGACACTGCAGAGCGCATGCAACTTCCACTATTATTTATTAAATGTATTTTTACCAAGTAGGCGAGTGTCAATTATTCGTTAATGCCTCCGTTCGCGCATCACCAGTAAATTTCGTATAAAATTGAAAGGTTAGGTATTTTTCAACTTTTTTTTACAAATAGTAAAATTTATTTTTTAAGTCGCTATAGCGCTATTTACAAATTTTTCCAACAAAGAAATAAATGAATATTTAAGGTAACTGTTCATAGGCATCTATTGGCAATTCATTATCCCTCTATCCATCCTCCTAAGTGTTCCTGAGTGCTTTAGCGATAGGCCTAATTTAGCCTGTTCAGGTCCACAATCATAATATATATATATATATATATATATATATATATATATATATATATATATATATATATATATATATATATATATATATATTGTTTTCTAGACATCAGTGTGGTTCGGATGAATTCATCTCTTGCCGTATGCCCACAAACTGTAGTAGAAGCTTCAGTTACCGTAAAATCAACCAACTCCGACACTGTCTTTTTAATGGTATTTTTTAATTTGCGCCGTTCTAAATTTTTTTTATACACATGTAAACGATGGAAGTTTACAATGAAAGTATTCTGAGTGGAATATGATTTTTTTTATTTGAAAATAACCGACTATTTTTACGGAAAGGTGCCATTTATATGGTGTCGAAGTTGCACGCATTTTCGGCCAACTTCGACACCTATTGAAAATTAGTATAAAGTCGATGTAGATCAATTGTTTAGGCATCTTCGACACCTAATATTCTAAAAAAATATTTTATTTAAAAAACGTATATACCTAGGTTAAAAAACTATTAAAAACGAAAAAATATACTTATTGCCATATGTCATCTATATAAAACTAAAAAAGAAATTTTCCAAGTTAACATAAAAAAATAAGTGCTTAAGACAATAATTTGTAACATTAATAATAGATAAATAAATAAACAAAAAGAATTAATCTCTGTCAAGACAGGCCTCACACTCATAATAGACTTCTTTGCTTCGGCCGTTGCATGTACCACAGATCCACTTACTACACCCTATGCACTGTATCCACTCAGCACCTCTGTACTTTGAAAAATCACATTGGCATATTCCACAGAAATTTTCATCGTATGGTTCTTGGCTGCTAGATGGTTGAGATAAGGTAGTAGAGGTTTGTGAAACACTAGGTTCAGTTGATGGATTCAATGTGACTTCACAGCCCGGAATGATCTTCTTTCCACGTTTTCGCTTAGCTGCATCTACTGTAAAGCCCTTCTGGTTCTCTAAAAACTCGAGAACAGTAGCATTTAAACTGGACCTTCTACTTCTGTCGTCATCTGATGTTAAGTCAGAATTGTCTGGTAGCATGCGCAGCACTTGGTCGGGATCAAAAGGGTGCAGACCAGTCTTTCGAAAGCCCGATCGGGCATTTTCACTCCCATTATTGTTTTCCAATTTGGAATAGAGGCTTAACAACGACGGAAAATGCTCTTTTGGAATAGATCCTTTGGAGCGGCTTTGTTTTCGCCAATTTTCCAGAACGTTTCTCCAGTAAACTTTTAGTGGACGAAAAAAGCCACGTCCAAAGGTTGCATGAGGTGAGTGGCGTTAGCAGGGAGTATTGTAAAGTAAGTACTGTGCTCTCTGCATAACTGTATCACGCTGGGTGAGAAATGAGATGCTAAATTATCTGCAACAACAACTTTTTCACCTGGAATTCTGTTAACATGAGGTAAAAACACCTTTTGAAACCATAGTTCGAATGTTCTGGCATCAAACCACCCCGATTTTGTTGCATCATATTTCGTGCCCCTACACCAATTTTCGTAAACGTTGTCGGCCTTATATACAACAAATGGTGGCAGAATTACACCGTTAGCAGATACACAGAACATTAATGATATTGAAGTCTTGGAATGTTCCATAACCCTTTCCACTCGTTTTGTACCCCTTTTCAAAAGCGGGTTTAATATTATATTTAAGAAGACTTTTTAGTAAAATAGTTTTTTTTATTAGAAAATGGAATTGATATGTGTTTAAAATATTTTTGAGGTTTATTAGAGTTTTGGTAGTTATTATAAAAAGGGTGAATTCTTCTTTTAATTGTTTTATTAATGATTTTGGATAATTATTGTTCTGAAAAGTTTTTATATTTTTAATTTGCCTTGGCCTAAATATGGGATCAGAAATTTGTAAACATGTATCTATAATATTAAGAATTATATTAATTTTGGTGTTATAAGGATGGCTTGAATGAAA
Source organism: Vesta saturnalis (assembly GCA_036346205.1). NCBI lineage: Eukaryota > Metazoa > Arthropoda > Insecta > Coleoptera > Lampyridae > Vesta > Vesta saturnalis. The sequence goes on from JARFJB010000472.1 coordinate 4,430,352, forward strand.
GTTGAGATATCTTCCACTATGGATAGGTTTCTGATACCAATTAAGGTCAAGATTAGATCCATCCCTTATCATACGTATGTCTGTAAATGGTAGTTTGTTATCGTTTTCTAATTGTACTGTAAATTTTAATTTATTATTAAAGTTATTGAAAACTTCTGAAACTTCATTAATTTAGTAAAATACATATCTAGAATAAGATGTACGAGAAGAACTTAAATTCTGAACGCAAATATCTTCCATATAGCCTATTGTTAAATTAGCGATTGCCGCTGAAATAGGCGATCCTATTGCGCACCCATAACTTTGTTTGTAAAAAATCATTTTGAAATTTGAAGTAAGTGGTATTCAAACAAAAATCTATACCTTCAATAAATTGTTCTTTAAAAAGTTTTGTAAAGTTTTTTATGTCTCCATTTTCCATTAAGAATTTTCATTACTAAGTTATTTGGAATATTAGTATATAAACAATTGACATACAAAGATAAGATGGCCAGTTTTTATTTTGGTGGATTTAACTTTATGTTTAAATTCAGTTCAAGGCCTATTTTACCACTAGGCCTACTAGGCCCGTGCCTAGGGCCCAATGATCAGAGGGCCCGAAACGGCGAGAATAAAATCATAAAAATATGCAAAAACAATAATACTACTTTAACTTTTAAGAAATGCGATTTCATAATATACAATAAGAACCTTTTTTTATTTCACAATCTTAATTTGCAAAGCGTAGCTGCACGAGAAATACAAGAAGCTATAAAAACATAATATATATCAAATAGGCCCGACACCTGACCCCCAATTGAAGTCAAAGTTCGCCGCATCAGCGACTGCATTTTTATCCGAACAGCTTAGCGAAAAAACTATATTTATGAGGTTTTTATTTTGCGGCATGATTGCACCCTCAAAGGTATTATTTTTTATCTTGATATTTTATTATGTACTAAGGTGATTTTTAAAAGAAAGCAAAAAGCCGGATATTTGTTCTTAGTTTAGTGAACACAAGCAACCAGTGAAGATTAATAATTTATAAATTTGTTTTAAAAAGTAGAAAATTTTTAAAAAAGAAAGTTGGTTTAGTTTTATTTTCTTGACTTTAGTAATTAGTTTAGTATAGTGAGTGTTTAATTCAATTTAAGGTAATCTATGGACATTTCCAATGATAATTAATTTAATCATATAGGGTTTTTTTATATTGGAAACAAATAAATACGATACTATGTTTATGCATGCTCAAGCTTCAAGCATGTTAATAATATTTTTAATAGTAAGCTGGCCAACATTTTTTAATTTCTTTTATCCTTTTTAAAAACGATAAAAAATATAGTACAGAAAAAAAGTATTTTCGCTGGCTGACTTAAATTTTCTTTTGTTACTTGCCATAACTAAAAAATTTAGTTTTTCAAATTTAAAGCTGTTTTTCTTAATGTATTGAAACGACTAGAATACACTTTATTTTGTATTCATTTTAGATAAAAAAAATGAGTTACAAGCACCAAAGTGGTAGTGAAAAGCGAAAGAAGAGAAAGGTGAGAGAAAATGAAACAGAAAAACAGAGAGATGCAATGTTGACATTTCTTCAAACAGCAGCTACAGCGGCAGATAAGAAGAAGGCATCAGGTTCTACTTCCAATGAACTTGAAGATGTTAATCCTTTGCCTATTCCTATTCCCCCTTCAACCACCAGCGACCGAAGCTTAGTCGAAGGCGAAAAAGCCACAGATGGCGAAGAAAAAACACATACTGAGTATTCTGCTGAAATTGACCATATAAATAAAGCCTTTACTTCTCAAGATGATGAATTAATGAGCTTTTCTCGCGAGATTCGAGATCGAGACCTAGATCTAGCAGATTGGCCGATGAATATAAGTTCAGTTTTTGAGGAGCACATTATTAGAAATAGACCAGGACAAAACATAGACAAAATAAGTGGATATTCAAAACAGCTTGATGGTAAAAAAACTAGATTGTTACAAAGCTCAGTATTTTATAAGATTAAAGGAAACAGTGAAAAAGTTCTTCGTGAGTGGCTAGTGTATCTCTGTTTACTGTTACGTCTGTAAGCTTTTTCGAAAAAAAATATAACAAATCTTAGTGCTAACGGCTACAATGATTGGAAAAATATCACCCAGGCATTAAAAAGCCATGAACAATCGTTTGAACATATAGCCTCCATAGGTACATTAGTAAGTAGGAGCAACATAGAAGGAAGAATAGATACTGAAATGGAAAAAAGTTACCAAAAAGAAAAAGAATACTGTAGAAATGTGCTATTAAGGGTAGTTGCAGCTATTAAATTTTTATCAAAAAATGGTTTAGCATTTTATGGTTCCACGACGAAACTTTTTACCAAGGGAAATGGTAATTTTTTAAGCTCGTTGGAATTTCTTAGTGAGTTTGACCCATTTTTAGCTGGACATCTCCAAAAATATGGCAATCCTGGTAGTGGACATGTTAATTATCTTTCATCAGCCATTTGCCATGAATTTATTAATCTCCTTGCAAAAGAAGTAACAAATTTCATGACAAAGGAATTACAAACCGCCAAATATTTTGCGGTTATAGTCGACTCAACACCAGACGTTTCTCACATCGATCAATTAACTCTTATTATAAGATATGTTTTACCTAATGGCCAGCCAGTAGAAAGATTTTTAGGCTTTTTGCCAATTTTTTCTCATACTGCCGAAAGCCTATCACATGCTTTACAGAATAAATTGGAAGATCTCATGATAAATATAAATTACTGTAGAGGCCAAAGTTATGACAATGCCGCTAATATGTCTGGCAAATATAATGGATTGCAGGCAAAAATTAAGGAAATGTCGAAAAGTGCCCACTTTGTACCATGTTCCAGCCATTCTTTAAATTTAGTAGGTAATAGTGCTGCTGAAAGTTGTTCAGCTAGTTTTGAAAGTATACAGTGGTTATACAATTTTTTTCGGCATCTACTCATAGATGGAATGTACTTCAAAAATGCCTGGAAATGTTAAATCCTAAACCGTCAATGGTTAAAAAACTATGCGATACAAGATGGTCGGCTAGAGCTGATGCTATAAAATCAATTGCACTTGGTTTTAATAAAATAAAATTAGCGTTAAAACAATTAACCAGAACAGAAGCAGGAGATTTACTTCGAAAAACAGAGACATTTGAATTTAATCTCATGACAGTGATTTGGAAAAGAATTTTGGACAGAATAAATGCCACTAGCAAATCTTTGCAAAATACTGAAGCAAATTTAACTGCCGCTTGTACACTATATAATGGTCTAATTGAATTTATAAAGGATTTCAGAGAAAATTTTGCAAAATTAGAAGAGGAAGCGAAAAAAATTCAGCCACATGCTTTGTATAAAGATGAAACGTCAAGAGTTCGCAAGAGAAAACAGTCTTTTGATGATGGACCAGCACAACACATTATTTTAAATAACTCTGAGAATTTCAAGATTAATGCTTTTTTTCCCATATGTGATAAACTAATTACAGAATTAAAACTGAGAATGCAATTGTATGATTCTGTAAACGAAGTTTTTGGTGTAATTTTTAATGAACCGTCAAGTGAACGTTTTAATATTAGTGTAAAAAATATAGAACACTTTTATAATATGGATGTCGATGTTCGTGATAATTTAGTGGATGAGCTTGTATAATTTAAGGAACTGTGCAAATCAAATAACATTTCTCTGGATCCACAAAAAATGTTAAAGTTCGTGATTGACCACAATATTTTGTCTACTTTTCAAATGTTGAAATATTGTTACGATTATATTTAACAATTCCTATTAGCAATGCATCGGGTGAAAGATCCTTTTCTACTTTAAAACGAGTCAAATCTTATTTAAGAAACTCATTAAATGAAGAGAATCTTGCATTCTTAGCTGTTTTAAATGTCCAAAGCGATATTTTGGATAAATTAAACATAGATGGGATAATCAATAAATTCTCCCAAGTAAAAGTGAGGAGGAAAATTTAGACAATTGTCTGTCTAGTTATTAACAATGTTATTACCTAAATCATAAATATTCAGGTTCCTTTATTTCTTATTAGTCATGCTTAACTTTTGAATGAAAATTTTTGTTTTGTTATTTTTTTTATGTATCTAAACATATTTATTTTTTTGTTTTGTTTTTTTACATGGACGTCCTCATAACAAAAATTAAAACAGAATCTTTAAGCCTATCGGCTACATTCCAATACGGATCAAGAGAGGGCCCGAAAATTTAATGGTGCCTAGGGCCCAACTCAGTTGAAAATAGGCCTTGATTCAGTTGAGTGTTTATGGAAAGTGTCTTCTGTCCTAAAATATTAGATAAAAATTGTGGTAACTTAAATTAGGAGAATTGAATGAAAATACTATTGGTCTAATGGGGCGATTTTCTTTGTGAATTTTGGGTAAAAAATATAAATGTAATCATATTATTAGTACGGTCGGTCATTCTTGATTTTTTCATAAGTTGTTATTCTATTAGGTGTTCTAATGCTTTAGATATTATGTATTCATATTTTTCCAAAATAACTGTTATTTGTTCTTTATATGCAGAAACTACTACAATATCTTGATGTTCGCTTAAGAATTTTTTTAGGTTTATAATAAATACTTCGGTAGAATTTATTGTGTTTTTCTTACAAATACAATTCTTTGCGATTAAGAATTGAATTCCAATTTTTAACGGTCTTGCGAATTTTTTGTTTTTTTTTCTTTCGTTTCTTTCTTAATGTTTACTTCAATATTTCTTATAATATTTAATATATCACCTTTAATATTATTATTATAAGTTTTTGTTATGAACGAATAAGTTCAAAGGTAAATATGTGATTAAAAATTATTATTAATTTTATTAAATACATAAATAAAAAGTTTACCTCGAGTAGGATTTGAACCTACGACCTGTACTTTGCTAGAGTACCGCGCTAACCAACTGCGCCATCAAGGTTCAAGCCCCAATCGATGTAAATTTTGTCTTTATGTATGTAGAACTGATGTAAATTCTAAATATAATGAGATTACAATCAAATTACTTATATTAATGGAATGTGAGCCTGCAATATCGCAAGGATTCACACATACCAAAGCAACTTGACTAATATTAATTTTTAATTACATATTTACCTTTGAACTTATTCGTTCATAACAAAAACCTTTAATAATTTTCTTGGGATACGAATAACAAATAAATAAAGCGAACTCGTAGTTTATTTTGTATTATTTTTATATACTTCACAATTACACATGCTACTTACTTATTATAATTTTTTTTATATCTACGTATATTAATCAAGTTATATGGTTGTATTCAAGTTATTGCCAATACATGAAAACTTATAAACTAAAACTACTAAATTAACCATTGCACTCAACACACCCCTCAATGGTTAATCTCTCATATTATTTGAGTCCTAACTGGTTACAAAAAACGCAAGTTTTGCTTAATGGTTTTGTCTGCCAGTTGTTTGTCAGTACTTACAAAGTGGATGGAAATGTGGCCATCTCTTAGCTTGTCCCGTACAAAATGAAACTTTATTTCAATGTGTTTTAATTTTTATGAAATTCGGATTCTGGCAAACTTTAATGGCAGACTGGTTATCAGTATATAACTTTACACAAGTTTCCTTTTATCAATGACTTTAAAATCGTTCACCAGATACTTAATCCAGCATGCTTCACTAGTTGATGAGCTGAGTGCTATATACTCAGGTTCTGTAGTTGATAAGGCAACAGTTGATTGTTTGTTGAAGTCCATGATACGGTACACCCAAGCACCTTAAACAAATAGCCTGAAGTAGACTTCCTGTCGACACCATCTCCTGCCCAATCAGCATCAGTGAATCCTATAATATTATCATGCACAATTGAAACTTTATAGACTAAACTAAAATTCAAAGTACATTGTATGTATCGCAAGACCCTTTTCAAGGCTTGCCACAAATCTTGACTTGCACAAGATTGATACCTGCTTAATATACTCATACAGATACACAGATCTGGTCTCGAGCAAAGCATCGCATACATAAGCGATCCATTAATCTTCGACATCGATTCTCTATTTCTGCACTTTCAGAATTTGTTCTCTTTAACATATCGTGCTTAAAATTACTATCCATAGGGGTTGAACAAGGTTTACATTCTTGCATATTAAACTTCAACAAAGCGTTCTTTAGGTATGCTGATTGATTTATTCTTATTCTTCCATTTTTCAAATCCGGTGTAATTTGCATGCCTAAAAATGTTTTATTTGACCCAAATCTTTCATTTTGAAATTTTGGGCTAACATTTGTTTTGTCTTAACTACCTCATTCTCATGCGTACCTGCTACTAGTACATCATCTACATATAGTAAAACATAAATTTTACAAAGTTCAGTGACCTTAACATATAAGCAATATTCATATTCTGACCGCACAACATTTAATCACAATATAAGCTTGTTAAAAGTGACATTCCATTGTTTAGGTGACCCTTTTAAACCATATAAGGATTTTCTTAGTTTAAATACTGTACCTTCGTTATATATAAAACCTTTCGGTATTGAAATAAAAACATCTTCATTGATTTCGCCATTCAAAAAGGCACTACAAACATCCAACTGATAAATTGGAATATTCAATTTATTGCAAATTGCTAAGAAAATTCTTATACTTGGTAGTTTGGCAACAGGACTGTAAACATCGTAATTCAATCCATCGGTTTGTTGGAATCCTCTTGCCACTAGTCTGGCTTTAAACACCACATCACTTTCATTTTCACTTTTCTTACGCTTGAACACCCACTTACACTCAATAACTTTTACATCATTCTTATTTTCTTCCCTTACCCATGTTTGATTTTCTTACAAGGCATTGATTTCTTTCCCTATTGCTTCCTTCCATTTTTCTGCCTCGTTTGTCTGCATTGCTTCGTCATAGGTTTTAGGTTCTTCATCGTGTTCTACAGTTAACAGACCCACTTCATAATTTTCCAGCCTTAAAGGTGGTCTTCTGTTTTCCCTTAAGTTATACCTTCTGTGATTTTCTCCTTCCTTTGCATCATTGCTTGCAACCTCAGGATCTGCTTTTTCATCTTCAATGATGTTTTCTACCGAGTTTTCAGCTTTCATTTCTTCATCGCAATTTAATTGCGTATTATCAACAACGATATGTTCCTTTTCTTCGTTATTTCTTGAATTTCCTTCACTCTCAGACTCACGTTGATCTAATTTCTTTTCAGGTAAGAAAACTAGGTCTTTATGATATTCAATTTTATTGTTATTCGGAAAGTAGATTCAAAACCCTTTTACACTTTCTCCATAGCGTATAAACATTCCTAGCTTATTCTTTTCATCCCACTTTAAACGAGTTTCTTTGGGTTTATGTACCGAAACTCTACTTCCGAATACTTTAAATTCATTTAAGTTGACAGTCTTATTATTCCACAATTCAAAAGGCGATTTATTTTGATCTGAACTGCTGCCAGTTCTATTTAATACATATGCAGCCGTATTAACTCCTCGGCCCAAAAATATTTATTCATTCCATGAATCATAGTACGTGCAGCTTCCACGAGTGTTCTTATCTCACGTTCGGCCCTTCCATTCTGCTGCGGTGTGTACGCGACCGTCCTTTGATGAATGATTCCATGACTTGCGAACAATGTCTTCATCACTATTTATAAACTCTAATCCGTTGTCAGATCGGAAAACTTTTAACTTTGTGTCAGTCTCCCTCTCGGATTCAAGAATGAATGTTTCCATTATCTTTCTCACCTCTGATTTATGCTTTAGAAAGTATACCTTCCGATAAGATGAAAAATCATCTTTGATTACAAGGAAGTAACGAGCTCCACCTAACGATGACACCTCCATTGGTCCGCACAAATGTGCATGTACCAGTTCCAACAGATAAGTCGCCCTGGATTCACTTGGCGGGTAATTGCCCCTATGTTGTTTGCCCGCTAGACAACCTTCACATATGAACTCTTGGCTATCATCTACAAATTGTATATTATGGTTATTTAGGATTTTAATCACATGCTTGATGTTTTGATGTGCCAATTTCTCGTGCCACGCATTAATTTTCAATCTTTATTATAACTTGACACTCTGAAATGCTTTCAGCATTATCAACTCGATTTTCAATGTTAACCTTATTTACATTATTGGCAATTGACAGATCTGATTCTGACAATTCCGAGGAAGTGCGTTCCGTAAATTCCATCCGGTAAAGCTTGTCCTTTCGAACTACCCGGCTCGTACCATACCGTTTTTATCAACAAACTTGCATATTTCGCTAGTTGATTTCATCGAAAAACCTTCATCCAGCGCACATCCAACAGAAAATAAATTGTATTTTAACTTTGGCACAAACAATACGTTTGATAGTATCGTTTTAATATATCTTTGTCTATTGAACGCATTCAATACTATTCTGCCCAAGCCTTCAACTTCCAGTTCTGTTCCATTACCAATTTTAACTTTCACACTGCTATTAATTTTTGAGAGGCTTTCAAACATAGCTTTGTCACAGCACTGTGCTCACTAGCTCCACTGTCTAGACACCACATATTCATCGACATATTTGATGTGCATCCTAAAAATGCATTAACCGTTTGGAATTTGTCTCTTGTGTTTGTTTTCGCTTCCTTCTTTTTCTTAAACCAGCAGTTACTTACTATATGGCCTGTCTTCTTGCAGAAATTCCATGTTCTAGTTTCCTTTTCTGAAACAATCTTTGGCATAATGCCCAATCTTCTGACAAATGTTGCACCGTTTTCACTCCCTTTACCATAGGTTCTTTCGCTTCTCCGGTCAATGCTGTCGGTTCTTCAGAACTCGTACATCTCTCTCCTCAATAAGGAATCTTGAAGTTAATTCCCCTAACGTTTGTTATCTATCGGTACCGATTCCCATGCTGATCGAAAATGTTTATATTTCTCAGGCAACGCCATCAGCAATTTTGTTATTACCATTCGATCTGAGATTTCTTCTCCAGCTTGTTTTAATTTATTTATTATCCTCAATTTGAGAAATATATACAGACACAGAGTCATCAACAAACTGCAACTGGAAGAATTTCTGCTGTAGCAAGTGCACCTTACCACAGATTCCTTATCGTAAACCGATTTCAACTTCGACCACATTGCATTTGCCGAGGAGCATGACAGTATATGTGTCAGTGGCCCTTGATCCATTCTCGTGACTATGACTTCCTGAGCTCTGGCATCATTTTTATCCCAGTTAATAACTGATTCTGGAGGTTCTGTTGGTCGTACCGTTTTACCATCTACAATGTCAAATAAACCTCTACCTTTTAAAATTACCGATACCTGGAATTTCCACACCGTTCAGTTGTCTCCGTTTAACTTTAGCACTGGTAATATATGGTTGCTTGGATCCATTTTCTCTGTCAAAAAAAATTTCTTCTTCTTTTAACCATCACGTGTTTGTTTAGCAGTTGTAGCTTCACCAAAAACAAACGTACGATATTTAATTTTTTTGTCTGGGCCCATAACCTCTTGGGATATGAATAACAAATAAATAAAGCGAACTCGTAGTTTATTTTTGTATTATTTTATATACTTCACAATTACACATGCTACTTACTTATTATAATTTTTTTTATATATCTACGTATATTAATCAAGTTATATGGTTGCATTCAAGTTATTGCCAATACATGAAAACTTATAAACTAAAAACTACTAAATTAACCATTGCACTCAACAAATTTAAGATTAGTCAAGTTGCTTTGGTATGAGTGAATCCTTGCGATATTGCAGGCTCACATTCCATTAATATAAGTAATTTGATTGTAATCTCATTATATTTAGAATTTACATCAGTTCTACATACATAAAGACAAAATTTACATCGATTGAAGCTTGAACCTTGATGGCGCAGTTGGTTAGCGTGGTACTCTAGCAAAGTACAGGTCGTAGGTTCGAATCTACTCGAGGTAAACTTTTTTATTGTATTAAAATTAATAATAATTTTAATTACACCTTTAATATTGTTTCATGGAAAATTGAATTGTTTTCTTGAACTTAGGCAATATCAAATGTCGCTGGGAATTTGTTTATTGCGGAAATTGTTTATCCATTTTTCATTAAAGTTATATTTAAATTCATTTCAATTTTACGTAAATGTATTAATTTTATTTTATTATATTTGTTAAAATAGGGTTGTTCTTGAATTAATTTGAATTCATTAAATAACTCAATATCTAATTCATAATTTCGGTTATTTAAGTTCAAATGCTGCTCCTAACGTGTCATCCCGTTTGCACTTCATTACGACCACTTTTAAATTATTCCAAATATAAAAAAAAACGATTTGGCTTAGTCTTACAAAAATCGCCCTGGTTAGGGGTGTTTTTTCGAAAAATCGCAAAAAAAAATTCTTGCACATTTTCGATCTACAAAATCTCAGCTTTCATCTTCCAGATTCCTGAATTCATATCTCAGTCGGAAATGCATGTTTCTTAATTTTAAATTTGAGGCTCACAATGGCTTTATATGGAGCGCCTTAAAGTTCAAACGTTCGCCCTGAAACACGCGGTTTGCGCATTCCTTCAACTCGTCATAACTCGAAAACTCGTCAACCATTCAAAAATTATGCTTTATAAATGATGAGTGCCATTAATCGAGGATTAATTTCGTATAGTTAGTATTGCATTATTGTGACTATTTTAGTAAAAACATAAGAAAATATGACACGATGTCCGGTTTCGAAAGCCCGCCCACAGAGATGCAACTAAGGTTCATAATCCAAGCGCTAGAACAAGCAATATTGGACTCTATTATTCAACGCCTACATAAGGTTGATTTTCGATCACGCTCTCCCGAAATAGCAAAATCTGTACATTATACATCGATTCACCTTTCAATTAAGAAAATGTGTGTTTCTTACACCTACTTAGACTCATGTAGGTACCTACAACTACATTATGTATGCGTTAGCAATTTTTCACGATTTGCTTGTCTCAAATAAGCATAGACCTTATGCAAATAAGTTTATTGATTATTGCTTTTAGTCATTTTTTAAAAAATCAAAATGGTCAAATAATTTTTCAAATTCAATCTAATTGGTATGTGTCCGTTTTATTTGGTGAGTACATTATATTGAGAACAACTCAAGAAACTAAATTGCAAATAATAATAAACACTAGTAGAACAGGGACACTTAAACTTTCACTTTTTTACGTCACAAGCCCCGCCCCCTGGGACACATTAACTTTCACTTTTTTTATATGCCCACGTGGGGATCGTATTTTTCACCCCACGTGGGGATCGTATTTTTCACCCCTATGGTATTTTTCGGAGGGCATTTTCAACCCTTGATGGAATTTTGCACCCTAATTAGAGCTCTTTTGATTGTGTTATGAACCTTTTCTTATGGCTTCTTTTCTGGGGCCATTTTCAGCTTTGATGGAATTTTCACCTTAATCAGAGCCCTTTTGGTTGTATTAAGAGCCTTTTTGGCAGTTCAGTGGAGGGCGGGCAAATGGTTGCGCATGCAGTGTTCTGAGTGAAAAAAGATGTTTTAATTAGGGTTGTTTTTATCAAAGGAGATTGCATAATTATTATTACATTTCTTTTAATCCCATCTACCGATTTTGACCTAATATATCTATGCGTTGGGAGTTGTATTCTAATAACGGGCACGTTAATGCACGATGCGCGTGTTGGTTTTGTTAAATATTTAAAAGACAACAACAAACAGGGTTATCTTGATGTTAAACGATAAGCACGATAAAACAGAGTAGAATATACTTATGATTGCAGATTTTTTTTCACCGAAAATTTTTCTGCAATGGAAGTTGATCATGCACGCCTCTCTCTTGTTACGGAACTCTTAATTAAAATTTATCAGAGTAGAATGGTTGAAAAACAAGAATTATGCAGTAATTTGATTATCTCATCATTTATAACTAAACATGTAGTGAAAAACTTATTTACAAAATTAAACATTAATAAATTATTTCTCATTCTAAAATACAAGAACATTATCGTATAATGCCCTAACGGTAATCCTGCAGCGTCGTTTTGTTGTAGCGGAACCATCTAGAATTCTTCTCAAAGGAACGTAAATGGTAACCCAGCGGGTCGTCCAAAGGAATCAAAATATGCCACGAAACATTCTTGTGGCTGGGGATCGATTTCAAACATTTCAACACTTGTACCGCATACATCTTTGAAGTTGGTTGCGCTCATTCTTGCAGTAGTAATGCGTTTTCCAGAGCACATATAGGCTCCTCGAGCTTATGGTTTAAACAACTATATCAATTTTTAATCGACGGAAACCAATCTCGTCCAAGTTTGGCTATTGGTTTGTTAAGGAATCTTAAAAGTATTGTTTTTACTACCCTTAACGTGAATTTTGTTAAACGGCAGCAGAGTTCTTATCAGCTCCTCTTGGAAATCGTTGTATGGCATATACCCTGACCACCATTTCCAGCCGTGATATTTATCCTCTAAATACCTTATCTATCTTGACATGGGTTTTGACATAAAATAATCTCGAGGTGACTTTATCAGCATCAGCAGTAACGAACCATGATCTGTAATTACGGCAATTTCTTTCGGTATGAATTCGTTATCAACACCTCCAAAGCCTTGTACGCCCAAGCATGCGTCCATCTTCTTCCACTTACTGCTGGATACAGAAGTTTGTGATCTACAGCTGTCTCTTTTAACAAGTGAAATCCACGACCACATTCCGATGTTTATCGATCTCAATCACGTTATCGAATTCGGTGTACACCAAACAGTTAACGGTTTCTACGAGAGCTTCTTCAAATCCGACTTCTAGGCGAAGGGAACCGTTTCTAACTAAATTCTAGTGTGTGCTAGCATTTGCAGACATGTCAGGGGTTAGGTGGATTATATAATTAAACAATAGCCGTTGGGACATAATTAAACAGTAGCCGTTGGGGTAATCGTTTCACGATATGTCGTTGCACTCATTCAAAAAATGAATACCCGTACCGGAGAATAAGGTGTGATATGCCCTTACTTATAAATCATTAGCTGTAAAGTCTGGTTGTAAGGCCTTCGAAGAAATTTGTTGGCCGTCAATATATAACGACATGTAATTAATATTGCTGTGGTCAAAATTGAATGGATTTGAGGAGTAATCACCGTTGAAGGCTTTATTTGCGACAAAACCTACGATACATCGTTTAGGTAACTGACCAAGGAAGATATTACCAATAACACTTTTACGTCGGTCCTTGTAAAAGTATATTTTGCTGCCGTTGTTTCTAAAGCTTTAGCGTGTGCAATTAGAATAGTAGGGTTGATTCACATACGTCTCACAGTAAACTAGCGTCCATAATTCGCGCCTTGTAAGTTGAAGCGTGTGTCGCCATTAGACTAAAGGTATCTCTTGATCGTACAAATTTAGCCTTTAATTCAACACCGTTTATGAGAAACTCTTCCTGATCAAATATATCCGAGTGCACGTGACCAACCATCTCAATCTGTTTGCTGGTCGCTGCAAGTACTTGATGTTTCGAGAAACCGTTATTTGCGTTTCCCAGTGTATTTATCTGCCCAGCTGTATCATTGTGCCATAAGGTACAACCTAGATGTGAACTCTTGGCCTCCTCGGCAACCTTTCGATATATGAGCCGTAGGCGTAGGTGTTGTTTGGTTGTGACACCATCTTCTGATTAAAGTAAACCTCCACTTGTGAGAAAAGCGAATGCATCCAATGTTTACCGGTGCTATAACATTCGCGTCAGCAAGTGCTGTATCGTCCTGCTTGAGAATTTTAGCTATGATGTACAACATGGTCTGGCTTAAATCTATGTAATCGTTTCCGTTTCCGGTCACTATAAGCTCTATTGGGGCGTCATCACTAAGAGCTGATAAGGGTTTGTAAAATATTTATTCACCACCCTCGATAGTTGCCTGCGTCGACGGTAAAGAGAACAAATCCAATTCGGACTTGAGCGTGTAGAAAAACCATTATCTTGAAAATATATCGTCGCAAGTAGGTTTCTTCTTCTTAGAGGCAACAGTTCTCGGTAGAGACTGGTTATTATCGGCCAGACGTACTATTTTATAGCCCGAACCCTCCATCATTTTATCGATTTTCTCATCGGTTTTACGTTTAAGATTTCTACCTGCCTCGTGAAATATTTCTTGAAACGGTTCCTGAACAGGTCGATCCTCTATGACGTCACCAAGAATATTAGCACCCGTTCTGAGAGCTTCTTTCCAATGGCCTGCTCCAGACTTAAATAACGGTATTATACTTCTAAATATACCACCTAACCAGTTTCCTATTCCGTGACCAGGCTGATACGGTGCGCCTCTGTAGATAGATCCAATGCCTTTACCGGCCTGATTCATATAATATTGTTGATAACGACATACCATTATTGCACTTTCTTAAAGTGTAGCTTCAGACACGACGTCCCAAACTCGAATGGCATTGCTGCACCCGTATCTGTTTTATATTAATCTCGAAGTTTTCAAATTCCTGTCATCACGGGCATGTCGTGTGCAGGCCAAAAATCACATCTTTATGGCCTCCGTAAGCATAGTGTTCAGAAGTAATATTTAGTATACGCATAAGCGGAGATAAAACATCACCCACAATTTGCGGTTCAACTATGTCGCAATAAACAAACATTTGCGTTGGTAAACCTATCCATATACTAGCGGGGTGCGAGGGTATTGGTTCCATAGTATTGTTTTGATACGGCCGATAACCCAGCTGTAAGGCTAAACCTTGTGAGAATCCGAATAGCGAGAGGGAGGTTTTTAACTTCGTGGTGACGCGCTTAGTTAGATTATGATATTCGATTGTTAGCAATTTACTTATTAGCTCGTGGCAATTTCTTCGATGTTGGTATAATTCCCCGAGGCGAAACGTAACACATACCATCCGTCCTCAATATAAATGACTTTCTCGCTGTCGTGTTGTAAATGTGATACAGCCACTATCGGCATCGTAATTCTCACCTATAGTTGTGAGGCTCGGTTCAATGTTGATACAGGAGCATCACGTCTTCGAGTATTTCCGATAAACTCTCGTGGTATATTTATTTCTTTAATATACGTTGCAAACTGTCGCCATCCGTGTGGGTTTGTGGTTTTTCGCTGTCTTAACGTTTCGTGAACCAGATCGATGATGTTGGAATGAGGGATTATCTCACTTTTTATTGTGACAGTACCCTTTTATCCCAAAGTACATCGCCGCCCATATTCAGTACACGCAAGAAACCAGTGCCTTTCTTCCTGTATGAAACAGCCAGTGTTAGTAGTACACGGGCACAATCCTCCACTTTTTTACGCCCAAGCGCCCTTTCACTTTTTATATGCCCACGTGGGGACCGCATTTTCTACCCTTATTTTACTCGCTCACGTGTAGGAGTATTTTTTCACCTATTTTTGCACAGTGTGAGACCGTATTTCCACTTTTCTTTTAGGCCTTTTTCAACCCTAATTATTTTTACTGCTTACGTATAACGTGTATTTCATATTTTTACACACCCACGTGTAGACGTGTTTTTCACCCTATTTTATGACAGCTCACGTATAGGACGCGTATTTTCAACCCTTATGGTTTCTTTTCGAGGTCAACCCTAATTAGAGCCTTTTCTGACATGCTCACGTGAGGGGCTGGAGCTGGTCTTGGTGCTGGGGCTGGACCTGGACCTAGGTCTTGGACTTGGAGTTGGTCTTAGGGTTATTTTTGATTGTCATCTAATTAAGGTCCTTCTGACTATATTAATAGCAGTGCCCTGTAGGTTAGGCAAATGCACACGCATACAATGTTGGAACTGCATAATTAATAAGATATTATGATTAAAATTATCGATCCTATTGCTTTGAAATGGTCAAATGCTATTGGACGATCTTTTACTTATACGAGAAAACGTTGTATTTCGAATAAGGAGGTTCTTGTAAGACACGTGTAGGGCTTCGCAACTTGTTTTCAGGCCTTCGCCCCTGACCGGAGATAGTGTAAACCTAACCTTATAAAATAATTGTAGAGCTTAGCCCTATCGTGGCCCCTCGATGCAATTGTATGAGGGTTCTAACTTAATCTTACAGCTGTAGGCCTTCGCATGATACAAAATTGTATTCTAGTAAGGAGGTTCTTGTAAGACAAGACTTGTATCAGGATCTCCGCCCTGGCCCCTTTAAGTAAAACTTGATTTTAGCGCCATCTAGTGGCGTATAGACTAATGAACATTTTCTATAATAGAAGCTGATAATGCACACCTCTCTTGCTCTATCTTGTTTCTTCCTTCCCTCTCTCATCACACGCACACGCACACGCACACGCACACCACACGCACACGCACACGCACACGCACACGCACACGCACACGCAACGCACGCGCACACGCGCACGCACACGCACACGCACACGCACAACGCACACGCACACGCACACGCACACGCACACGCACACGCACACGCACACGCACACGCACACGCACACGCAGCACGCACACGCACACAACACGCAACGCACACGCACGCACGCACACGCACACGCACACGCACACGCAACACGCACGCAACGCCACGCAGCACACGCGCTACACGCGCACGCGCACGCCAGACGCACAGCGCACCGCACGCAAGACAGCACACGCACACGCACACGCACAGCACACGCACACGCACACGCACAGCACACCACACACAAATCAATTAATTTATCAATCTAAACAAATCACGCTCGATCACCAGATCAATCACAATCAATCAACTGAAATTATGTCTTACAGTTTGCGGAAACCAGATTACAGTTCAAACTGAATACATTAAAGTCTAATTAAATATGACGTGAAATAATAAATAATTTCTACCCTAATGCAATGATGCTTTATGTTTAGGCAGATCCTCTAAACAGTCACCACCTATACATTCGGAACATCGTATTTGATTTATTTGCATGTTCAGTTACATACACACACAAAATTGTTTCATTGTAATGTGTTCATTAACAGTTGTAAAACCCATTTAAAAAGGCTGGAAAGTAATAATTACTTATATAGCATAGAGTTAAATTAAAATAACATGTCTTTAAGAATATCAAACTGATATAACGGAAATAAAAGGCAAAAGGTTTTAATGGTTTATTATTATACGTGAATTAACAATAACTACAAGTTTAAAATCAACGAATACGTGCGTACCTACTATTTTGTAGGGTTGATCTTATGACGTCATTCTGCGTAATAATACATTTTTAAAAATCTTAATCGACACGCACGCACGCACGTACGCACGTAAGCTCGCACGCACGTACACACGCAAGGTCGCACGCAAGGCCGCACGCACGTACGCACGCAGCTCGCACGCTCGCACGTACGCTCGCACGCACGCACGCACGTACGCACACACGTACGCACGCGCACACACGTACACACACACACGCACAACGCACACACACGCGCGCGCGCATGCGAAAACACGCAAACGCAGAAACACACTAACACAAAAACACGCAAACACGAAAACACGCTAAGCGAAAACACGCTAAAGCGAAAACACGCTAACACAAAACACACAAACGAAAAACGCTATCACGAAAATACGCTAACACAAAATAGCAAACGCGAAGACGTACAAATGCGAAAACGCGTAAACGAAAACACGTAAATGAACACACACACACACACACACAACGAAAACACGCCAACACAAGAAAACACGCAAACGGAAACACGCTAAAGCGAAAACTCGTAAACTGCAAACATGAATCAAGACGGAGGCACCGTTAGGAGAAAAACAAGTTTGTTAACAAAATTGAAGGAAAGCCTAACGTTTGCAAATACATTATTATTATTATAAACAACAATACATCATTATTATTTAATAACATGCTTTATCGGTTTTCTTCTTCTTGAACAGTGATTCGTCGTCATCATCATCGTGATTTTGAGATTCGCCTTCTCCCCTACCCATCGCTCTTCTTTTCTTCTGTGAACCATCACCATCACCTTGGATATGAGATACATTCTGCTCAACCACGTCATCGCTTTCATCTTTATCTTGAACGGCTATGTTGTAATAGTTTATTAACAAGTCAGTAAAATTTTTATGTATTTTCCTAAGACGGCCGTCTTAGGAGAAAATAAAAGAGGTGTTTAGATTTATAAACATGTCCTAGGGGCGATGTTAGAGCGTGGTTAGGTCAATACTTCAGATATTCCCCGAAGATAAGCGATTCTACCGAACATTGACGAACGCTCTTGCGCACAAGACCCTAGGCTAGCTGCGTACTTGTTTCTCGTGTGTTTCGCTCTTTAAAGTGTAACTGTCATCGAGTGAGCATTATTATAATGTATTCTCCTGTTTATGAGCCAACATCAGCGGACATTAGAGATACTGACTTGTTAATAAGCTATTACAACATAGCCGTTCAAGATAAATATGAAAGCGATGACGTGGTTGAGCTGAATGTATCTCACATCCAAGGTGATGGTGATGGTTCACAGAAGAGAAAGAAGAGCGATGAGGTAGGTGAGAAGGGCGAATCTTAAAATCGCGATGATGATGACGACGAATCACTGTTCAACAAGAAGAAGAAAACCGATAAAGCATGTTATTAAATAATAATGATGTATTGTTGTTTATAATAATAATAATAATAATAATAATAATAATATATTTTCAAACGTTAAGCTTTCCTTCAATTTTGTTAATAAACTTGTTTTTCTCCTAACGGTGCTCCACCGTCTTGATTCATGTTTGCAGTTTTACGAGTTTTCGCTTTAGCCTGTTTTCGTTTGCGTGTTTTTCTTGTGTTGGCATGTTTTGTGTGTGTGTGTGTGTGTGTGTGTGTGTGTGTGTGTGTGTATTTGCGTGTTTTCGTTTTACGCGTTTTCGCATTTGTATGTCTTCGCGTTTGCGTATTTTTGTGTTAGCGTATTTTCGTGATAGCGTTTTTTCGTTTGTGTGTTTTTGTGTTAGCGTGTTTTCGCTTTAGCGTGTTTTCGTGTTTGTGTGTTTTTTTGTGTTAGTGTGTTTTTGCGTTTGCGTGTTTTCGCACCCTCGTGTGTGTGTGTGTGTGTGTGTGTGTGTGTGTGGTGTGTGTGTGTGTGTGTGTGCGTGTGTGTGTGTGCGTACGGGGTGTGTGTGTGTGTGTGTGCGTACGTCGTGCGAGCGTGCGAGCTTGCGTACGTGCGAGCGTGCGAGCTTACGTGCGTGCGTACGTGCGTACGTGCGTACGTGCGAGCTTGCGAGCGTGTGTGCGTACGGGCGTGCGTACGTGCGTGCGTGCGTCGCGCGTGCGTGTGGGCGTGCATGTGTCGTGCGTGTTTTCGTTTGATCCTCGTGCTAAAGCCGTGCTTCAGGTTTTGTGTATTACTTTCTAAAATAGTTTAATGTTCGGTATGTAATCGGCTGTTTATATCCAGCCATTCACAAATCGTATTTTAGTGAGACACGTTGTATAAAAAACAATCTGTTCAACGCATGGTACAGTTGAAGGAAAAAACTTCTAGAGGTAAGCGTATTATTTTTAATATATGTTTTTACCTGATATTGCTAACAAAAATGTCGATAAAGATTTTTAAAAATGTATTATTACGCAGGATGACGTCATAAGATCAACTCTACAAAATAGTAGGTACGCACGTATTCGTTGATTTTAAACTTGTAGTTATTGTTAATTCACGTATAATAATAAACCATTAAAACCTTTTGCCTTTTATTTCCGTTATATCAGTTTGATATTCTTAAAACATGTTATTTTAATTTAACTCTATGTTATATAAGTAATTATTACTTTCCAGTCTTTTTTTAAATGGGTTTTTACAACTGTTAATGAACACATTACAATGAAACAATTTTGTGTGTGTATGTAATTGAACATGCAAATAAATCAAATACGATGTTCCGAATGTATAGGTGGTGACTGTTTAGAGGATCTGCCTAAACATAAAGCATCATTGCATTAGGGTAGAAATTATTTATTATTTCACGTTATATTTAATTAGACTTTAATGTATTCAGTTTGAACTGTAATCTGGTTTCCGCAAACTGTAAGACATAATTTCAGTTGATTGATTGTGATTGATCTGGTGATCGAGCGTGATTTGTTTGAGATTGATTAATTAATTGATTTGTGTGTGTGTGTGTGTGTGTGAAAGAGAGAGAGGGGAGGAAGAAACAAGATAGAGCAAGAGAGAGGTGTGCATTATCAGCTTCTATTATAGAAAATGTTCATTAGTCTATACGCCACTAGATGGCGCTAAAATCAATTTTACTAAAGGGGCCAGGACCAAGTCTTGTCTTACAAGATCCTCCTTATTAGGATACAATTTTGTATGATGGGGCGAAGGCCTACAGCTGTAAGATTAAGTTAGAACCCTCATATGATTGCACCAGGGGCCACGATAGGGGCTAAGGTCTACACTTGTCTTATAAGGTTAGGTTCCAGCACCATCTCCGGTCAGGGGCGAAGGCCTGAGAACAAGTTGCGAAGCCCTACACGTGTCTTACAAGAACCTCCTTATTAGAAATACAACGTTTTCTCGTATAGGTAAAAGATCATCCAATAGCATTTGACCATTTTAAAGCAATAGGATCGATAATTTTAATAATAATATCTTATTAATTATGCAATTTCCAACATTGTATGCGTGTGCATTTGCCTAACCTCCAGGGGCACTGCTATTAATATAGTCAGAAGGACCTTAATTAGATGACAATCAAAAATAACCCTAAGACCAACTCCAAGTCCAAGACCTAGGTCCAGGTCCAGCCCCCAGCACCAAGACCAGCCCCAGCCCCTCACGTGAGCATGTGCAAAAAAGGCTCTAATTAGGGTTGACCTCGAAAAGAAACCATAAGGGTTGAAAATACGCGTCCTATACGTGAGCTGTCATAAAATAGGGTGAAAAAACACGTCCTACACGTGGGTGTGTAAAAAGTAGGGTGAAAATACACGTCCTATACGTAAGCGAGAAAAATAATTAGGGTTGAAAAGGCCTCCGAAAAGGAAAGGGTGGAAAATACGGTTTCACACGGGATGTGCAAAAATGGGGTGAAAAATGCGCCCTACACGTGAGCGAGTAAAAATAAGGGTCGAAAATGGTCCCCCACGTGGGCATACAAAAAGTGAAAGAGGGCGGGATTGTGACGTAAAACAGTGGAGGATGGTGCCCGTGTACTACTAGTGTTGATACTATCTCGTCGTCTGCCAGAATGGTACGTTCCGCCGCGGCCGTTTCGACGCGAGGTCTTTTCTCCGTGAAAGCGATTCGTTGCAATTACGGTTCGCCGCGGTGGCGGTGAACCAAGAAGTCTTAATATAAATGCAAATAAATAGTTGTTTATTTTTATTCTAAAATAATAAAGTAATATAGACTTACATACATTACATACATAAATTGTTTTTGTTTATTTTTATTCTAAAATAATAAAGTAATATAATATGCGAGAAAGTACTTATATTAATGTGATATTAAGGACTCATTAATGATAATCAGGGGTATTAAAATTTTGTGCCGTATTTGTTAAAATAATGGTAATTAAATTGTAATTTACAGTTTAATTATCTAAACATAGATTTTATAATTATACCCAAAATGCTATTCAAATATTATTTCAATAAAATTTTCTAGTTTGCCTATTAACTTGAACCTGTTCAATTATTTAATACAAGTGCAATTAGAAATTTCGAAATGTTGAACAAAATGTTTACAAACATAAAAATATTTGCTTGAAAACATTCCCCTGCAAACTGTACGGCGAATCGTCTTCGAGGTGAACAGTCCTAGCGGCGAAACGGTCGCGGCGAATCAGCCGTAGCGAAATGTACTACACCCTCTGACAGATCTTTGCGTTTCGGCGAATCTCTAATATCATCTTCATCACCGCTGATTGTTATACTAGCGGGTTGACGTAACTGATTGGAAAAATGTAGATATCTTTGAAGAACCTGATTGTACTGCTACCATTTGTAATGGTCGGTAATTTTGGTTTTTAAGATTTTTCCATGTCGTTGCCTAACTGCGTTAATATGTTGTTTTGCGTGACATCTGGCGCTTGCAGATGCTGTACAAGATCCATGAATATTCATCTTCTTCAAATTGTGGTCCATAGTTATTGAAACAAATTACACAGAATTCCGCCAAGTAGTGGTTCTAACTGGAGCAGTAGAAATTCGCCGCCCTTCTGTACGAGGAACTGTTTCTTCTTTTTTATAGATTCACCTCTCTGTGCCAGCTGCC
Organism: Vesta saturnalis; assembly: GCA_036346205.1. Taxonomy (NCBI): domain Eukaryota; kingdom Metazoa; phylum Arthropoda; class Insecta; order Coleoptera; family Lampyridae; genus Vesta; species Vesta saturnalis. The sequence goes on from JARFJB010000472.1 coordinate 4,452,530, forward strand.
TTAAAGTGTGCTTATGTTGAGAGAGTCGCATGTTATGTGCACACTCGCAAATGCATTCCACCTGCTTACTATCCAGACATTTCAATAAAGCGTCACGCTGACCTTTACTTAATCTGGCTAATGCGTTCAGGATATCCGTGTTTTGGATTAAAGCATCAACCATCATATATGACTGTGAGGCTGAAATGTATACTATACTATATATATATATATATATATATATATATATATATATATATATATATATATATATATATATATATATATATATATATTGATACCTTGAGGCCCGAATATGTTTGTTCTATAGCGTAGCACATGCGGTATATTCTGTATTAAATCGAACAATAAACATCCGTGCGGATTAGAAGTAGCATCTTGGTACGCAGCCTCTAAAAATTTAGGGTCGTCAGGTGAAATTTGCCTTGCTAAATGCTATATCTGTGCCCTATCACGTGGATTCTTAAACAAGATTATGTAATGAGCGTTGAGAAAGATATCTCGCTATCCACGTCCTTGATAAAATATGTTTTGCGTTAAGAAAAACACGCTTAGATTTCTATGATGACAACTCTTTGTAAAAATATCAACCACCGACCGTTAGTCTCACGCATTAGATCGTCAATTATTATTAACACCGCTTTTTTACCGTCAAACTCTTCTATATCAGGTAATCCTTTTTGAAAATACACTGAGAGGTCTTTGAATAATGGCTGCCATTCGCCGTAAAACCAGAAAACTTTTTCAAAAGCTATTTCGCAGAGTTTCGATATTTTTTAAAAAATGAACGATAAAATACAATTTCCCACAACCAGATGGCCCCGCTACTATTGTAGAAAATGAATGCTTAAACTGACCTTCCATCTCGAAGCGCTAATCGATGTTAAAGAGTACCCCGTTATCATCACAACTTAAATACTAGAAGAAAAAAAATCTGCAATCAGGTATATTCTACTCTGTTTTATCGTACTTATTTTTGAACACCAAGATAACCTTATTTGTTGCTGTTTTAAATATTTACTAAAGCCAACACGCGCATCGTGCAATAATAGTTTGACGTATATCTAATTGTAATGTCTAATGATTAGAGGTCGCAGACCTAACACAAGTTCTTATAGCTGTCTTGCAAGTTAGCATTAGAGCTCTCTTATTTCAAATTTCTCGCCAAGGGGGCCACGACAAGAGGGCGCAGACCTAACGCAAGTTCTTATGAGGTAGCATTAGGGCCCCTTATTAGAACATTGCATGCGCACGCGTTTGCCTACCTTCCAGGGGCTGAACTGCCAAAGAGCTTCTTAATACAGCCAAAAGGGTCCTAATTAGGGTGAAAATTTCATCAAGGGGTTAAAAATGACCCCGAAAAGAAGCCATAAAAAGGAGTGAACTGACAAAAAGGCTCTTAACACAACCAAAAGGGCTCCAATTAGGGTGAAAATTCCATCAGGGATTGAAAATGCCCTCCGAAAATAAAAATACGGTCCCCACGTGGGCATATAAAAAAAGTGTCCTAGTGGGCTGGGCTTGTGACGTAAAAAGTGAAAGTTTAAGTGTCGCTGTTCTACTAACGGTGTCTGAACTCGACTCGATCTCAAATTCAAAATCTTTCTTAGGATACCTAGAAATATTAGTGTTTTTACAAGTGGCAGATTGGGCCATATCCAATGCACTTAATATTTTTCTTTTTGCACGGTGCAGCCTAAAACGAGCATTATTATTATTAAAATTACTTACTGAAAATAACCGAAATCTTTACCTTTTTAAAATTGCAGGTACTGAGTGTAGCCAAATCTCCTTGAAAAATGGGTTCCGATATTTTCCCATCTTCTATCTTTCATCCATACTGCTCCAAAATAAGCGGATCTGGTCGTTCTTCAGTGCTTTTTAACCAAATTCGTGTTTGGTAGTGCACTCGGAGGCAACGTTGCTATTGAGCGTAAGAAATAACTTGTTAAGAGGTCTAGATGACGCTAACATCCCTCTAAGAAAATTTATGCACTATATAGTATCGTTCGGTGTGTATCTGGAGTCAACATATCTTTGAAATGTCCCAACAGCACAAGCACATCAGTATCCTTACAATCCACAATACATAGTATTCCATTTTAGAAGACAAACCATGTGATATAATTCTAGTGTCGGCTTCCTCGTGACACGCTTGTAGTAAGGCATGGTTTAAATTGTAATTCGCCTTATATTATAACACATCGGTTAAACCCCCACTGGTGACAAAGTCAACTTCCAAATCCAGAGAATGATTGTACTACTCAAAAAGTTGGCAAGTTGTTTTTTGTTCGATATTAAATGGATGAATAGGTGCCATTATTTAGGTAACATAGTTGCTGTACCTTTAATTTCTCGCTTGATGCTTTCTTTCGGTCCTCTTTTCTCCCATGTATACTTCTTTATTGATGGTTTTTCATAGTGATCCAGAACTACATCTATTCTCGCAGCATTGTGTAGATTTTTAAATACAAGTGATGTTACAATATTGGCGTAGTAATCACCGAATGATTTGACGTTAGAAGATTTGCCAAGACTTTGGACCAAGGTCATTCCATCAAATATGTGACAGGTTTTATGATTGACAAGTGGCAAATACTTGCAGATGACAGCAAATTATTCAATGGTATGACCTATGTAGATTTGTTAGATGTGAAGAAATTACTCCATTGCATACCAAGGACATGGAATAGGCCGTCAACTCATGCTTGAAAATATCCCCGTATTTAATATCCCTGCCTATTTGTTTGGCAGTTAACATTTTCTGTAAAAATTCTTGACGCTTTCGGAAAGTTCTTAAATTTTTCATAACTGGTATTTTGACTGATGACGATTGAAGTATTTTTACTTACACTGATTAGACTAGATCTGTAATTTTAAACAAAGGTGGTAACGCATGTTGATCGTTTTTTACACGATCCCACGTCCGAAACATAAAGGTGGATCAGATTAAGACAGTGTATTGGTAAACTCTTGCATTATATAAGCCATTTTTGGAGTTTGTAAGTAATATTTACATTAACATAATATATAATATAATATATATTAATTTATATTTTTTTACTTACTGTAAATATCTGTAATTATACCTGAATAAAGTCCTATTAGTATACACTCATGAGGCCCTCATATGTCAGCTTATAGGCTCTTATGGCTTTATCATATTTCTTACCCGATAAAAGACCGTCAATGGTTGGCTCGCCATAAATATCACTTTCACGTCAGAATGGCTCGAATTCATCATGTACTGTCCGATTACCATAAAAAAATTCACCACAATGTGAAAACCCCCTAATCGGATAATTACTTGTTTGGTTTCGCCAGGCTCATGTCACTGGAGCTCTATTGCTTTACAATAAATGGCTGATCAAATGTTATAACTGTGAATTGTCCAATTTCTTACTAATCTACGTACATTAACTTACCCAAATGGTCTAATAATTAGAACAAACATGAGGCAATAGGGGTAAATATCTACAAGATGTGGTAAACGCGTCGTTTAAAAAAATTAATTTGCGAAATCCAGACCACTGTAGGATTGACATGGTTTCTCTTTCTGAATCAATCATCATCCAAGCAATATTTTGATGTTTTATGTCGTAACTGAGAATGTTGCTTTTTTCAAGTATGATATTCTTAGTAATCTCTGGCTGCACGTCTTTTGTTGCAGTGTTATAAAATATGTATTCTAATAAATGAAAGTCGTCAGGAATATTTAGTTTTTTCTGATATGGCATTTTAATATTTCTTGAAGCACCTCCATAACCGGACCACTATGAAACACAGCCATCTGAGTTCCATGAAATGTTGGTGCTTTATCCAAAGTTTCCTCGAGAATGTTGATACTATCCGCGGCGAATTGGACAAACCTATTGGGTACTAATTGCTTTGAAATTGTCACATGATCATTCTCTAAATAGGATTTTATTTCTTCTTGTGCGACGGTATTACATATTCTTAAAGTACCGGTATAGGATATTGAGTGTCCACAAGCATGAATTGCTTCTACAAGTTTCTTCGATTGGGTAGCTTGATGAATTAAAATTCCCAGACCAATATATTATGGAGTGTGCCTACCATTGGTAGGTTGGTCACGCAAAAGAAGACTAACAAGATATTTCAATGATGCTGGAATGTGTGCATTCATCAATCTTCAAATCTCCAAACTCTGTTAGTGGAGGTATTTTCCTCATCTCTGATTTTATAGTTTGACTTACGCGATGAAGAATTTGTAAATCTGACGTGCCATACCCTAGTTTTTCCTGCTGTTCTTGAGTTTCGTGTGAAAGGAGCATTGTATGAACATAATATTGTTTATTCACCTGCTTCATACATATTCTTGGCTCATTGGGTCTGACTGGTTTTACCAACTCTACAACGTCACCACTTTACCAACTCTACAACGTCACCAAATTTTTACTTATTTTTGTAATCAACAGCCGATCACTGAAATCTTTATTACCTGCGATTTCGCGATATCTTCTGCACACTGTTGTGTAATACTTTCCTGCTTCCTGACCCTTTTCCATTTTAACAAAGAAATTCACTTTCATTTTCCATTGTCGTTACCAAACTTGTGTTGGGTTTTTTCTCTAAATTACGAAACTCGGCCGATACACAGGGGCTGTGATATTTAATTTCGTAGACAATTAAATCCATATCACCAATGCTCGAATGCAGAATTGTATTCCTTTGTAAAGTAGCCTCAATTTTTCTTTCCATGTTGATTGTCACAATCTGACATAGTTTTGTTTTACTGAACGTTCTTGACGAAAGACACATTTATTTATGTCGAACTTACATATACGTAAGTTATGCTTTCGATGGACTGATGATGACATGTTTCGGGGATGATCTCGCTTCGATTTAGTGTATTTATATTTATACCACGTGACGTTTCTCCAACTAGTGTACGATTTATAGCAATTTTTATGCCATCGAATATCATCACTTTGCGCCACACATTAAAATTTGAAGATATGTGGGACAAACTGTCATCCTTTCTCAGAGAAAACTTAAAGCGAATCTTTGAGCATTCTATAAATTTTTGTTTCGATCTTTCTTGCAGCTTTATTCATTTTTTCGGTTTTTCACAAATAATACAGGAATAAATTATAATTCAAAGAGAATTTCTTTGCGATAGTTTTATTCTGGACTCAAGTTCACTGTCGGAACTTATAGTGCTACTTGTATTCATCATTCGAGAATCTAAAAACAGGTGATAATTACTTAATCAATTTTTACACAACCACCATACTCGCAATTACAACAGTTATTAGATGGTAACCGCAGGAGCAGGATATAATATGGTCGGAGAGGGCACAAACGTTAATCGACCTTACGAACGCATAGAATGATAGAATCGAACCTCTGCGTGCGAGCTCTCGAAGCGGGACATCATGTTACATTTTCTTAGGTTTTCATTAAAATACTCACAATAATGTAATTATTACCAAATTAATACTCGATTAACGGCCCTCATCATTTATAAAACATAATTTAAAACATATTTAAAGTTAAGAAACATGCATTTCCGGCGCTGAGATATAAATTCAAGAATCTGGCAGATGGAAGCTGAGATTTTGTAGATTGAGAATGTACAAGAAATTTTTTCGAAAAAACACCTCTAACTACCCAGGAATGAAAAGATCGCGCTATCTATCGGTAGAAAACTAAACTTTATCATCGGCCGGCCTGCAATCTCAGAAGTTATTCTAATAGGTGGTAGGCATGTATACTCCATGCCAGCCGGGAGGTACCACCACCCTTACCATGGGCTCCTTAATATTGGGTCTCCGATTTTCTGAGCTCGGTAAGGGCTGCCGGTTACCTTTTCCATCATCCTTAATCTATTCTCATCCTTATTCTTCCTTCTGCCCTCACTGTCTTCCTATCGGATTAAAAGTCCCAAATTAAAAATAAGATGGCTGTGGTTTCTGGGTTATAAATTCCGGACGTAAAATCCTGCCCCACTCGGATGTCCGGGAGGCAGGGCCCAAGCGACCTCGGTCATCGAAAGTATCAACTTTCTGATTCACTACTGCAACATCCGCGGTATCAGGTCTAATCTTAATGCTATTCACCAACATCTTGAACAATTACAACCTGATATATTGTTTCTATCTGAAACACAAGTCTCCTCTGAAAGCTCCGAGTCACCCGACTTGCAATTTCCTCAATACCATCTTCACTCTAACTTTCGATATAAAGGAGGCGTATGTGCGTACATCAAGGACAGAATTGCTTGCAAGAGGGTTTCTTCCTTAGAAAATAAAAATTTTGACGTGATTTGGTTTAAACATTCTGGTCCTAATTTTGTGAAATTCTACTGTTGCATTTATAGGTCTCCTAATGACAGCAACTTTCAAGACTTCTTCGATTACCTTAGTATGAAAGTTGACTATCTCCTGTCTCAGTTTCCATCTTGCGATATCTCATTTGTAGGCGATTTCAATGTTCATAACTCTAATTGGCTTCAATTTTCATCTACTACAAATCCCGCTGGTCATAGTGCAGAAACATTTGCTATTTCATGTGATCTCACACAAATGATTTCTGAACCCACAAGAATCCCTGATAACCCTAACCATACTCCACATCTTCTAGATCTCTTTCTTACATCAAACCCTCTTGTTTATAAAACTTCCGTTCTTTCGCCTTTAGGTCTTTCCGACCATTGTCTAATAAAAATCATTTCTACTGTACCTAATTCCACTGTTGTTCGCAAAACCGATAGAACCTTGTGGTGTTTTAAGTCAGCTCGATGGAGTGATTTACGGGATTTCTTTGCAACCTTTCCATGGCGTGAATATTGTTTTAAGTCGTCCTCTTCTTCGGACATCGCTCTTTCAGTATCTGAAGTCATCCTCATGGGAATGGAGTTGTACATTCCGAAAAAACAGTACCGTGTAGGTCATTCACGTTCCCAACCCTGGTTCAATAAGGCTTGTTCTGATGCAATATCTTTAAAAAATAAATGTTACATTAAATGGAAATCTAATAAATCGGTTGACAGTCATGTAGAATACGTTGGTGCTAGAAATATCTGCAAAAGTGTCATCACTAAAACTAAAAAGTTGTTCGAACAACGAAAATGCAATGAACTAGCTACATCTCCTTTAGGCAGTCGTAAATTTTGGTCTTTAGCAAAAGCCATTAGTAAAAACTTTCGAACATCTTCATTTCCCCCCCTGACATCTATTGACGGATCGGTAGTGGCTGATTCTGTAGACAAAGCCAACGTTTTTGTGGATTTGTTTGCATCAAACTCGTGTCTCAATGATTCTGGAAAAGTCATCAGTAGGCTTGCTCTCAATAAGGCGACTGGCCCAGACGGTATCCCAGCTATTGTCTTAAAGAAATGTTCCCCCGAACTAGTACCAGCCGTATCTAAGCTCTATACGATCTCTATATCTTCTGGGGAATTCCCTTCATCATGGAAGTTAGCAAATGTTCAACCTATTCCCAAAAAAGGTGATAAGACCGATCCCTCAAATTACAGACCAATTGCCATCACTTCCATTTTGTCTAAAATCATGGAAAAAGCCATCAATCAGCAACTGCTCACGTTCCTTGAAACTAACAAACTCCTTAGTGACCACCAATATGGGTTTAGGCAAAGTCGTTCAACAGGCGATCTTCTTTCATATATGACCCAAGTTTGGAACAATACAGTAGAGCAGTCCGGTGAAACAGTTGTAGTCGCTTTAGATATCTCGAAGGCATTTGACCAAGTTTGGCATAAGTGTTTACTTGCCAAACTCACCTCGTTTGGGTTAAATGATACGCTCATCAACTGGGTTTCTAGTTTCCTTGATAAAAGACGAATACGTGTCGTAGTTGATGGCTTTTTTCAAAAGAAGTTAGCATTAACGCAGGCGTACCACAGGGATCCGTTATAGCGCCTACACTTTTCTGCTGTACATAAACGACCTTATTTCTTCAACAACTAACCCCATCCATTGCTTTGCTGACGATAGCACTCTTCACTGTAGTTCATCTCAGTCTACTCATAGTGATAATCCACCTTCTATGTCAAATCAAGAAATTAAAGCTGAAATGGCAAATTCAATCAACAAAGACATTCAACGTATTCTCGAATGGGGAAGCAATAATCTAGTTAAATTTAATGCTAACAAAACTCAGTGTTGCCTTATGTCCGCCAAAAAAGATCGATCATTTCCTGTTATAAGTATGAATGGCTCAGTTCTTAAGTTTTCAGACTCTATTACTCTGTTGGGTATGACTGTATCTTCAAATCTCTCATGGGTTGACCATCTTCTGTCAGCTACCAAAACAGCTGCTCGTAAAATAGGCTTTTGTACAGATCTAAGCAGTACTTTACCTCTCGACAACTCCTTCTGCTGTATAAGGCCCAAATTCGGCCTCATCTGGAATATAATTCTCACCTTTGGGTTAGTGCTCCCCAATACGCTCTCGATATCGTTGATCGTATTCAAAAGAGAGCGATTAGGCTTATAAATGACCCGTCCTTAACTTCTCACATACAGTCCCTTGAGCATAGAAGGATGGTTTCAGTTCTTTCTTTGTATTATCGTTATTACAACGGCTATTGTGCTGGTGAATTACATTCTTTGATACCATCTCCGGCTATCTTTGCGAGAAACACTCGGTTCGCTCATTCACATCATCAGTATGCAGTACAAATCTCCACTTGTCGTACCAAACGGGCGCAATCCACATTTTTCTACACGGCTTCTAAACTCTGGAATGATCTCCCTAGTTCCTGTTTTCCTCTCACTTATGATATGAGAAAATTTAAGGTAGCTGTTCATAGGCATCTATTGGCAATTCATTATCCCTCTATCCATCCTCCTAAGTGTTCCTGAGTGCTTTAGCACGATAGGCCTTATTTAGCCTGTTCAGGTCCACAATCATAAAAAAAAAAAAGTTTGGCGCCATATAGCGAGCTGTGTACCTGACATTGTTTTTGTAGTGCTTCTAATGTAACTTTTTCACCATCTTATTTAGTGAATATTCTCCAAGCAGATAGCGGTAAGTGTTTCACCTTTTGTAGACATTTATACCATATTCTTAGAAAGGCTTTCCTATAATTTCGACGTAGAACTATTGTTCCTTAGAAAAGTGCGGTTAGAAAAATAAAACGATACGCTGTTGCCTGTATTGAACCGATTCCGGTTTCTTATATTGAGCCGGTTCAATTTATGATACATATTTCAGGAGGTGTCCAAGGGGCAAGTATGGACTTTGAACAGAAGCTGACATAGCTCTGGCTACCAACGCATACATAGAAGACGTAGTAGGTTTGAACGAATGTGTTCGAAGGTACAATATCAAAATTCCACCTTCTCAAGCATGTGAGAGGCACTAACAAACAAGCCAACGACAATGTAAAAAAACTGGGAACCAAGTGTGTTTGTTTATCCGAAACTGAAAAAACTCAAGTAAAATATATTGTTCGCTTTGAAGAAACGCTTTATTGATTTACCATAACAGATATACGGCGACTATCTTTTTAGCTGGCTGAAAAGCACAAATGCGTAGATACGCAGAACTATCAGTTCGCCAACCGGAGTCCACATCACTTGCCAGAGCTCTAGGTTTTAAGAAACCAAAAGTTATGCAGTTTTTTGATATTCTAGAAACCCTTGTTTACATATATCAAATTAGGGCAAATACAATATTCAATGTCAATAAATCCGGTTACACAACCGTCCAAAAGAAAATGCAAAAGGTTGTATCGCGAAAAAGAAAATGGTAAGTTAGTGGAATCGCCAGTAGAAAAGAGGCCACTATGGTTTGTTGTTCACCCATGCTCATATCTAGTAGGAAACGTTATGCACCAGAACCTGCACGAGGTGCTCCATGAAGTGGTTAAATCAAGTCAAGACAAGCCTGTCATTATGTTACTAAGTGGACATTGAAGGCATATCAAGAATCTGGATGCCCTGGAGTTTGCTCATCAACACCATATCCATCTTTACAATTACCTAGTCATACGACGTACCGGTTACAGCCACTCGACGTCGGATTTTTAATCCTATGCAACATTATTATATTCAGGAACAAGATTCATGGTTACTGGCTCACGTAGGACAGCCGATAACGGGCATCTATTTGTTCCCTCAACTGTTGTAAAACCGCCAGATGAAAGTCAAGAAGATGGTGTTAGCCTGCCAGAACCCAATAACATTGAACGTGCTGTAGGTTCTACTTCGCCTCATTAACCTAGTTCAAGCTGCACCTCTCAATCAGATACTACCTCTCCATGTAAGCCAGGAGTTGCTAGCCATTCCAACAGGGTACTGGGAGAAATTACTCCAGAAAAACTGAATCAAAGCCGGACTGAATTCGCACCTGTCCCTGGAACAACCAAGGTTGTTCAAAAACGGAAGAATACAAGAACTGTTGTTGGAGTAGAGCTTACTAGTACGCCTTACACAAAAAAGACCTTCACGAAAACAAGAGGAAGTAAACGTAAACCAAAAGTGCCGAAACGAGATAAATTAGCCCTGGAAATAGCAAGTGTTTCAGAAACCAGAAATAAGAACCATAAAACAAAAACGCATGTCAGCGACCAGACACCCGAATCGACCGACACAGATGATGAGAAAAGCAATGAAGAGCTGTGTGTGTACAGCAGTGAGAGTTACCTCAACTCCAAATCAAACGAAGTTTTGGTTCGGTGCCAAAGGTGTTTAAAATGGGCACATGAGCAGTGTGCGGGAGTTGAACAAGACGCCGAGAACTTTATTTGTGATTTCTGCTCACAAATTTTCTAATTTGAGTTGAGGCATTCATTCTTCCACCTTAGAATTATTGTTCTCTTCGTCAGGTTTAAACGTAAAAATTTGTCCTTATCTTGCGTAAAATATTTCTTGTTTCGTTGCTCTCTTAATAATCTGTTTCTGTGTTACCCATATCGTTTAAGAGACAAAATAAAATAGTTTTTGTACGATAAGGGTGTCTTTTAATAATAAATTCAATTTAGGAACCAGATGGTTCGATTAAAGAGACCGATAACCTAAATTGAACTTTTACAGTTAAATATTTAAACATTAATTATGTACTGAAATGTTTTTTCACGGACATTTTATTTACTACTCACAGAATCTTAATATGGTACAAAGTTTGTATCAAAATTTTAATATAAAACATTTGCTTATTTTTTCAAGTTATAGTGATTTTTCCAAAAGTGGTTCAATATAGGTAACTCTCCCCTATTTATAATTACAAGCTACAGAACAGAACTAGACTATAATCTAGCTATGCGCATAAAACACCTTGCTCAAATCAGAACTAGTTCAACTCTAACACCAGCGCTGAGACAGACTATTGAACTAATTTACAGTATTTCTGCATCAAATGGAATTGCGTTTCGAAACATAGGCTATTTTGTATTTGATCTCTTAAATATTAACCTGCATTAGTTCTGCCACAAAATTCGCGATGTTCAGAAGTACATATAGGCTATAACAAGTTAAATTGCCCAAAAATGGACTTGGACTAGTTCTGCATTCAAGGGTCGATACACAAATTCATTTTCTTTTGTAAAAGTACGTGGGTTATTTTTATCACACAGCAGTTTTCAGAGATGATCGGGTGAGATAAAGGCTATGTAGTAATGTAAAAATCTTATATGAGGCAAACATGGCACATAGGAGAACAGAACAAAACAACGAAAACATGGCAGGTGCTCATTGCATCACACAATCTTAGCCTGTTCTGGAATACTATAGTAAAAAAAAAACACCATGGACAGTTTTCTCAAATTTTCTTGTCAAGGGGTGAAATAATCAGAACGAAAATTTAAAAATAGAATTTTAATTTAAATTAACAAAATTTTAATGTAATTGATGAAGGTGTTAAATATGAGTAATATCACCTTACCCTTCTAATGTATTTTATAACAAAGATCATCTGTAAATAATGGCCATCAGCATCGGTAAAAAGCGTAGACATGGTTTAAAGTTATGTAATTAAATAAATACGTGAGGGTAAACAATAGCCATTTTCGGTTAAGGTTTGCCACAATTTAAGTTCATAACAGCCATAACTATCAAGAATTGGTCCGTAGGCATATGGAAAAACGTATATAAACATTTCTACTCCAGTAGCAAATGCATATAAAATGTGTAAACCTCTGTTAAGATATTTTTGAACCGCACCGTTTGAAATCTCACCCTCTAATTTACTATACCCTAAACATTTTGTAGCGTGCTTTGCAAGTCTTGTAACAACTTAGACTTTTAATTAAGTTTTAAACCACTGCAGTAAACAGAATAATAACATACGTTGTTATATACGGAATGTGCGTTTATAATTTGGGGGGTTACATACGACAACGTTTTATAAGTGTTGCGTTTTATGAAACAGAGATCGAAAGTCATTATTATACGGTCCGCTTGAACGAAGGAAGTAACGCGAATGAATGAAAAGCACGGAAAATACAGAAATCCGTTATTTGATTTGTCAGATTGAACTATGCATAAAATTTCAGTTTGAGTTAATCGAGACTGAAGAAATATTTGAAGGAACTCCAGCTTTTTTTTCTTTTGAAGTAGTAACAAAAATAATGCTTTAAACCTGAAAATGTACTTGAACGATACTAGTAATGACGGGCGTCCTACAAATTATCAGTCTTTTCATTTGCATTAGACAGAGATGAAAGGAAAATATGAAAATCGAATACGGAAATCTTGAAATGACAGGCACATGTGTTGGTACTATTAAATTAAATTTCTTTTCCTCTGCGAAAAGAATGGTTCAAATTTCTAAAAGTCGAATTATCTACTTTACATTCATTTTAAATTTAGAATAAGGGAGGAAAACTTTGAACGTTTTTAATATTTAATTCTATTTGATTTACGATTGTAGTCTTGTTCACAATGAAGAAGTAGCGCCTGATGAGCGGCGCATATGGAGAGGCCAGTCATATGACGGAAAGCGCTAACTCGTTGCTAATGCGGAAACAATGGATCCAGAGTTCGCCATGAATTCTCTTTCAAGAAAATTACTTTTTCATTTTATCTAGCGCTTCCCGGGGATATACTGGCCGTGCGTTAAAACCGCACGTTTACTATGGAGGCCAGTGAATCTGTGGCTACGAAACCCATATGTTATTGTACAAGTGTCCTCGCGGCTGGCTAACTCTGAATACTATTTAATGATGATTTAACACACCCGAAGAACCACGTAGGGATCGCGTACACCAGTAGCAACCGAACCATCTCAGAAGCTAAACTTTATGTCAACAATCGTAAAGATTATTATTAAAATATTTAAATGATGCATAGCTTATAACGATGATGTTCGTGCACCTGCTCATATTTTCTTCTTATAAACAACTTCTTAAATCAAACTTAATAAGGACTATGAACCGACGGAATAGTTCCGACTACAATCATCACCGTTTAATAATTATCAATAATACATTCTTTGTATTCATTTCGGAAGTCTGAAAAAATATACGGCGTTTTAACAACATAATTACTGAAAAAATATCACAAACAAGTGCGACTTGTGTTGTTATAGGGGTTCTTAAGATAATTGTTGCCAAATAAAATGTCAATTGTATTTATCAAAACGAGGGAAGGAGTGCATCAAAACTTTTACCGTGAACATAACGTTGACCGTAGATATTACGAACCTTCTGTTGTGGACTTTTAAAACCCGGTTTTCGTTTTATATTAAAACGTCCGTTCTATAAAGAGTTAAAACTGTGTTAATTATATCATTGTATTTAACAGCTTCTACTTTTATATTGGTTAAATGAATAATTAGATTTATTTGTTATAAAATGCAAAGTAAACTCAATATCTACTTAATTAAAATACCTATCCTTTGGGTTTGGGGAAGGTCGCCTATGATGGCATACTTAACTTTAATAGTGAATAGTGTTTTTGTTTAAAAAGTTATAATTATACCGTGATTGGAAATAGATATAATAGAATACAGTAACTAACATTAAATTATAACATTTAGATTTCTAGCCCAATTTTTAGAGAAAAAAAATTTTTTTTTAACCTCGATATGCCATCATAGGCAACACCCGCACCTTTGATGACATACCTTATAAAAATGTTAAAATGGCAGTAAACCTCGGTACTTAAAACTTTATTTTCTTATAAAAATATGAAGTATAACAGTATAAAGCATAAAACTATGAAGTAGGGTAATTCCGGGAGAGATGACTCAGCGGGAGAGATGACTTACTTCGGAATTTCAGTGATCGCGGCAACCCCGCTTAGTAACACTTTTCAGTTTACTAACTCATGTTGTGTTGAACGCCGTGCAGTGATTTGGCGGATTTTTATCATCAAATAAACAATTTATTGACGTTATTAATTTCGAACACCTACGAAAATTTTCTTAAGGTAAGTGGGCATTGCCGTTTTTTCCTATTTCGCGATAATATGTTGGCCACTATACTTTTTGTGATAACATTAGACATTTAAGGTTATGCATATGCAGTTGGCGTTCTTTCCTGAGTGACATTTATGAATTACAAAGCGAGTCATCTCTCCCGTATACTCCGGGTTAGTTGACTCGACATCGACTCGGGAGAGATGACTCAGTTGACTTTGCTTAGTTCTGCGAATACTTACTTAGTCCGTTTTTTATTTTTAGCTATGCCAACCTAGTACATAAGAAAAGGCATTTGCAGTCGAGGTTTATGGACGGAAGTACAGCTTCAATCAGCAGTGGATACAGTAAATCGCGGTGAAATGGGAGTTAATGCTGCTGCTAGACATTTCGAAATTTCACAGCCTACGTTGAAACGAAGGATGAAAAAGGGCCATTTCAAAAAATCTGCACTGGGTCCATCCAGCTTTCTTGGAGAAGAAAGTGAAATGAAAATTAAAAACCACATACTCACGTTGCAGAAAGCCGGTTTTGCACCAAGCATGAAAGGCGTTAGAGAAATCGCTTACCGACTGGCAGAAGAATTAAGTCTGAAGCATCCATTTTGCAAAAAGCTGGAACTGGCGGGTTCAGACTGGTTACATAGTTTTTTAAGGAGAAATCCCGATTTAAGTGTTCGGAAGTCAGAGGGCGTCTCTTTAGCCAGAGCTCAAGGGTTAAACAGAAAAGACGTCCAAGGTTATTTCCAACTGCTAGAATGAACACTTTTAGAAAATGATCTAATGAACAAACCAGACCACTTATTTAACATGGACGAAACTGGGCTTCAACTAAATAACAAGACAGGTACTGTTATTGCAAAAAGGGGCTCAAAAAATGTCGCTTCCGTCACTTCATATGAAAGAGGTGAGACAATCACCGCGATTTGTTGCTGTAATGCTGAAGGGAACTTTTTACCTCCTTGTTGCATATTCAAGGGAAAGAATAAGAAACAAGAATTTGAAATGGACATGCCACCTGGATCAAAGGTATTCATGAATGAAAAGTCAGCCTACATCAACACAGACATACTTTTAAACTGGTTAAAAAACCACTTCGTTCCGCGGAAACCACCTGGTAAAGTGATTCTTATTTTAGATGGTCACTCGTGTCATTGCAACTCCGTTGAAATGCTTGAATATTGCGAACGTAATGAAATTATGCTGCTCTGTTTACCTAGCCACACTACGCAGTTCTTGCAGCCTCTCGACCGATCTTTTTTAAAATCATATTTCAATGCTGCGTGCAACCTATTTATTAAAACCAACCCTACAAAAAAAATTAGTCACCTGATTTTTGGAAAGCTGCTAACAGACTCATGGTCGAAATCAGCAAGTGCGCAGAATGGAACATAGGGATTTAGAGCCTGCGGTATTTATCCTTTTAACCCAAATGCAACCCCGGATTACGCATATCTTGAGATAACACTATTGCAAGCGAGAGATGAAAATGCGGTCAATAATGCAAATAGTTCCCCAACACAGCAACCCGGATCTGCAGCAACGACCAGGAAACAATCTCGCAGCAGTCCAACAAAGACTGTCCCTACACTTCCTAAAATCACACCTAGTAAAATTTTGGGCAATATTTCCCCTGTACCTTCCACATCAGGATTAGCGACGGTAAGAAAACGTTCAAAACAAATGGCTTCAATCTTAACTAGTCCAGAAAATATAGTTAAGCGGAAAGAAGTTTTGGAAAAAGCAAATATAAAGGAGGAGAAAAAGAAAATCAGACAAGAAAAGAAGACAGCGAGCGAAAAGAAGGAAGTTATCAGACAAGAAAAGAAGAAAGCGAGTGAAGAGAAGGATGCTTTTGGCCAAAAGAAAAGAAAGAAGACGTGCGTTTCTTCTTCTTCATCTGAAGAACTCGATACAGAAGTTGAATACAAGGATTCTAGTGAAAATTTTACAGAGGAAGACGAACTGAGTGCGCAGGGTGCGGTGAGAGTACAATTCTACGTCCAAAAAAGAGGATTGGATTAAGTGTGTTCATTGCTTTAATTGGTTCCACGAGAATTGCTCAAAATACCCCAATTTTTGTGATAGATGTGGAAAAATTTTGTCCAAAAAGCGGAATTAGTATGTGAGTCATGTCACCCTGGTATGTAAGTCATCTCACCCACACATACTGGGTGAGATGACTTTTTACAATATTTTGAATTATGCTTTTTTGTTAGTTTTTGGAGTTCATATTAATTGTGTTCTTTATTATTTCTGATTTTCAATATAATGGACTATACCTTGACATTTTTGTTTAATTTTTTCCTCTCATATTTATGTGAATTTATTCTCCCGGAACTACCCTACCAATAAAAGTATAAAATACAAAAGCATAAAAAACATAATCAAAATATGGGTTAGTTACACAATTCGCAAACAAATGTCTTAACTTTCCTATCTACACCAGCGCATTCATTATGACACCAGGCTTTGCACTCTTGACAACTAATCCAGAGTTGTTTGGAACGTGATCGTGAAAAGAGTTCATTGCAATATAAGCAAGCAACATCTGACTCATCTTCTTCCACTTATTCAAAGGGATCCTCTACACTGTCATCACTTTCATCCTGTAATGGGATAATTTTTTTCTTTGCCTTGCCAACTTTTTCCTTTCTTTTTCAGCTAGTTCCTCTGCTTTTTGTTTCAGTTCCAGAATATTAGAGGTTGTATTAAAAAAAAACAGTTTTTCCACGTCTTCGTTTTTTTATGGGTACAGGTTTGGAAACTACAGGAATGGGTGATAACTCAGAAATACTGTATTTAAGTTTTTTTTTAAATAGACTGACCTGCATCAGTTAAATCCTCTTGCCGAATTTGTTTACGTTCGAGAATAGGTGAAGGGTATTCTGATAATGAAGGCGGTGTGTTATGCTCAGGCTCGAGGACTGGCTCCTGTAACGGTTTATCGGTCGTTAACGCAGGCGCAAACATCCATTCCTCAAAAATATCCGAATTGAATGGGCTTATTCCTGTCTTCTGAAATTAATGGCATTTGCCGGTGTGGCACTTTTAAAAAAGCATTCTTAAAAAGACTAGCTATTTGAAAGTCCGTTACAATTCTGCCTGGATTCTGTCTAAGCCATGTCTGTATCTCTTGATTGAAATAAGTTGAAATAAGTTGAACTCGATAATTGCAATGTGCAGAGAAACAAAACATTACAATCCCCTTACTTTTTGCATATTCCAAGACTTCTAGGGTTTTGTGGCTACCATAACCGTCCAACAGCAATAAAATTTTATTGTCAGAAGAAGCCTTAGTATGGTGCACCAAATGTTGCAACCATTTCAAAAAAATTTCTCCAGTCATCCATCCTTTTTCTTGACAAAAAGCTTTGCTCTCTGGTGGTGCACTATGCATTAATTCGTTTTTAAGTCTCTTTCTACCAAAAATAAAAACTGGGGGTGTAAAAGTTCCAATTGCATTCATTGCGCACACCACCGTTGTATGCTTTCCTCGTTCGGCACTGCTAAGGGTTCGAACCTGTTTACGCCCCTTAGTGGCAAAAGTTTTTGACGGTCTTTTTTGCACGGTATTTAAACCGCTCTCATCAGCGTTCTACACATTTTCAGTTATACTGACGTAAAATAGCTTCCAGTTCTGTAAAATAAGCCTTAACATTGCTTTGGTTAAAAGCCTGGGCTCTAGCATAAGAAGTATTTTTTGGAACCCTCAGAGATATCCTTGGGTTCCTCTTCAAAAACCCGCTAATCCACTTTTTTCCCACCATCATTGTATTCTTATTAAAAGTGTTTTTAATGTTATTTTTTACAGCTATTTCGTAGACAAGCTTTCTCACATCTTTTGTGGTTAAACCAAAAAATCTGGTCTCCATATCTATAATATGATCCACAAGACTTGTTTCTATTTCTGGAGACAAAACTGTTCTACGACCGCCTAAATCTCCCTTTAAACTGTTATCCATCTCAAATCTCCTACGTAATGTGGTAGCTGGAACTCCATAAGTGTTTGCAGCTAATTGCCACCCCTTTTTTTTTTCTTTAATCGCATTTATTGCATGCCGCATAGCTACTTCATCCCATTTCTGTCGCTGTTTTGTGTTTACCATGTTGTTGTCAACTACATAATAAAATACTGTTTTATATTTGTTAAAATAATTTAAATTTATTTAAAACATTCCGCAATTAGTAGTTCCTAAGATGACATACCTATGCCATCAATGGAAACACTTAGATATGCCATCATAAGAAACATGCAGTGTTATGATGTAATCGCAAAAAAATTACTTCAACAAACACACAACCTTGAACTGAATACAGCATCATATGAACAACGTTTATTTACTTTACACATACAAATAGCACGTTTAAATGTGATATATGAAAATTAAAATTTTACGAATATATACATGTATACTATTACCTCGCCACTTACCAAAATTTTAATTAATTTGGAGAATTAACGAAAAGTATTCCGGTGGCACTAAACTTCACTCTAGATGTCAAAACACATAACTACGCATGTACAAATACCAATTTAGCGCACTGTCCTTACACTGTTTAAAAATACAGGGGTATGCCATCATTGGCACTATGCCATCATAGGCGGCCTTCCGCTATTTAAATCGTGTATTGTTCTATTTATATTGTATATAAATTTATACGTTTCGATAACAATTACAATTATCGTCCTCAGTAAATGGTAATGTCTTTAAGAATTAATTGAAATGTTACAAATTAAGATGAAAACGTAAACATACGCCTACTATTAATATAACAGTTTGATAAACGTATAAACCAACTATGGAATTTAATTTTAGTAAAGAATAACTAGATCCCTAATGAATTAAATATTATTAAACTGCCTTGATGATTACAAATCAGAACATCCTCTAACAACAATTTAACAAAATGTAATCGAATTATGATGTTAGTGTAAAGTTGTGAAAAACTTTAATTTGAAATAGATGAAGGCATTCTCAAATAGAAACTTAACACACCAATTAAAGAACTAGTCAAATCTAACATAGAAATAGTTTTTGGTTAATAATTGTAATTGTTATTGTACACTGAAACACAATGCACTACAATTAATGTGATTTTTAATTTTAACTACGTATGTTAAATTATTATAGCTGTAGCAACCTAGAGTTGAAATACTTTCAGAACAACACAGTGCGCACAAACCAATATTGGTCACAATTCGACAATTTGCCGTCGCGTGCGCAATTCATAGGCGTAGAAATTTTAAGTAGTTTATTTACATTTTGGTGCACGCTTGAGTTATAGGTTATATTTCTGACTTTTACATTTTCTTTTAATAAACGGTTCTTTTCAGAGCTCTTTTGACCCTTCGTGTATATTTTGGTAAGTTTGCAATATCTGTGCTTTAAGCGTAATTTACAAGTATGTTTTTTGTCTTTTTATAGTCATCAAACAATGGCAAACAAATCGAAACAGATCGGCGTTCGTGGAAAGATTCTGCATAGTCAAGCTCGAGAAATTGTTGCAAACGTCATAGAAGTCATGACAAAAGAAGCCAAGGAGGGAGTGACAATCCCTTTGTCAAACTTTAAGGAGAGAATTTTAGCTGCTACGAATATAGGTGAATTCACTTATCGTAAAGTTATATCAGATATGAAGGAAATTTTCCAAGGCAAAGCAACAAAGTTTTCTTCGCCTAGAAAAAATAAAAACAGACCAATCCCTAAAAGTAATTTGTATCAGGGGGAATTGGAGCAGATAAAATCCATTATACATAATTTTTATATTATTGAAAACAGAGTGCCTACGTTAAAAGGTAATGAAACAATTTTTACATGGTAAATATAATTACATTTACATTAACAGGTATCCACAATAAAATTCTGCAAAGGAGTATTCATTTTAAAGGTGGACTTTCGACTTTGGAAAAGATTATTAAAAAATTGGGTTTTCGATAAGTCATATAACTATTTGTGACATTCACTCATATTAACTTATTGCATAAATTTGTAGATGGTGCAACACTGTTGATAAAAGGAAGGTTCTGATGGAATCATATGACATACGCTTAAAGTGTATCCAATATTCACGTCAACTGCAGCAATGCATTCAAGATAAGAGACCAATTATTTTTACAGATGAGTCCTATATCAACAGTTGTCATACAAACCCAAAAAAGTGGAAAGATAATTCTACTCTGGGTTTTAAAAAACCTATTGGCAAAGGTCCACTTGTTATCATGGTACATGCTGGTGGATCTGAAGGTTTTGTTAATAATGCACTACTTATGTTCAAATCAGGTACGAGATCATTGTCATAATTGTAGTCTAAAACTAAATCTTATTAATTATAGGAAGTACATCAGGAGATTACCACAACGATATGAACCATACAAATTTTATGCAGTGGGTACAGAAGCAGCTGTTGCCGAATATACC
Organism: Vesta saturnalis; assembly: GCA_036346205.1. NCBI lineage: Eukaryota > Metazoa > Arthropoda > Insecta > Coleoptera > Lampyridae > Vesta > Vesta saturnalis. Next base: position 4,473,297 of record JARFJB010000472.1, read on the forward strand.
AAAGCGAGCTGCACTTGTCATCGATAATGCATCATATCACAATATGGTAATAAATAAAGATCCAACATCCATGACCAAAAAGGACGATATGATTATGTGGCTTCGTCAACATTCAATTATGCATGATCCTCTTTCAACAAAACCTGTGTTGTATGCAATAATCAAGGAGCATAAGTCAAAGTGCAAACAGTATATTTTAGATACTGAATTAGCAAAACATGACCATATAGTGCTTAGACTTCCTCCGTATCATCCAGAACTAAACCCAATTGAGAAAATATGGGCTGCAGTGAAGCAGTACGTTGCATCTAGAAATACTACCTTTAAATTAAAGGATGTAATAAAATTAGCAGAAGAAAAATTTGCCACGATAACTCCTGAAGATTGGGCAAACATATGTACACGTTGATAAAGTAGTTGAAGAATACAAGTACAAAGAACACATGTTTGACAAATTATATGATGATTTTAGATTCGTTGTGAATACAGGCGATTCAGATGAATCTACTGAATAATCTTCCGATGATGAAGACGAGGGGGATCTTGGAATTTCTCTATTGCCTAACTCTGACCTACAACAAGCAGGACCGTGTTCAGTTCCCACAATGAAACACACCTTATATCGTGATCTATTTAATGTTTTGTGAATTTTATAAAACTAAGGTGAATTTAAATCCTAAAACAAAATCTATCATTTCTTAATTGTTTTTGTATGTATTTATGATAACCTACTTACCAGAATTTTACATTAGGTATACTAAAAATAAACTTTAGCAATTGTAATTTCCTATGATTAGATTTTTGTCATAAGTTGTTTTGTGGCATAATTTTAGTGAAAGATTTAATTATAATTCTCAATTCATTTTTGTGAGTTAGCTTTTATATTTCTGTAAATATTTACGTGTTCATTTTATATTCTGTTTGTGAATAAATACATTTAAAAAAAATTTTAAAATAATTTACTCCTAAACCAAAGTAATAAGTAATCGCATTCAAACTAATAAAAATCTGGTTCCTTTACTACTTGTGTTATTAATTTGAAAGCTTTTGTTATACACATCCACGTTTTAATTAATGTGAATTCGTTTACATAGTTTTTTCTAAAATACAATATGCTTTTTTGGGGGCGTTTTAAATAGTATATTTAGTTTATTAAGTTTCAACACATTCGACATACTATTAAACTGTCCCTCAAAGAGCCGGTTATTAAGGTTTTCTTTCATGCTTTGCGGATACATGTATCATTTTACAGTAGTTTAGGATAAATTATAAGATTGTACTTTTGTATAGATCATTTTGTTATTCTGTAAATAAAGTTATTCAGCAGACATTGTTGGTGACAAGTATTCAAGGAGCTCCAAAACAAAACTGCGCCTATTTGTAATCGTGTAAACTAAGCTATAATTGCTAAATTTCACAAAACACAGTCTTATATAAATTATCGCTTGGTTTAACTTCAATTTGTAACATTTCTGTTTAACCCCATAACCCATTTATGAAATTTTCGTGCAACGCCACTGGCAAACCAGCTGATTTTCGCGCAGCTTTTTATGACTCATTGTGTTGTTCTGAAACTATTTCTACTCTAACATATCTAATTGGTAAAGCATTTACATCAAGGTCTAGGAGAAAACACAGCAAAAAAAACTAGACACACCAAAAGCTAAAATTAACCCTGTATTGTCACATCATCTTAAAGTGTTTAAAAAAAGTTTCCTTCTAAAAGTAATCAACTACTATATTTTGAAGAGTATATAATGGTTAGAAATACATTTTTTGTTATAGTTTTTTTCAAAAAATGTATGTAGGGTAAGGTGGGGAAAGTGTGACCCCAAAATTGATAAACCCATCTTAGTTTGACATTATTGATAGTTAAATTTTGCAGATAAACCATACATCTCAGCAATGAGTAGTAACTAGTAGCATACACTATGGTTTTGAAGTATATGGCCCCAAAAAAAAATTGCGTTACTGTGGTACATTATATTTTACACTATGATGACACTGTGTCGCTCTTGCCCCACATTTTGGGGCAAGTGCGACAGACATGCATATTATCGTAACCGTTTATACCAGAAACATTCTGGGGCAAGTGGAACTAAAGTTAAAATGTACTGAAAACTTTGTACTTTTGAAAATTTTGGTAAGGAACGTGATTCTAAAGTTACATAACAATATGTTATACATAGCTAAATAATGACTACTATTGGAACAACCAAAATATGCTTTATTCTTTAAAAAACAAAAACCTTTCACTCCACATTTAGAAACAAGCATATAAACTTCACTTATGATAATGAAAAATGATACTACAGTTATTTATAATTAGGTAAAATAAGATAATATCGAAGCGATTCTTCTTGGAAATTTTACGACCAATATTTGTTCGGTAATGCTCACTTCTGTAATTTCAGCAAGGTAATGGTTTGTACTTTTTTTGCTACAAAACTTGGCTAAAACCCAGTCACCAATTTTTATATCAGATGTGTTTTTTGTTATATCAAGCGGATTCTTCTTATCATCTGAATACAATTCATCTTTGTCGCTTTCTTCATATTCTACTTCTTCATTGCAGTCAGTATCAGATTCAGATGAATCCAAGTTTTTTTTCTTGTTTCTTATGTGATTATGAGCAGACCTTTCTACACCAATAACAATCCCAGATGGTCCTGGTTCTTCGTTAATAATGTCGATGACGGATTCTTTGTTTCTTGGTACCTTGGTTTTCGTTTTGTTTTGTACTTCTTCTAGACGCTTTTTTACATCTTCAGTTGTAACTACTTCTGCCCCAGGTGCAACCCTTTTCCTACCTTTATTCTGAGATAATGATTGGGATTGTCTACAACAGTTCAGAAGAAGAGTTTGAAAGTCTGTGCTACTATTTTTTGATAAAGCAGTGGTAGTTTCCAAATCATTTGGCGGAGCTGTATTGTCATTTCTGTTTTCGGCAGTATTTTCTAAGTGCCCTGGTGTAGCTGTATTGCTAGATCGGCTTTCATTTAATGGTTGTTCAGTTATTGTAGACACATTCGCTCTATCATCGTGTGTCTGTCTTGATTGTGTTATCTTTTGATCGTCCCACCGTTTTAGTGCTTCAGGATTAATTACCTCTCTAGATACAGCATTGGCATTAAACGGTATAGTACCCGCCTTTCTAAATCCTGATTTAATGGTGTTGGGATCTACGTTGGTCCATACTTCACCCACCACTTCGGCAAATAGTTGGTTAGATAGACTTTGTCCCAAGTGTTGTCGTTGCCATTTTACCAACTTTTGGTCCCACTGTGTCTTTACAGCATAAAAAACTGACAGATCAAGAGGCTGCAATAGATAACTGGTATGGGCAGGTAATTTTATAATCGTAATATTATGCTGCATAGCCTGATTAATGATTTCAATGTCAAAATGTGTAGTATGGCCATCAAAGATTACTACAACAGGACTCTCTGGACCTAATTGCGGAATAAAACTTTTAATAAAATAGTTTCGGAAAATTTGATTTTGCATCCAGCCATTATCACTACTGGCATATGTAGTCCCTGGATAATCTTTTCCTTTTCGTCCTACCCATTTGTCCCACACAGATTTGCCTTTATATAAATAATCAAAGGTGCACCTTTTCTTCCATCTGCAGCTGCTGCAAAAAGGACCGTTTTATTATTTTTTCCTGAACTGGCAGTTATTCTTGTGCAGGAGGCACCTTTTTGTCCAACGACTTTTGTACGAGACGGATCAGTACAAAAACTGGTTTCGTCCATGTTACAAACTTGACCAGGTTTATCCTTTAGGTTCAAGTTATCTAGTGTTGTATTTAATAAATCAAAATAGCCATATACAATAAAAGGATCTGTATTCTTTTTCCTTAAATATTCTACTTGCTCTGGTTTCTTTACTGACAAATTGTGTCTCTATTTAAAATTTAGAAACCGGTCTTCGCCTGGTACACCATCTTTAAATGGAGTTTTCCATGCATCTGTAAGAGAAAGTGAAATTTAGGTAGGCATACCCTATAACTACACATGGATTTTTGTTATTTAGTAAATACATGACAATATTAAGAATTCTTACTTTAGGCTGTTAGCTAGCTTTTGTTTCTCCAGCGGTAGCAAAGCAGGTGCACGGCCAAAAGAAGAACTCTTCTGACCCCTTCGTCCTTTAAGGTGATCAGTTAATGTTGATCGTGGTATTTTATAAACTTTACTGGCTCTGAACACTGTTAAGGACCTTAAGCACCTGCTCAAGAGCCCTTTTGAGATCTTCATTTGTGTAGGTACTCCCTCTTTAGTCTTTGTTATGTCCTACGGTATTTTCTTACCATGTTTATGCCACTCACTGCACAGAAAATCAATGGAGTAAGTGCGACGGGGAAAGTGCGATATGGCGCACTAGCCCCTTCAAAAGTGTTGCACTTGCCCCTGACCGGGTTTTTCTTGGGGCAAGTGCGACAACCTTTGTAAAGTGGGGTTGAAAAAAGAAAATATTACGCATATTCACTTAAAGTAGGCTTTTATATCTAAACTTACCTTAAGATACTTTAGAACTCACTTATTTATAGAATTTGCGGCTCTAGTAAAAATAATGTAATATATTGAGTCTCTTTACTAAACAAAAAATATCAGCGCCGTTGTACTTGTTCGCTTACGATACGTCATACGAACTGAATTTTGTTGCAGTGTTGCCAATATGATTTTAAGATATCGTTAGATCACTGCCATTCAGCAGTTTGTATGGGAATACAATAAATTACGAAATTGTGTGGCATTGTTGCTCTTGCCCCAAATATGCACTTACCCCACCTTACCCTGTATTCAAGTATACATTGTACAAATAAATTTCATTTTTAGTATTATGGTTTTATATATGAAATTCTTGAAAGCAATTTCTGTCTGGCACAAAACGAAGGTAGCACAAGCATTTAGTGTACTTCACTTATGTTATTTTATGACATCTGCTGTTTTTACACCTCCCTGTTTTTTTTTTGTCGTATTGAGGACAATCATCTGTTCCATCAGTGCGGTAGCCTATATTTGGACGAAGGAACGAGTCATATTTCTTCTTCTCTCCTGATAGTGATGTAGTGTTTGACGTTTCTTAGGCTTCCCGACCCAACATAGACTCTGAGCGACGTCAGCTTTGAAGTCATACAACTCCGCAGTTATCACATGTGCGTATATATAAGTCCAATCAAGTCCACACCTCCCATAAATTTCTTGTAAATGAGGATGACACTAGGACATTTTACATTTACGTCTTGCTTGCTTTTGCGATCAAACCCCCCTTGATGGTAGTTTTTGGTTAAGCTTCAGAAAACATACTAAATAACGTTACCACCTTATTTCCTAGCCATTTCACTAATTTCAACTGAGTCTTTCCATGAGTTGCGATCCTTTTTGAGTAGCTTTCTGTGCCATCTTTTTTCAGTGCCTTGTCTGACGGCAAACCATTTCCTGGTATTCTATTTGTTCGTACTGTACCCAATTCACAGATGATAAACCAGTTATCGTAGAAAAATAATTTTTATTTTTTGGTATGCGTTCGGCGAGCCGGAGAACAACATTGCTACTGGCGCTTATGTCCTGTAAGTTTTCCGGTTGATTCATGGCACCACAATATACTTCGAATTCGTAAACTATTCCACTTGTGCCTGCTAAGTAAAACAGTTTATGACCCCATTTTTTCGGTTTCTTGGGTTTATACTGCTTTAGCCCATTACGCCCTTTTTTCATCAACGGACAAATGCTGTTCAATTGGAATAGTTATCATAATTTGTTTGATGCTCTCAACGGCTCTTCTTGTTTTGAACGAACGATCGGGCGGATCTACTGGCAAATCAGAATTATCTGCGAAGTGCAGATATTTTTTTATTTCTTCTTACCTACCAGGTAGCATTACTTCCGATACTTGTGGAATTCTGCATGCACTGCTCCAATATCTTCTAGTACATGGCACCAAAATAAGGGACATATAAAATCACATTCAATGAATTGTTCCATTTCTTTAGGAGATGCAGAGAAATTTCGGTCAATACCAGTTTAAGCAGCGTATACGTTGGTTTGGTCCGCAGTGTACTGCAATAACTGTTTATCTACTAGACTGAGGAAATAACGCAATGATGTTTCTACAGTTGTCTTAGGATCTATATGCGAGGCCAAACTGGAACTTTGGAAGGCTCCTGTGTAGATTCTTTCCAGTGTAAGTTCATTTTTTTGGTTTGGTCGTTACTTTACCAGTTTTGGTCAAATTGGCTTGAAGAGTTGCAAGCGGCACTTCGTCTTCTTCACTGTAACTATCGGTTTCTGATGAACTGTAGTCTGATTGTTCTCGCTCATCTTGAGATGTTTCTTCTTCATCACTGCTATCCGAATCTGCGAATACAATAATATTCTGTACAAAGAAACCAATTTGCTGACAAAATCTTTCACAACATACCTTCTAAAAAAACTGGTTTAAAGGTCTCATCTGCTATACTGTCATCGCTACTAAAGTCTTCTTCTCTGCCTACTTCAGGAATCAGGACACGAGAAGTCCCCTGTTTCCCATAAATTATTTTTACATCCATAATACAAGAAAAGTAGTCACACCGCAATAGAACAGTGTATATTTGAATATACAAATACGTCACACGCTTCAAAATACGTCGCGATCGGCACTATCTCACTGTATGCACCATTCCATGTAGATAATACGTAAATTTTACGGTTGAATATTATTATGACCCTAGCTTGAAAACCTTCCCAAATATCAATATGTATGGCGGACACAATAATAATGGTGTTTAGGACTAACAAACGTGACGGTTACTGAGTTAGAATTCGAATAAGACCGACGGAAATAACCGAGTCCTGCCGATTAGACATGTATAACTGTAAATACATTGAGCGATTTTAGCCTAAAACCCATAAGAGGTAACAGCACGGAAAAGAAATATTTGTATATTTAAATATAGCACATGGTACACTTCCTTTCAAAAGTTTCGCGTACACTTTCAAAATCAAGTAACAACAATTTTTCAAAATTTTAACTGTGTGGATGGGTAATTTTGAGATTAGGTTCAAGATGATATTGACAGAATTAACAAAAATTATGATCTGTCCCACAGGACACAAATTATACTGTCTTACATAATAATTATAGATAAAAACCAATGACTTTTACAAATTATTTTGCAGAAATTAGTGATTGCTATAGAAGGTAAGGGAGATTTATTGTTGCTGCATTTTGACTTTTCAAAATTTTAAATGTCAGAGTTGATTAATTACAACCCTGATTTAATACAGCGAAAAATGACTGTACGCGAAACTTTTGAAACAAATGGTACCATAGAGGGTTAAGACGCACCGTTGTGCATTTTTCTAATTATAAGGTACCAAAACCTATTTCAACGGAGGTTTTCTTCTTGTCTATTGAAATTATTACGATGCTTATATCGTTGCAAACGAATGTAATCATGAGATTGTCTTGACAATATTTCCATATTATCAATTTGAACATCATAATTTAAATTATTTAAAGCATGCTTAGCTACCGCTGATTTCTCTGGTTAACCTAATCTACAAAATTTCGTGCGTTGTTTGCGTCTTGTATTAAAGCTAAGTTTTGTGGTTCCAATGTATACTTTACCACCAGAACAAGATAACATTAACACTCCGAAAGGTGACAACGGGTTGGAAACATGTTTAGGTGACCTTAAATATTCTTTAATATTTCTTATATGTTTAGAAACAGTCCTAATGCGATGATTAATTAGAATTTTTTCAATTCTATCTGTAACATTAGTTATAAAATGAAGGGAAGTAGTATCAACATTAAGTATTAATTTTTCTGTATGGTTATGTCTAGTAAGTGTAATAACACTATTAATATATTCAAGTGAATATCCATTAGCTTGTAGTGATTTGGTTAAATATTTATATTCATCTTTCAAAAATTCAGGATCACAAATTTAATTGCACCAATTTCTTTTGACGTGGTTGGTGGTTTAATAATTTATGAAGAGGTCTGTCGGTGTATGTCTAAAAATGGTAAACTTCCATTAGTTTCCTTTCCCATGGTAAACTGAATGCTTGGATGAATACTAAAAATCCGTACAGTGCTTTTTCTCCATGTCTCCAAATAACAAATGTGTCATCTACAGATCTATACCAAACTAAAGGTTCTTTAAGTGTTTCTAGTAAAGATAAAGTTTCAAATCTTACCATGTAAAAATTAGCTACACTAAGACTAACAGGGCTACCGATTACTGCACCATCTAGTTGTTCGTAGAATTTATTACTCCGCTTAAAATAAGTCAAACATGATCATTATTTCACCATCTTCAATTTTCAAATTATATATTTTTTCAAAGAAGTCGGCAGAATTTTTAATATAATGGGTTGCTTTGCTCACATGAGATTGTAACAAAAATATAATATGTTTTGCAAGATAGTATGTAGGAGAACCAATTGCACTAATAAACAATGGATCTTAAAGGAACATTAGGTTTATGGATTTTTTGTAGATCATATAGTTTTTGTGGAAGAGCTTGACAGTTAGTTAGTGTTTTGCTTTATTTCTTGAGGAATATATGATAATTTAATAAGTTCCTTAGTTTTCAAAAGAAACATTTTTGTAGGACCTTTTGGTAGTTCGCGATAAGTCTGTGGTTCCAACAGTTGTTCTGCTTTAATGTTATAGTCGTTCATATTTAATATAACAGTTGCGTTGCCTTTATCATACGGTAATATTATTATATTTTCATTACGTTTAAGACCATATAAAGCATGGCGCTGACGAAAGCACTAGTTGCTCTTTGGATGTGTTGCTTCAGGTAATACGTTAACGGTTTTATATCTAACTTCGTTCGCAGCATCGTAGTAAAGAAGTAATCAATGATAGTAATTGTGCTTTGTGCTTTCTTAATTTTTCAAATTGTCTAATAATGGACAAGTTTCCTCCCAACAAAGGACTTGAATATGAAAATGTAAAATTTCACGCTTATTACACATAATTATAATACTTTTAATCGTGTATTTTCCTATTTATATTTTAAATAAATTTATACCTTTCGATAACATTTGCAGTTATCGTCCTGAGTAAATGGTAATATCTTTAAGAATTCATTGCGATGTTAGAAATTTATGAAAAAAATGAAAACGCAAACATAAGTCTGCTATTAACCCATTTCCTGCCGTCGTCCCCAATTGGGGATCAACTAAATTTTTCAACCTGGCAACATGGCATTTAGCAGTATGCAGTTGTTTTAAGGTTAGACGCCTTCTTAGTACTTTTTTTATAACACGTGTTTACGAAAAGTTCTCGAAAAAAAGTAAATTTACAAGAAATATTGTGCTATTTAAGTGATTTATTAGTGGTAAGTAACATTATTTTTTCGTGTCATACATAAACTCGAATAATTAGTACTATTCTATCAAATTCAATGTACTTTCCATATAAATCTTATTACCTAACTGGTGTTTTCTAAATGTAATATTGATTAGTAAAACTTCTGTGGATTACTTAGAAGACTACAATGTAAAAAAATCGGTGGTACCCAAATGGGAATCACGGTAGATGCAGTGACTGTAAATAATAAAATTGTAATTGTTTGTGTTCCTAACGTATCCATTGAAACTCGTTGATTTATAGGGTGTATGAACAAGCCATTTCGATCCGCGTTGCCAGTTTTATTTTTTTACCTCACTCAAAAAATTATGGTAAAAAATATCGATACAAATTTTCTAATTTTGTTTCCAGTGTCAATATGAGCGGAAAAAAATTTCTAATAATGAAGGAATTGGAAGAATATTGAGAAAATGATTTTGACCCTTCTGATGACGAATATGCAGATGGTCCCATCGACATTGTGGAATTACCACCTGAAACAGTGGATGCTATTTCAGATTTAGAGGAAGGCGTACTGGAAGATACATTCCCTAAAGATGTTCCAGGGGCGATAGAGGTTCATGGCATACCTAGTACTTCAAATGATGAAGTCAGTCCACGGAAAAAAATGAAAAAGGAAAAATATATATCAAGGTGGGAAAGGGAAAGGGCTTCTTTTACGATTTTCCCTAATGGCAAAGATGAGTGTGCACAGCGGAAGCAAAATATGATAAACAATCTAAAGGGTAAAACGCCAGTTCAAGTATTTGAAGAGCTATTTTCTGATGATGTAGTTGAACTGATCGTAAGACAAACTGTAAATTACGCTGTCCAAAATAATCGACACCCGTTTACATTTTCTGCTGATTGTTTGAAAAAATTTTTAAGTATATTACTTTTGACTGGCTATCATTCTCTACCTCAAGAGCAAATGTACTGGTCAGAAGATGAAGACATAAATATTGAAATAATACGGAAATGTATGCCGAAAAACCGTTACATAGAGATAAAACACAAATATACCGCCAATAGATGGAGAAAAAGATAGACTATTCAAGATTCGCCCAATACTGAATATCCTGAATAAGAATTTTCGACAGTTCGGCATTTTCTCTATTGAAGTTGTAGAACATCCAGAACAACATTCTTTCTATTTTGATAACTTCTTTACCAGTTTCGATTTGATCAAAAAATTGAAAGATATGAACATACGAGCAACAGGAACTGTGAGGTCGAACAGAATGAATAAGTGTCCCAAAAAAAAATGATAATGATATGAAGAAAGAGGACCGTGGAGCATTTGATTATAGTTTTGATAAAAGAAATTAAGTTTTTGGACTGGCCTGGAAATATACGGTAAAAATATTATCAAATCATCACGAAATCGTACCATTGAGCCGAGTATCTAGATGGTCCAAAGCTGAGAAAAAGCAACTTTCAATTCCCCAACCAGATGCTGTACACCATTATAATAAACATATAGGGGGTGTCGATAAACTAGATTGGATAATTCAAAAATATCGCATAAAAATGCGAGCCAAAAAGTGGTACTTTCCTATTTTTACAAATGCTATCGACATGACTCTTGTAAATGCTCATGCTCTTTACTGTATGGCTAATGGCATACCTAAATTTGCATTCGTCTCTGACCCCAAAAATCTGGTAGACCATCATATAGTGCAAGTGCACAGAAACGTGTTCCGGGTGGCATAAGAAAGGATTCTATTGGACATTATTTAGAAAGAACATTAGAGGGGAAGCAGAGAAAATGTGCAGTGTGTAAAAAAAATGTTAGAAAACAGTGCGTTAAATGCGATGTTGGACTCCATGTTGATTGCTCAATGGAATGGCATGAAAAATAATATAATTTTAATTTTTGCTAATTTTTGTAACTTACATACAAGACATACACCGTGAGCCCCAAATGGGGACTGTTAAAAAAATTAATAAACAAACTATTTCAAGCAAAATAATTGATAATATTACACTCTATACTAATTTTGTAACTATAAAATTAACATTTTAACAAATAATAACAAAAAAATTACATTTTAAAGAACACATAAGTCATCTTGTCGCTAAATGTAAAAAAAGAATCAATTTCATTAGGTGCATGAGTAATATATCATGGGGTTCGGATAGGCGGGTACTTATCCAGCTGTATACAGCTTTCGTTTTGACTGCAATAGAATATGGTAGTGTAGTGTACTCATCTGCGAGACCGACACCTTTAAAACACCTAGACAGAATACACGCACAGGGAATAAGGCTAGCAACCGGGGCATTCCGTACTAGCCCATTACTGTCAATATATGAAGACTCGGGTATCCCCCACTAAATACTAGGAGGGATATTCTGCTATGTAACTATATGATAAAAATATTAGGAAGACCAAACAATCTGAATAACCAAATATTGAATGACATAGAGACAATAAATGAATATCAAAGGCGAGCAACAGTAAGTAAACCAGCCATCATAAGAGGTCTAGAACTAATTAATAAATTAGAAATCTGTCTGCCTACAGTCATCAATTACACTGACTGTGAATATCCACCTTGGTCAGAAATAAAGACGCATTTTGAACTAGACCTTGCAAAAATAAAGAAAAATAACACCCTACCGATACAGTATCGATTGCATGCGCGAAGAAAAATGTTCAAATACCCACATGCGAAACAAATATATACTGACGGTTCTAAAACTCAAAACGGAACTGGGAGCGCAATATTCTTCGACAAAGAAAGCCATAATTGGTCCCATAACTGTATCACCAGCATATACACAGCTGAATTATACGCCATTTGGCAATCTTTACTGTTCTGCAGACTTCAAAGAGGAGAGGGAATATATAATATGTAGTGATTCGCTAAGTTCCCTAGTAGCTATCCGAAATCAAAAAAATACACATCCATTATTAAACAAAATAAACGATCAATTACACTACCTGGAAAACCAAGACTCAAAACATATAACTTCAATGTGGGTACCGGGACATGTAGGAATCCATGGAAACGTGAGGGCTGACTTATCAGCAAAGCAAGCGTCAAATGAACATATCAAAGATGATATATGCGTGTCACCGACCGATTTAAAACAACATCTCAAAGAAAGATTAATGAAACAATGGCCAAACACATGGTGTCAAACAAATCTGGCCATAAACCAAGAAAGATCCCATTTGAAGACCTGGCATAATAAATACAAACTTTCACGGAGGGAAGAAGTAGTCATAACAAGAATTAGGATCGGACACACCAATGTAACACACATGCATGTACTAGGCAAAAGTGAACAAAACAAATGCTCTAATTGTAATGAAAACATAACATTAACACAATATTTGTAGAATGCCCTACACAATGCTACAAGAGAACACTTAAAACTAAAGAACCGATTAGACGAGATAACAGCAGACAATCCCGAGGATATAACTAAAGCCCTAACTTACCTAAAAGAAACTGGTTTTTACAGTAAGATATAATTAAATAGTATAAATGGCAATAAGACCGTAGCAGTTAGATGCCATTAAACACATAAAAAAAAAAAAAAAATAACAAAAAATACAATTTGGCTGGAAATGGGTTAATATAACAGTTTGATAAACGTATAAAGTCAACTATGGAATCTATTAGTAAACAATAACTAGATCCTTAATAAATTAAATATTACTAAACTGCCTCGAAGGTGACAAATCAAAATACCCTCTTACGGACGAAGGCTAACAGTGAAAAATGCCATAATCAAAGAACAAATTTAGAACAATTTAGTCAAATTATGATGTGTGTACATAGTTGTGGAAAACTTTAATTTGAAATTGATAAAAACATTCACAAAGCTAAACTTAATATACCAATTAAAGGTTTAGTCAAATCTAACAGTTTTTGGTTAATAATTGTAATTGTTATTGTATAGTGAAAACACAATGCAGTACGTTTAATACAATTTTTAATTTTAATTACATATGTTAAATTATTATAGTGATGTTAACATTAACATATCTAATTGGTAAAGCATTTACTTCAAGGTCTAAGAAAAAACTACAAAAAAGCTAGATATACCAAAAGCTAAAATACAAATGTACCATTTTGTCCTTTTTATTTAAAAGATGCCAAAATCTATTTAAACGGAGATTTTCTTCTTGACTGTTGAAGTTATTAGAATGTTTATACATCTCAATAACCTCACGTTGTTAAGGAACATAATATGAGTTTGTCTTGACAATATTTTCATATTATCAAATCGAATGTCATGATTTAAATTATTTAAAACATGCTCATCTATCGCAGATTTCTCTTGTTGACCTAATCTGCAAAATCTCATATGTTCATTACGTTTTGTATCAAAGCTACCTTTTGTGGTTCCAATGTACGCTTTTCGACAAGAGCAAGGTAACTTATATTTTCCGGAAGATAACAAAGGGTTCGAAACATCTTTAGTTCGTGAAATGAAAGCAACATTTTTTTCGTTTTATACGCTCTTTAGTGAATTTATAAAATTATTGATGTTACTTAAGAAGAGGCAGCTTTAATTATTTATTTCTCATTTACAAATCAAATTACATACAAAAACGGATGTTAGACAGTTTTTATAGGTTATGATCTATTTTGCGACGGTTCAAAACTCCGTACAATAAATAAAGTTGCGAATAAATTTGACGTAATGCGTGTAACCATATAAAAATATAGCAAAACGTAAGACAGCAATGTTCTGATGGTAAAATATCTGCAGCTTATCGTGCGCAGTAGAGGTACCAAGATCAACTTTATTCCGAAGATTTAAACAGACCAACGATTTCAAACGTATTTCCTCTACAGCCAAACCTTTCTTGACTGATCAAAATAAACATGCCCGCTTAGAATATTGAATTTCGATGGTTAAACCAAATGGATGTTTCGAAGACTTTTTGACTCTGTTCTTATCTCGCCCAGGAAATATTTTTACGGAAAATTGGCCATTCGCTTTTACTGAATACGCAAAAACAAACAATAAAAACCGCCCAAACAGTTTATGTACAGCAAGATAATGGCAAGCCTCATTCGTATAATGATGATGAAGTTCTGCATGAAGGTTCTAGGAATAGTTGAAATATTAGATTCAAGTCGGAACCTCCAAATTTTAGATCGTGTTCTTTTTAACTCAACTATGAATTACCTGCGGAAAAGATTGAAGAATTGATTGATAGCGTGCAACTGGCGTTTGATCCATTAGAAAAAGATAAACTGGAAAACAAATATTTACAAGGTTGTATAAAGCAAATTACGACGGTTGGAGGTAGAAACAATTATTTAATTCCTTATATGAGGAAATCCAAGCTTCGCCGTGAAGGCAGGCTTCCTATATGGTTACATTGCTCTGATAAAGTTTCGGCAAATGCCCAAGATATTGTCAGTAAACTTATTAATTGGGTTAATAAAAAAATAATTTCAATTTGTTTATAATTCTTTCAAAACTCTAATTAAAGTTATCTGTTGAGACTTTTTCTGTATCTTGTTTCGAGACAAATTTAAATCAGAAATGGATACCTTATTTTGGAACAGGAGTAAAAGAATATATGTTTATTCATTTATGTGCACCCTAAACTTATCAGACGTTGATTGAGGCAATAAAAAAAATATATTTTATAGTCTTAAAAAAGGCAAAACATCGTGACATAAACGCGCAGGGAGCGGCGGCTAATTGTTTGCGCCAATTGCCATAACGAATTTCGTGTATCTGCTCAACCATATATATATATATATATATATATATATATATATATATATATATATATATATATATATATATATATATATATATATTATATATATATATATAGAGAGAGAGAGAGAGAGAGAGAGAGAGCGCGCGTGCTGCGCACGTATATGCGCTTCGGTTGTTGCAATTAATTACACAATCATCATCAGGAAAGTAAAAAATTACGTAAAACTATCCAAATAATTTAGTTTTAAAGTTAACAACTTCGAATCCTCAGAATTCTTCACAAATGCATAATGTCATAACCAGATGATGAAGAAGAGGAGAAAAATAATTGTGTAATTTATTTTTGACTTTGTTTTACTAAGAGTAAGTATTATCTACACATACTAATGTTTAAGGATTGGTCTTTGACTCTCTCGTGTTCGTATTGTTTGTTCAAGTGTAGTGGAAGTTTCTTTTAACTGGGTTATCATCCAGTGATAGTTAGAGAAGGTTTCCGTCATATAGTGGTACATTTTAAAAACTAATGGAAATTTCCCGTAATTGTAATGTCGGGAAAACTTTGAAAGCGTTATATTATTGGCTGTGCTTTCAATTTCTGTAGGTGTTCATTTGAATTAAAGTATCTCATGGTTAATTATTCGAAATCAATTTAATTAAAGAAATAATATAATTGAATGCAAATATATTGCATAAAATGTTAATAATTACATTCGATTAAACTGTCGATCAAATTAATCAATCAATGAAAATGTAAATTTAATTCAATTACGATTACCTTAAGGTTATAGTTTCTGACAGCTGGGGCTCCACCAGGGCCACTTTTTCTAACAGCTGGGGCGCTTCTCTCTACGTTCCATTTTTACCACGAGGGCCCTTTTTCTGCTTTGTTTGAACATGCCTTTTTGGTTTTCCGCCATCTTGTTTTCATGTGTCTTTCAGTTTTGAACCATCTTGTTTGCGCCATATTATTCCTGTGTGCCGTTTTTTGCCTTTCCGCCATCTTGTTTGCACCATTTTGTTTCCGTGTCCCTATTTTTGCTTTCCAACATCTTATTTCTGTCTGTTTTTTGGTGTTCCGCCATCTTTTTTCCATGCGTTCTGTACATATTCCGCAATTCCGTTTCCGTGTGTGTTTGGGTTTCCGCCGTCTTGTTTCCATGAGCTTTTTTGGCTCAGTGCCCTGGGAGTTGAAATCCACATCTTGAACCTGCATATTCAATTTTGTTTCTGCATCTAATGTGCGTTTGACTGGAACTAGTTGTAAGTTCCACCAAGCTTCGGCAATTTAGGAAGGATTGTGAAAAGCACGGTATGGCAGATATAGGCAGCAAAGGGCTAGAATCCCTTTTACGTTCGCGAAACTCCAACTCATTTTCTGACGAGGTGGACCTTCATATCCACTGTCAGTTTGTAAGTAGATTATTAAAGAAACTTACAGGATTGTTTTATTTGAAACAATGCATTTGACGGATTGTTGAAAGTGTCCCCTCTGATAGGATACCATCCTTGTGTCTTGGAATGTAGTCCTTTTTTCAATTTTTAATCTAACATGAGTTTTAAATAGTTTACATCGAAAGAAAGAATTTTTCCTAAAAAATTGGTTGTAATTTTTGATTTATTTAGTGCAAATATAAAATTTTAACAGCATCCCTACCGGCTAGCCATACCTGTCGTTTAAAGAATGAGCATGACTCACCGCGAGTCACCCTGTAAACTGACGAATGATAATGACGCACTGATACGTCATTCCTGTACTTTAAGGAATTGGTGGGATCCACCGATGGGTTACACTTATGTTTGTAAGAACCTTTTGGTAACATTTTGTGTATCACTTGCGGTTCACCAATGTGGATGATCACATTAAATAAATAAATATAAAATACGCTTCATTGAAAGCCATCCATTTATTCGACAGAAAAATTTTAAAAATAACCAAATGATATATATGTTAGATAATAATTCAAATATGTGTTTCGTTAAAACAATATAAGTACACAGTTTGTTGTTTAGGACAAACCACGCAGTAAGTATAAACCTTCTTTGCCTTCTTCATTGCGCTCCCTCTGTTTTCTTGAATTTTCACTTTTTGGTAGCACAAAGAGTCTTTTCTTATAATTTCTTTACCCTCAAACTTTCTCAACTTGTGCCCTAGTGTCTTGTAGTATTCAGAGGTTCCTAATACGAATTGGATTTCTTTTTCACCTGTATTTATTGTTCCATCATCTTTACGTAATCTTTGTGACTGTATTGCTTGAATGCTTTTTTCGGAATATATATATATATATATATATATATATATATATATATATATATATATATATATATATACCTTATCAATCCCTTTAGGCCCAAATATAGATTATTTCTAACATACAGCATCTGGTGTATTTTGTTTTACATCAAGCAATACGTTGCGTCATGATACGCTTATTCTAAAAATTTTGGATTTTCCAATGCGATTTGTCTCGCTAGATTTTATCTGGACACTGTCTGGAGGATTCCTATAAAAGGTTATGTAATGAACGAGAGAAATGTCTTTTTATCCACGTCCTTGATGGAATATATTTTGTCTTAGGTGTCTATGATAACATTCCTTTATGAAGGTATTAACCAGTTTCCCGTATTAGTGCGCTTCAATTATTATTAGGTTTTATGCCGTCAAACTAGTGATCCCTCTCGAAATTCCTCCGTTAGATCTTTGAATAACGGCTGTCACTTGCTGTAGATTCAAGTTACTTCAAGCTGTATCGCAAACAGTTTTGATGTTTTGATGACTTCTATAACTCTGAAATAGTGGGCTAGTGAATAAATTGACCTAGACACTTTTAAATTACATTAAAAAAATATGTTTTTAAATCGTCGATAGAAATGTTTAAAAAAAATTTTTTAAACACTAATACTATTTCATTGACGTATGTTTTTGATTTTATTGGAAACTGGATACTTGATCTATGGTTTTCTCTTCTACTGCGAATTTGGATCGAATGGGCTCTTCAGCTATCACCATTGATTTTGTTTTGTGGTTGATAACTCCATATTGTGAGTTTTGGCTAAATTGGTGAAATTGTATAGGAGACGTTGTAGATCATCCTCTGTATTGGCGAGTAATACTGCATATCTGCAAGGCACACTACATACGTTTTGCTATTTTCTATTTTATATCTTCGAAGGTTCTCTATTAGTTTGCCCATTATTATGTTGAACAATATATATATATATATATATATATATATATATATATATATATATATATATATAGACTTACCCTTTCCTATTCGTTATTTTCTTGACTTCGGGGCTGTACCACAGTGCTTTGTATTTGTGAGATTTGTTTGTAGTTACATTTTTTGTCCCTAATGCTTCTTTTACTGCTTCCAAGATGTTATATTTTGTTTTTATACATTCTTGTTCGATGTTATCTTCCTCTTCGATTTCATTTACTTGGATCTTTTCTTCAAATCTGTTCTTTATATAACTCTCTGGTTGAAGCGTTTGAGTGATTCAATATTTAGTTTCTCAAGGAATTCCGATTTTTGTTTCCTTTGGATTTTAAATTTCAGTCCTAGCAGCAGGTTGTAATCTGGTCTTGTATCTACGGAGTTTAGGGTCCTAATATCTAATACTTCGGTAGAAGTGCATGATTTATTTATTAGTATATGTAGTCGATCTTCAACATGTGTGTTTTCGAATGTGTGTTTATATCTCGAATCATGTTCAAAGAAGGTGTTGTTCACTCTTAATAAGTTTTGCGCGCAAAATTCAGCAATTAAATCTCCATTGTCATTATGTTCAGGTTCATCATATCGTTGTTTTACTCCTGGTATTATGTCGTTTTCTATTCTAGCATTTTTGTCGCTTGCTATGATTATATTTTCATTTCTAGGTATTTCATCTATAATATCTTGTAGTTCTTCATAATATCTTCTTCGTTGTTCTCTGTTCATATCCGGAACATATGTACTTATAATGTGAATGCACTTTTCGTTTGGTTTCAATTTCAGTTTTAGTAGTCTTTTGTTGAATACTCTGTGTTATACTTCATTTGCAGTAAAATTCCAACGCCATCTTTTGCTCTTTGGTTTTTATTTACGCCACTATCTATGAATATGAATATGAATCAATAGATTCCATTACTTTACCTCTTTTCTTGGTTTCTGATGTACATCATATGTGGATTTGCCTCTCGGCATTTGCTATCAGGATTTCGTGGTTTTTACTGTTCCATATACCGATCCGTAATAACTGTTTGTTCTTCATTTGATCCGTCCTTGTTCAGAGACTTAGTGTGGTTCTGTGAACTGAATTCTTTATTTTATGATAGATATAGAGCTAACCTGTTCTACCACCCCTCCTCCTTTATTCGGGCTTGGGATCGTGTAATGGGAGCCTTAGAAAATTTCAAATTTCGCGCGAAGCTATATGACATTAAATAGTTATATTATTATTTTTCTAGGTAAAGAAATGGTTGTTGGTTCTTTGTAGGTAAATGTAATTAATATTACGATGAAAAGCTTGAGTTAGTTTGAAAAAGCATAAATGATTTGTAAAGAGAGGGGAAGAGGCAGTAACAGTCGCTTTAAGTAAGGGTCAGAGTTAGTTGATAGTAACCAATGAGGGTACTAGTCAAGTTACCCTAAATTTAGAAATAAAGTAAGATCAAATTTAGTGTATAATAGGGAAGAAGTGAAATTGCCTTCCTTATTAAGAAATAAAAGGCTAAAGTAAATAATTAAATGTAAATATTATCAAGTTAGTTATAAATAAAAAAGGTGACGTAACAAGCTAAAATAATAACGCATTTGCACGTATCAGAAATCGTCATCTATGATTGTGTGTAATATTAAACAATAAATATAAAAGACAGTGATCGATCCATATTGGTGAATCAATATATAAAGAACAATAACTCGAAGTGTTAACGATTGTGTCTTACGATTTGGCATTGCAGTTAGTATCGCATGCAATTCGTAGCAAAACTTTAATAATTAAGTGATAAATAAAAACCAAATATATCCAGCAATTAATAACTAACTGATTACATGTTTGAAAAGAGAGGTGGAAACATTATTCCACAATAAAGCTCTAAGGAAGGTATTGAAAGAACAAAGGAAGCAAGGCACCAACAGTCCGTTTCACTGAAACATTAACTATGTAACCCGTTACAGGCATCCGAACACCAGCCTAAAAAGAAACAATTACGTCATCAGCTTTAGCGGCGTGATAACAAGTAAAAGATTATTTATACAATAAAAACAATATCTTTATGTTTTAATTCTATTTAAATGTTTTTAAATATCGATACTGGACGAAAATATATTTAGTTCATTATCGATAAAGAAGCGTTGCATGTTAGTATTATGAATATTACTTTAAATTATAGGGTTGATTGTTATATGTCGTAATCAAAACATTTCTGCACTGCGAATGTCAGTAATTAAATAAGTATAACGTTTGATTTATTTTTATTATTAAAGACTATTAATATTAAAAGCTTATAATAAAAACAAAGTGCTGATTCAAAAGTGATAACAATTATGGTGCAACGTACCAAAGAAATTTAGTTGCCATAGAACTTTCACCGTGTATAAATATTGAATATATAAATGCGGAACGAAGTAAACTCAATAGAAATCCAAATAAATAAGAAAATCAAATTGAGTATAAATTTTGGTAATTGATAAATGATCATTTCTTTTAACATTTGAGCTAGCTGGTGCCTCTTGATAAGACAAGAATTCGCAAACGTAAATATTTAAGTTCATTTAATCAAACTGAAATTAAATAGCAAGCGAATTAAAATTAAACTAGTAGATTATATCTTTATAAATCAAACCCATTCAGGTTAAATAAAAAGGTAATCATTTTAAGTCTAACAAAAACAGTATAAAATTGTATTCAATAATTTTGAAATTATACAGAAAAAGTGTAAAAGAAACCAAATATTATTCTTTGCAGCGGTGTGTAAACAAACACGAGTAATAACCACAGGTAATTACCACCGTTGCAACCGGCAACGAGCAGGTGGGCTACTTAGTCCACCCAGAGGTTCCACAGGCGGAGTTGGTTATTATGTGGGAGGCTGTTTTGTCTAGAAGCTATTTTGTTGTAGCACCATAAAATTTAACTGTGAAAGTCATAAAAATAATGTCTATTCTTTACAAAGCTCAACCTTGCATTGGACTTTGGCACGTAAAAGTGGTTCGACCTTTCGGACAATTTCTACACCTTCCCGTTTTGGTGAAAAGGGGAAAGTGGGCAGTTGAATCTTTTATAATATCCTCACTTCGCCGTACTCAATTAGGAGTATGAGTTTTATGCTTATTACTAGGGACAACAAACAACATCTGCTGATGGCCACTCTTTCAGGAGCAAGCCTTCTGCAATTTTGTACCTGAATTCTCTTGAAGGTATACTTTTTATCCTTTTCGAGAAGAGCAAAATTTCTTCTGTACAGTAGCCACTAATTGTTAATCAAAATGTCCAGAAATTGTACAAATATAGTTAAATTATAACGATAGGTTTCGAAAAATGTTTTATAAAAGGTTGCTAACATATCTGTTAAATCATCACCTCCCATGTGTTGATTCATGGTTTCTGGACAATTTACATCGACTTTTTTAGGATGCCCTTTTATATATCCATTTACGGTCTCAATTTCTGGTCTTGTATTGATGTAATGTTCCTAATGAAAAGATTCCATTCACTAGAGTAATCACACTGTTTCCACTCAACACCCTCTTCTAGAGTGAAGAATTGAAAGTTCTCCTTCATAGGGGAAAATGTCATACACAATTCCATAAATACCGTACCAGATAAACGTTTTGAATTCCCACTTTTTGACTTTTTATGGATATATTGGCGGCGGTTGTTCGTTCTTCTTCAATTTTCAAACAATTTTCTCTGATGCACTCAATGACAGACCTGATTTGAAGTATCGATCTCCATTTTTTTTTTATGGTTGTGGACCTGAACAGGCTAAATTAGGCCTATCGTGCTAAATCACTCAGGAACACTTAGGAGAATGGATAAAGGGATAATGAATTGCCAATAGATGCCTATGAACAGCTACCTTAAATTTTCTAATATCATAAGTGAGCGGAAAACTGGAACTAGGGAGACCATTCCAGAGTTTAGAAGCCGTGCAGAAAAATGTGGATTGCGCCCGTTTGTTACCACAAGTGGAGATTTGTACTGCATACTGATGATGTGAATGAGCGAACCGAGTGTTTCTCGCAAAGATAGCCCAAGATGGTATCAAAGAATATAATTCAGCAGCACAATAGCCGTTGTAATAACGATAATACAAAGAAAGAGCTGAAACCATCCTTCTATGCTCAAGGGACTCTATGTGAGAAGTTAAGGACGGGTCATTTATAAGCCTAATCGCTCTCTCTTGAATACGATCAACGATATCGAGAGCGTATTGGGGAGAACTAACCCAGACGTGAGAATTATATTCCATATGAGGCCGAATTTGGTCCTTATATAGCAGAAGGAGTTGCCGAGAGGTAAAGTACTGCTTAGATCTGTACAAAAAGCCTATTTTACGAGCAGCTGTTTTGGTAGTTGACAGAACATGGTCAACCCATGAGAGATTTGAACATACAGTCATACCCAACAGAGTAATAGAGTCTAAAAACTTAAGAACTGAGCCAGTCATACTTACAACAGGAAATCATCGATCTTTTTTGGCGTACACAAGGCAACACTGAGTTTTGTTAGCATTAAATTTAACTTTAACTTACTTCCCCATTTGAGAATACGTTGAATGTCTTTGTTGATTGAATTTGCCATTTCAGCTTCAATTTCTTGATTTGACATATAAGGTGGATTATCACTATGAGTAGACTGAGATGAACTACAGTGAAGAATGCTATCGTCAGCAAATCAATGGATGGGGTTAGTTGTTGAAGATATAAGGTCATTTATGTACAGGAGAAAAAGTTTAGACGCTATAACGGATTCCTGTGGTACGCCCGCGTTAATGCTAACTTCTTTTGAAAAAAAGCCATCAACTACGACACGTATTCGTCTTTTATCAAGGAAACTAGAAACACAGTTGGTGAGCGTATCATTTAACCCAAACGAGGTGAGTTTGGCAAGTATACACTTATGTCAAACTTGGTCAAATGCCTTTAGATATCTAAAGCGACTACAACTGTTTCACCGGACTGCTCTACCGTATTGTTCCAAGCTTGGGTCACGTATGAAAGAAGATCGCCTGTTGAACGACTTTGCCTAAACCCATATTGGTGGTCACTAAGGAGTTTGTTAGTTTCAAGGAACGTGAGCAGTTGCTGATTGATGGCTTTTTCCATGATCCGTCAATAGATGTCAGGGGGGGAAATGAAGATGTTCCAAAGTTTTTACTAATGACTTTAGCTAAAGACCAAAATTTACGACTTCCTAAAGGAGATGTAGCTAGTTCATTGCATTTTCGTTGTTCGAATAACTGTTTAGTTTCAGTGATGACACTTTTGCAGATATTTCTAGCACCAACGTATTCTACATGACTGTCAACCGATTTATTAGATTTCCATTTAATGTAACATTTATTTTTTAAAGATATTGCATCAGGGATGTATAACTGGGAATGTATAACTCCATTCCCATGAGGATGACTTCAGATACTGAAAGAGCGATGTCCGAAGAAGAGGACGACTTAAAACAATATTCACGCCATAGAAAGGTTGCAAAGAAATCCCGTAAATCACTCCATCGAGCTGACTTAAACCACCACAAGGTTCTATCGGTTTTGCGAACAACAGTGGAATTAGGCACAGTAGAAGTGATTTTTATTAGACAATGGTCGGAAAGACGAAAGAACGGAAGTTTTATAAACAAGAGGGTTTGATGTAAGAAAAACATCTAGAATATGTGGAGTATGGTTAGGGTTATCAGGGATTCTTGTGGGTTCCGAAATCATTTGTGTGAGATCGCATGAAATAGCAAATGTTTCTGCACTATGACCAGCGGGATTTGTAGTAGATGAAAATTGAAGCCAATTAGAGCCATGAACAGTGAAATCGCCTACAAATGAGATATCACTAGATGGAAACTGAGACAGGAGATAGTGAGTAGAAAAGGTTTCCAAAACTATGTCGTGTTATATTATATATTTTAGAACATCCTCTAGCGAACGAAGGCTAACTTCTACTGTCATTAAGAAAATGACCAAATATTACGTGCACATCAGTGTGGCGGTACAAATGTGTACATACCAAGGTATATTTCTAAACATATTATGCACCTTTTTTGTTTAACATTTGTTTTTATTATCCTAATAAAATAATTTACCTACGTATACCGAATTCGTAGACTTGACAAGCGTAGAATTGTAGACCTTAAAGGTACCCATCAGCAGAACTTAAGATACATTTCAATATTTATAACTATGAAAACCGCCGTTTTTCTAGATCAAAAGAACATTTATGTTTTCTAGTTCTATGAGTCATTATGGCAATAACACAAACAAATCTTTTACTCTGTAGTTAGATAAAAAGGAAGAACTTATTCTAATTACTGTTGGAACTCATATTTGGATGTATTAAAGAGTGTTTATTACTTTTAATCGCCACCTCTATAAGAACTTGATCGTACTGTTCAGTTTAATAGACGGAATCCTTTCCGATTCAACACAGAATCCTTCTTGATTCATACCTGACCGTACACCCGCTATACTTAAGAACACCAGAACCGCAATCCAATTACACCACCAGTACACGTTTATCTGCCTCCAGGTTTCAAAACTATGCAGACAATTCATAAAAACCTACCTTGAAACAAACTGGCAGGTTTTCGAGTCGTGTGTGTTCCCTCCCTGCAAGCGTTAGTTAACTAACGTAGAGCGGACCTTTTCCTTTTCGGAGTTATTGGTGCAAAACCGCACCATTCAAACCTCTTGCTAACTTAGGCAAAAAGCCCAAAGTTACACAGCAAACCATTTTTCACTTCACCAGTTAAATAGAATTACCCGCAAACTTACTTAGGTAAATATTCTTAACATCACGAAATTCAATAAGTTTCCACCCCAAGTGTTTGATTATACCGATATAAGTAAAGTTCGTCATTTTATTTTTACAAATTGCAACAGGATTACTACAACAGACCAAAAACCTCCAGATTCAAATAAAAGTCTATCGAGTCCTATTAAAAATAAATGAATCATTAGAAGGAACAATTTCTGCAAAGGACCAATTGGCCAAATCAAAAAGGAATATTTTTGTGATAGATTAATTATTTATTTGCAGATCCTTGAGCCATATTTATGGAACATTAAATGATCAGATATTGTCCTACTATCTGATTTTTTTGTGTTATCAATGCTTGTTATCTTATTATTTGCTTAGGATCATTTAAGATCACCAATAAATTTATCAACAACGCTTATACAATCATATTGTCTTTATCTGAACATCTGGCACAAACTATTGTGAGAAACTGTTTTATATTGTTGCTGTGTACACTCTACTGACAATACCTGTAATAAGTTAATTTAAACTACCACTGGAATCCGCACGAATTAACAAAGAAGTAAACTCACTGGCTACGTTCTACTATCAACGTTCTAGCTCCAAACATAGATATCCATAGACCATCCGACTACCCTCACGCCTGGTGTCAACGCTATCGACTTCCTTTCTGACACCATGGCCATCGCCGAGAGATCCTTCTACCAAGGATCGTAACAGGAAATAGGAGGATCTCAATTTGAGCACGTCATCTAAACTGCTTTTCTTACAAATAACTGACTTATTTTTGAAACTTTAATGACCTGTATCTCAAAAATTATGAGGTTTGGGGTAACAGTGATACATACTGTCGTGTTTAGAATTAAGTGTGTATTTAAATATGATAGAAAAAATACAGGCTCCGATTTAGAAAAAAAAATCGACGTCATCACAGCGATGCTCATCCAAAATAAAAGCAGATCTGAATTTAAAATTTGACGTGTCTCGGCGTTTTTTGCCTAACGTAGATAATTTGAGGTTTCCAACCCAAATATCCACAGTGTATATACATAAGATGGCAACCAGGTAAAAATGCAAAACAAAATACGATTTATAAAGCTAACTGGCTCCCTATTGCATTTTCATAATGCACACAAAACATAGCTTCATAGACGTCAAAATTGGTCAGAACTCAAAATATGACGGAAAAAAATTCCTTTCTCATCAAAATATAATTTAATAACAACAATAAACAATGAACATCACGAAAGAAATGAGCAGGTACAGTACAAATACTTAACAAATACTTAAAGTAAGTGCTCAAAATGCCTTCCGTCGTTACGCTCACATGTTGCAATTCGATTCATGAATAATCGCCTTACTCTACGTAACAAATCTGTAGCTCTGTAGGCTTCCCTGATTCGATTTTTTAAGTCTTCGATGTTTAAAACTGGTGTCTGGTAGAATCTCTCCTTTACCATACCCCAAAGAAAAAAATCTAAAGGTGTCTCATCAGGACTGCGAGGAGGCCAAGCATGTTCAGAACCTCTACAAATCAATCTACCTCGGAAATTATCATCCAAATACGCTCGAACTATCCTATGATAATGTGCAGGTGCGCCGTCCATTTGTAACCACAAATTTTGCCTCACGTTTAATGCTACATCTTCCAATAAAACCGATAACTCATTTAAAAGAAGAT
Source organism: Vesta saturnalis (assembly GCA_036346205.1). Taxonomy (NCBI): domain Eukaryota; kingdom Metazoa; phylum Arthropoda; class Insecta; order Coleoptera; family Lampyridae; genus Vesta; species Vesta saturnalis. The sequence goes on from JARFJB010000472.1 coordinate 4,500,012, forward strand.
TCAAATAATTCCGTCCACTTAAGTTTTCCCGATAAAAGTATGGTCCAACTATACGATCTCCCAATATTCCAGACCAAACATTAATAGAATACACAGTTTGAAAATGTGCCATTCTGACCCATTTGGGGTTGTCTTGTGCGTAATAATCACAGTTGTGTCTGTTCGCTGACTCATTATTACTGAATTTTGCCTCATCGCTGAACAAAATAAGATTTATAAAATCTGAGTTTAAATTAATCTACTCTCGAACAAAATTACAGAACAGAAGTTTTTTGGGGTAATCTGTTGGTTTTAACTCCTGGACAAGGTGAATATGGTACGGATGAAATTTATTGCTTTTCAAAATCCAGCAAACAGAAGACTGGCTTATTCGAACTTGCCTTGTTCTTGCTCTTTTAAAAGCAGGTCAATTTTGCCTTAATGCAGTTTCTTCTAAAAATTTTGCGCAAAAGGCGGGATACGGAACAAGAAAAAAAGATTATTGTATAAGATTCATTGTACAGTTAGCAACCTAATAAATATACTTCTTCTGTCTGGGAAAATATAAACTTTCACGATTATTACACATAACTAAAATACTTGAAGGGTTCAGGAATAAAACAAGGATTGTCACAAAATAATACTTTTGAGAAAATAAAGTTTTTAAGTTTATTTCTTTTACTACAAATTAACTGAATGTTTTTTTTTTATCTAAAAAGGCTTTTTGTTTAGTAACAAATACATACAAATAGTAACACGAACAAAAAAGTAAGATTATTGTTTATTGATGAGGTAAATTCTTAAAAAAATCGGCAGCCGCAGGATTGGTGCAGAATCTTGTTAACTTCAATATATGTTGATATTTATCGTTTTTTATGGGTAAATACTCTACAAATAACGATATCAAGTTATATAGCGAATATTGTCAGTGATTTAATGGTAATTACCTTGGCAATTTTGTAGTGGAAGCTCAAATTCCCCTTTGTCCAGTATAGCATGGCTTGGTGCAGTACCCTTTGCATTACCTCTTTTCTTCGCAGAAGTGGTTGGTGTAGTCTCCCAGTAGCCATGATATGTGGATCTGTGGTGCACTAATCTGGGATGATCTTTGGAAAAAGCAATTTTTCTTATAGGTTGTGTTTTGAAAGGACATTTTTTGGAAACTGCGTCTGTAAGGAATTCGCTCCAGTTTCTGATTATGGTTTGGTTTACTTCAACGACAACGAATGGAGAAGGTTGTACCCTAGAACTTCGTATTAGTTCATACCAGTCATCGGGCGACTCCATTCGAATACGTAGATTGATCAGTCCCATGTTTTTGTCGCATTCCATGTACGAATGTCCTCTAATTGGAAAAATCATTGTAACAGAAGTGAGCCTTTTTACATAATGAACCATGCAATGCAAAAACCGAAATACCGTAAAATTTTTATTTTGCCCTCCAGCAGAATCACAAAATATGTGGAGGTCAGTAATTTCTGGATTCAGATGGTTCATTAAAAAATCGAATAAAAAGGAGTACACTTCGTTGGGTCCTTTATGACCAATGATTTCTGGATAGGCGTAAAATACCGAGTATCCAGTAGCAAGTACATGGATATTAAAGGAGTACATACTTAGTTGCCGTAAATAGTACACATCGTTGGTAGGTACACTGGGCAAAGAAATATTCTTTTGAAAATCCATAGCGATTGCAGCAAAATTCCTATTGCTTTGGGCTCTTTTTTTGCTTTCCCTCTTGTTATCGTAAAAGACTTGGGCTGTTCTTTTGTGAAGTTCGTTTTCCACACGTAGTCTGTTTATTTCACTATCAGAGTTCGGTGTCTGTTGTAAACGAGAAAGGTTTGCCTGAAACTCGTCACAGGCGCTGCAAGTATCTGTGCGTGGGTAACCGAAACTTATATTAAATTTTGTGTTAAAAATATTCCTATAGAATTCGTAGGATACCTTAACATTGGGGAATTTAACTTTGAACATGTTAAACATTTTTTTAATATTCAACTCTTCTGGCAAGTACTTCTTAGTTGAATCTTTCAAGCTGTAGTGCGAGCCCCTGCCTTTGCAGGATTTGATGTGGTCGTGTACCTGCTGATATACCTCATCTGGAAGTTTCTTGGACGTTGCACAATGTTTACCTCGTAAATCTATTGGGGCCATTCCGCTATGCTTTAAAGATGTTTGAATATATTCGATTTTTCCTCGAGTCGTGCCATGAATTGCAATGAACGCCTTAAAACACACTGGAATTTCGACCGCAAGTCCATCTCGCATAACTCTTACTCTATAACTAAATGATGCAGTGTGATATTCACTCTCCTCTTCAGGTTTTCTGCTTCGTCTTCTATAGACGGGAAGCACTGCTATTAACCCACATAGGTAACTATTTTGCTCAGAATGTGATTCCAGCTTATTAAATTTTGTCAAAATATGACTTCTTTCATCACTTGTCACAACTTCAAAACATCTTAACCTTTTACAGTTACATGCTGCTCCTTGCTCATGAGTGGCTAATCTTAACTTCTTTGCAACGTCCTGCATCCTGCCCGTTCTTTTTCTCTTCTTTGTAGTTCCAGAAATACAGCCACAAGTATTATTTTCATCCATGTTTATCTAAAAATGGCACTAAATATCACCTAAACGACAGCACTAGAATATCCACGTTCACGTTTACAACAAAATCTCTGTACTGTTAAAAATACCATTGCACTGAAACCACTGATGGTGACGTAGTAATTATTCTGGACAATCCTTGCTTTAAACCGGTTTCGCGTGGACATTCCATGTTTTATTCCTGTATGGGTAAACCAAAAACCTTGAATAACTTGTGACAGTTCATGTTTTCTTCTATTACGGCCTAAGCACCTAATCTACATACAAACTTGCAACAGATGGCGCAAAAATTTCAAATACGAAAAAATGGACATTCCTTGTTTTATTCCTGTACCCTTCACTTACCTTTTGGATTTAAGTGGTGTATTTTTATATTTATATTTTTGTAATTCTATACGTTTCGATAACACTTACAGTTAGTAGTAGTTAGTTAGTAGTAGTAAAACCTTTTAGAAATTAAGAAATATGCAAAAGTGAAAATTTAGACATAAACATATATATATATATATATATATATATATATATATATATATATATATATATATATATATCAAACGTTGCTCTTTCAATAACTGAAGTTACCTTGATGGGTATGGGGTTATACATTCCCAAAAAAACATAGTCATGAAGGTCATGCCCGTTCCCAACCCTGGTTTAATAGGGCTTGCACTGATACATTACCGCAAAAGCATATACTCTATACCAAGCGGAAATCAAATAAATCTATCGAAAATCACGCCAACTATATTGCTGCAAGGAATGGTTGCAAAAGCATCATCGCCAAGGCCAAAAAGATGTTTGAAGACCGTAAATGCAAAGAATTAGTCTCATGTCCCTTGGGTGGTCGTAAATTTTGGTCATCAGCTAAAGCCATCAATAAAAACTTTAGTACATCTTCCTTCCCTCCCATGACGTCTCGTGACGGAGCTGTAGTAGCGATCCTGCTCAAAAAGCCGAACTTTTTGTCGATTACTTTGCAGCAAATTCATTTCTCAATGATTCTGGTAAAACTGTGCCATCGCCCAAATCTACTCCAAACGCTATTAAACAAATCCACTTTGGTTACAAGCTCCTAGAATCAATTATCAATAAACTTGACTCAAACAACGACTGGCCCTGACGGTATTCCAGCTATCGTCCTTAAAAAATGCTACCCCGAGCTAGTACCTGTATTGTCCAAACTCTTTTCGATCTCAGTGTCATCTGGAGAGTTTCCCTCATTGTGAAAGTTGGAAAATGTCCAACCTATTCCTAAAAAGGGCGACAAAACCGATCCCTCATACTATCACTTCCAATCTGGAGAAAGATATCAACCATCAACTACCTTCGTTCCTAGAGTCTAATAAACTCTTAAACGACCACAAGTCTGGGTTCACCACCTTTTGTCAGCCAGCAAAACAGCTGCCCGTAAACTGGGCTTTATATACAGATCTAAACAGTACTTCACATCGCAACAACTCCTTTTACTGTGTAAGGCTCAAATTCGACCTCATCTGGTAGACAATTCCAACCTCTGGGTCAGTGCTCCCCAATACGCCCTTGATATGGTAAACCACATACAAAAAAGAGCTGTAAGGATTATCAATGACCTGCCTGTGACTTCTCACCTACAGCCTCATGAGCATAGAAGAATAGTTTCGGTTCTTTCCTTGTTCTTTCGCTATAACCATGGCAAGTGTGCCTCCGAAATACACCTCTTAATACCTTCGCAAGCCATCTTCGCTAGGGACACTCGGTTTGCCCATTCACACCATAATTATGCAATCAAAAATTCCATCGTGTCACACTAAATGGGCTCATTCTTCATTTTTCCACACGGCGACCAAATTATGGAATGCACTACCCAGTTCCTGTTTTCCTCCAAACTTTGACCTAAGTCGATTTAAAGTAGCCATTCATAAACATTTCTCGGCAGCCTAACAATATCCCTAAACTCTACTAGTGTTCCTGAGTGCTTTGGCACGTTAGGCAAATCTTAGACTGTTCGGGAGTACTATAAGTAATATATATATATATATATATATATATATATATATATATATATATATATATATATATATATATATACTATATACATGTATATATATATATATATATATATATATATATATATATATATATATATATATAACACACACACAAACAAACACATTAAACCCGAAGGATGATTATGTTAATTATGTGTAATAATGGTGAAAGTTTACATTTTCATATTTCAGTCCTTTATGGGAAGGAAATTTATTGTGTTACAATTTGAAAAATTAAGAAAAGGCAAAGCACAATTACTACATTACTTACTTTTTACTACGATGCCGAGACCAACAAATTATCCCATTGGTTTCTCTATGTTAAAAGAATTTTTAATAACAAACTAGCTAATAATATTTGAAGAAGGACTGAAAATGCTCTTCTGGGTAATCAAATACATATTATTAGGAAGTCATTGGATAAAACTGACTTATTTTTGTATTTAGAAATTTCATTTGTTTTAAATAGAAAGGATACGGATAAAATTGATTCATTAGCCTTTAAATGTATGGAAATAAATTTTGACATTTCATCTAGACGTCAGAAAGCAATATTTGACAAATTATTCAAGTAGCAATATAATAGAGAATTTTTGATAATGAAAAGACAGTTATAAAACTTTGTGATAATAATTTTTTCAGATGATGCTATTGAAGCGCTTCTAAGGGCGGAAACTTTGTGGTAACACCAAGAGTTATACCGTTTGAAGATATAATTTCCAATATTGAGAACTCTATTAAATCGTTACCTTTTGATGCTGCGAATGAAGTTAAACATAAAACCGTTAACATATCACGTAAAGCAAAACCTCCAAAGAACAGCTTATCCTTTTGTCAGCGTCATTCATTATTTGATCTTAGACGTAATGATAATATAATTTTACAATCAGATAAAGGTAATACAACTATTGGAACCACAGACTTATCGTGAACACCAAAAGACCCTACAAAAAAGTTTCTTTCACAACTAAAGAATTTGTTGAATTATCATCTGCTCATGAAGACTTCATTTAAAAAAGAAATATTTTCAAAATTGAAGAGTATGATATAATGGTCACTTTTCCAAAGGTCCCTCGAAAAGAAGCTATTGATTATATTTTTCCAAAGGATATAACAGTTCCTTGTCAGTACTGTCTTAATACGACTTATGTTCATTGAAATAGTAGATTCTATGAACAGCTTGATGGTATAGCAATGGGTAACCCTATTAGTCGCGTTGTAGCTAATTTTTACATGGAAGAATTTGAACCATTAGCGTTATAACATTCACCTGGTATAGATATGTATGTGACACATTTGTTAATTGGAGACATGTGGAAGATGCACTACATGAATTTTTATATTTATAAATGGTATACGTCCTAGCGTCCAGTTTATCAATGAAAAGGAAACTAATGGAGGTTTACCATTTCGTAACATACTAATATCTAAAACTAATAATTCACTATCTTTTAAGGTTTACAGAAATCCGACACACACCGACAGGCACCTCCATAAATTATCAAACTACCAACCACGCCAAAAAAAATTGGTGTAATTAAAGTTTTAGAGATAAACGAATTTGTGATCCTGAATTTGTGAAAGATGAATATAAATATTTAACAAAACCACTACAAATTAATAGATATTCACTTACACCTACTAGGCATAACCTTAAAGAAAAACCAGTGCTTAATGTTGGTATAGCTCTCCTTTATTTTATACCTAATGCTACAAGAAGAATCCTGATTAATCACGGCATTAGGACTGTTTTCAAAACCTACAAGAAAAATTAAAGAATATTTAAGGTCACCTAAAGACGTTTCAAACCCATTATTATCTTCCGGGATGTATAAGTTATGTTGTTTTTGTGGAAAAGTATACATTAGAACCACAAAACGTAGCTTTGATACAAGACGTAAAGAAAATATGGGATTTTGTAGATTAGGTTTACCAGAGAGAACTGCGGTAGCTGAGCATGCTTTAAATAATTTAAATCGTGACATCCAATTTGATAATATGGAAATATTTTAAAGACAATATCATTGTTATGTTCGTTTACAACGTAAAGGTATTGAGATATATAAACATCCTAATAACTTCAATATAGAGAAGATCTCAGTTTAAATAGGTTTTGACATCTTATTATTAATAAAAGTCATAAACGTACGTCTTAATTTTAATTTTAGCTTTTGGTATGTGTAGGTTTTTTGCTGTTTTTTTTCCTAGACCTTGAATTACATTATAAGTTACCACAGAACCATAGTCATTTAACATGTGTAGTTGAAATTAAAATTATAAATTATATTAGCGTACTAAATTGTGTTTTCACTGTAAAATAACACTTTTATTAACAAAGCTATGGATTGTTAATCTATATTTCTATTTGTGAATGCTTTTATCAATTTCAAATTAAAGTATTTCACAACCTTAGCAGTGACATCATAATTTGATTAAACGTTGTTAAATTTGCTCTTTGATTATGACATTCTTCACTGTTAGCCTTCGTCCGTTACTGTAAATGTTATTGAAATGTATAAAATCATATAAATATACATATAAAATACACCATTTAAATCCAAAAGGTAAGTATTTTAATTCTTCTATCTGTGTTGAATTTTGGTAAGTTGAGTTTTGGTCGCACAAATCGTTCAAATACCCCAGTATGCGGCGCTGGGAAGTAATATCATCATTTCTGTTTCAATTATAAATATTACAGATTTACCAAAGACAGCACCTAATATTAATTTTTGGGTTGTTACAAGTCTTCTTGAGTCTCCCAATATTCCAGACCAAACATTAATAGAATACACAGTTTGAAAATGTGCCATTCTGATCCATTTAGGGTTGTCTTGTGCGTAATAATGACAGTTGTGTCTGTTCGCTGACTCATTATTACTAAATTTTGCCTCATCGCTGAACAAAATAAGATTTATAAAATCTGAATTTAAATTAATCTGCTCTCGAACAAAATTATAGAACTGAAATCTTTTGGCGTAATCTGTTGGATTTAACTCCTAGACAAGGTGAATATGGTGCGGATAACATATATTGCTTTTCAAAATCCAGCAAACAGAAGACTGGCTTATTCGAACTTACCTTGTTCTTGCTCTTTTAAAAGCAGGCCAATTTTGCCTTAATACAGTTTCTGATCTTCTAAAAATTTTGTCGTTTGGAGCTCGACGTTCAGGATAACGTCCTCGATACAAATATGCTGCAACAACAGCATTTATCATGTGTTTTCTATCATCGTTTGAAAACATTTCACAGTAAATGCGCAAAAGGCGGAATACGGAATAAGAAAAAAAGATTATTGTATAAGATTCATTGTACAGTTAGCAACCCAACAAATATACCTTTTCTATCTGGGGAAATATAAACTTTCACGATTATTACACATAACTAAAATACTTACCTTTTGGATTTAAATGGTGTATTTTTATATTTATATTTGTATAATTCTATACGTTTCGATAACACTTACAATTATAGTTCTAGTAGTAGTAAAATCTTTTAGAAATTAATAAATATGACAAAAGTAAAATGTAGACATAAGTATATATATATATATATATATATATATATATATATATATATACATATTAGAACATAAGTGTAAAGTTGTGAAAATTTTGAAATTGATTAGAGTATTCGCAAATAGAAACTTGACATATCAATTAAAAATCTAGTGAAATCAAAGAAGGAAATAGCTTTGTTAATAATTGTGTTATATTACAGTGAAAACACAATGTAGTACGTTAATATAATTTTTTATTTTAATTTCAACATATATGCTAGATTATTAATTAATTAGTGCTGTATTAAATTGGTAAAGCTTTTACTTCAAGATCTAGGAAAAACACAGCAAACAACCTAGATATATCAAAAAAATTAAAATAAAGACATACTATTATGACTTTTTTTAATTATAAGATACAAAACCTACTTAAATGGAAATTTTCTTCTTGCTTATTAGAGTTATTAAGATGTTTATATATCTCAATAGCTTTACGCTATAAACAAACAGAATAATGAAGTTGTCTTGACAGTAGTTCTACATTATTGAATTGAACGTCATCATTTAAATTATTTAAAGCATGCTCAGCTACCGCAGATTCCTCTGGTTGAACTAATCTACTAAATCTCAAATGTTCTTTACGTCTTGTATCAAAGCTACATTTTGTGGCGCCAAAGTACACTTTTCCGAAAGAACAAGATAACTTACACACTCTGGAAGATAATAATGGGTTCGAAACATATTTCGATTACCCTAAACGTTCGTTCAATTTTCTTGTAGGTTTAAACACAGTCCTAATGCCATGGTTAAATAGTACTTATTTAATTATGTCTGTAACATTAGTTTTAAAATGAAGGTATGCAACACCAACTTTAAGCACTGGTTTTTCTTTATGGTTATGTCCAGAGGGTGTAAGAAAATTATTTATATCTTTAAGTGAATATCCATTCACTTGTAGTGATTTTGTTAAATATTTATATTCATCTTTCAAGACTTGAGGATCATAAATTCGTTTTGATCGATCCACTAAAGATTTAATTACACCAATTTTTTGGCGTGGATGGCGGTTTTATCACTGAGGAAGGTTGGGTTTAAGGTGTTAGAACAATTATGAAAGATTTTACTGCAACTGAGGACGATAACTGTATGTGTTATCGAAACGTGTATAATTATATAATTATGTTCTCTGTTACTCGAAAAAAAGATAGAACTATGTGGTGTTTTAAATCAGCTAACTGGAGCAAACTGCGAGATTTCTTTGCAACATTCCCCTGGCGTGAGTTTTGCTTTAAATGGTCCTCCTCTTCAAACATTGCTCTTTCAATAAAAGTTACCTTGATGGGTATGGAGTTATACATTCCCAAAAAACATAATCGTGAAAATCATGCCCGTTCCCAACCCTGGTTTAATAGGGCTTGCACTGATGCATTACCGCAGAAGCATATACCCTATACCAAACGGAAATCAAATAAATCTATCGAAAATCACGCCAACTATATTGCCGCAAGGAATAGTTGCAAAAGCATCATCACCAAGGCCAAAAATACGTTTGAAGACCGTAAATGCAAAGAATTAGTCTCATGTCCCTTGGGTGGTCGTAAGTTTTGGTCATTAGCTAAAGCCATCAATAAAAACTTTAGTACATCTTCCTTCCCTCCCATGACGTCTCGTGACGGAGCTGTAGTAGCGATCCTGCTCAAAAAGCCAACCTTTTTGTCGATTATTCTGCAGCAAATTCATGTCTCAATGATTCTGGTAGAACTGTGCCGTCGCTCAAATCTACTCCATACGCTATTAAACCAATCCACTTTCGTTACAAGCTCCTAGAATCAATTATCAATAAACGTGACACAAACAAGGCGACTGACCCTGACGGTATTCCAGCTATCGTCCTTAAAAAATACTACCCCGAGCTAGTACCTGTATTGTCCAAACTCTTTTCGATCTCAATGTTATCTGGAGAGTTTCCCTCATCGTGGAAGTTGGCAAATGTCCAACCTATTCCTAAAAAGGGCGACAAAACCGATCCCTCAAACTATTACTTCCATTCTGGAGAAAGACATCAACCATCAACTACCTTCGTTCCTCGAATCTAATAAACTCTTAAACGACCACAAGTATGGGTTTAGACAGAGCCGTTCAAGGGATGATCTTCTTTCATAGGTCACCCAACTTTGGAATAACACATTAGAGAGGTCCGTTGAACAGTAGTAGTGGCTTTAGATATTTCAAAAGCTTTTGACCAGGTTTGGCACAAGTGTCCACTTGCCAAGCTCACTTCGTTCGGCTCATCTGATACGCTCATCAATTGGACATCCAGTTTTCTTTACAACAGACGTATACGCGTTGTCGTCGATGGCTTCTTTTCGAAAGAAACTACTATTAACGCGGAAGTGCCCCAAGGATCAGTGATAGCTTCCACACTTTTCCTGCTATACATAAATGACCTCATTTCCTCAACAACTAACCCGATCCATTGCTTTGCAGACGACAGCAACCTACATTGTAGTTCTTCTCAGTTTTCCCACAACAATAGGTCTAGTCAAGACGGTAAGGCGAAAATGGCAGCGTCAATCAACAGATGAATATAAATATTTAACAAAACCACTACAAATTAATAAATATTCACTTACACCTACTAGGCATAACCTTAAAGAAAAACCAGTGCTTAATGTTGGTATAGCTCTCCTTTCTTTTATACCTAATGTTACAGGAAGAATCCTGATTAATCACGGCATTAGGACTGTTTTAAAAACCTACAAGAAAAATTAAAGAATATTTAAGGTCACCTAAAGACGTTTCAAACCCATTATTATCTTCCGGGATGTATAAGTTATGTTGTTTTTGTGGAAAAGTATACATTAGAACCACAAAACGTAGCTTTGATACAAGACGTAAAGAAAATATGGGATTTTGTAGATTAGGTTTACCAGAGAGAACTGCGGTAGCTGAGCATGCTTTAAATAATTTAAATCGTGACATTCAATTTGATAATATGGAAATATTATATGGACAATATCATTGTTATGTTCGTTTACAACGTGAAGCTATTGAGATATATAAACATCCTAATAACTTCAATATGGAGATGATCTCAGTTTAAATAGGTTTTATCATTAATAAAATGCACAAAGGTACGTCTTAATTTTAATTTTAGTTTTTGGTATGTGTAGGTTTTTTGCTGTTTTTTCCTAGACCTTGAATTACATTATAAGTGACCACAGAACTTTGTTAGATTTGACTAGATTGTTAATATGTATTTCTATTTGTGAATGCTTTTATCAATTTCAAATTAAAGTATTTCACAACCTTAGCAGTGACATCATGATTTGATTAAATGTTTGCTCTTTGATTATGACATTCTTCACTGTTAGCCTTCGACCGTTACTGTAAATGTTATTGAAATGTATAAAATCATATAAATATACATATAAAATACACCATTTAAATCCAAAAAATAAGTATTTTAATTCTTCTATCTCTGTTGAATTTTGGTAAGTTGAGTTTTAGTCGCACAAATCGTTCAAATACCCCAGTATGCGGCCCTTGGAAGTAATATCATCATTTCTGTCTCAATTATAAATATTTCAGATTTACCAAAGACAGCACCTAATATTAATTTTTGGTTTGCTGCAAGTCTTCTAGAGTCTCCTCAATGTTTACTACGAAATTCATTGAAAATGACGACATAAATGTGTAAGGCAATAGGATTGTAGAAATATATTTTTGAAGTAAGATGATTTTCTAAGCTAAACATTCTTTATATATTTAAATGTTTGGTTGGTTTTATTACCATTGCAGCCGCGACCAGTCCTACCTGAAACTATACCTTCAAGCGCGCTGAAAGTCGAATGTCTCTATACAACGATATTTTGGAAATTTATTGTCAGAAATCATGAGAGCATTTTATTTGTCCTAAACTTTTACGACAGTCTAAATTTTCATTTCTTTCAGTTATATAGTTTCTATATGTGGTTTGTAGAGGGGCATAAAAATGGCTACAAATGATTAGAAATTTCCACAATAATAGCAATTTATTATTCATGGGGTTAATAGCAACTATAGGCCACCAGCCGCTACAATTAAATATGCGGCGTAATTACAACAGCAATAATAGTCAATCTTGGAATCTTTTACTGTTTCCTATAATTCTCATTTTATGAACATATCTCGGTCTTTAACAAAATGTATCATTTAACGAGAGAAAATAATAAAACTCTTTTATGGTAGCAACATATTAGAGGGTTTAACGCATTTATCTTTATACCCGCGCTGAATTGTTCGGGAAGTAATGAAACGGAAACGCGTGCTAACACTTAATAATACCGCAAAATAATTATAGAAAATAAAGTGAGCGACAAATTAAGTTTTGTCGTTGGACCGTTTTATTTTTATTTATAACGTTCAACTTAAGGTACATGCTTATACAACCATCGCTATTAAATCAAATAAAAGTTTATGGATCGACCACATGTATATCAAGACATTTATGTGTAGGGATATAGAGAAGGTGTGTTACAACTCGATGCGATTTCAAATCTGATCCTTGTTGGAGAGAACACAAGGTCCCGATTGAGAATATGCCACGATACTGTTCTGGTAATGGCGCATTCCAACGCGTGTATCCATGTCGCAAGATGTCGTTCTGTAGATTGCAGACATATTTCTTAAAGTCATTCTTATTCTTATAATGATCAAAAATTGAAAACGACAAGCTATAATAGTACAATTATGTTTAATGAGAAGCAATGGCGCACGATTGCTTTTATATCATCCCTTTAAGCTTCCTGATCCATGTCAAACACTATTGCTCTCAAATTTTATTACTTCATTTTCCCTGTTCAATTACATTATTCCCTTATTGTTTTAATGTAACTCAATTCTCTGTAGAGCAAGTATGTAATAAAGTTTTTCAAAAAGTCTTACGTGATCATGTCTATCACAAATAATCAACCCTAAAATTATTGTTGATTAATCTAACAGAAAAATGTTTTCATACCTACAGTTTCGCTTTTTATACTTTACAAATATTGCATATCAGTTTTGTGGATCCATAGCACTTATTCATTAGTTCTCTCCGGTTCAGTGCGATTTTCCAACTTTCTGTAGTTGGTTTGCCAAATAGTCAAGTTGTACTGCAATTATTAGAGATCTAACAAACATATAGTTATTTGTTTCATTAGTACAAAATGGCAGTTTCCGGGACGAGGAACCTTCCCAGTCCCGAAAACGCATTTTTTGTACCAATAAAACATAAAACTTTTTCTCCAACCACTTTTACCTTTATGTTCAGTATTTTATTTGCAGTTCACTATTTGTTTGGGAACCCCTCATTTCTTGTCCGTTATCGCAACGAAATTATTTTTTAGGTTAATTTATAACCTTTAAGTTTCTATCGTTACCACGTTTCTATTAAATAATCTAAGGCAGCAGGAACACAAAGTAAATTTAATTTAATGTTGAACAAAGTTAAGAAACATAAAACGAACAAATACGTATAAACTAAAAAAAATGTATGAAAATGAAAATTAATTGCTTTTTAAATTGAAAGTAATGTTTACAGTGCAATGTGTGCAGTTGTTAAATTGGACGGGATGGTTAGGAAGTATAGCAACTAAATTGGATTTTGAACTACTAGTAGAAGGTTGTGGTTCCGGATTAAGATCCTGTTGATTGTGTACCTCAGTGTCTGAATTCAGGATCTGACTTGATGTTTTTATCATTTACAGATTCGGCAATATAACCCTCTGCTACACTTGTCGATTGCCACCCACCATGCCGTTTCAATGCACTCATCAATGCATTCATCAACAATGTAGCAGATGTTCTTCTTAAGCAATGACCAGTATACATCTTTAAATCTGGCAAACCTAAGAGGCTACTTCCTGAGCGGTTGATGTCTATGCCAACTTGTCTCTGACACTTCCCATTTTGATATTTAATAAAGAATCGATCGTTATTAATACCAAGTGGAAGTAATAACAAATATTTCCTATATAAATGTAAGTACTGTTCACTAGTAACGGTAAATGATAGTGGTCATTTGGTTTTAGTCTCCGGCACTTTTATTAATAAAACAGTGTCTAAATCAAAGATATATGACAGTTTCATTTTGGACAATTCATTACGACGTAATGCTCCTGCCACGCCAAAAATCAGACCAACCTAAAATATTTCAATTTTAGAACCAAAAGGAGTACTTTTAATTTTACCTTAATTATTAAGTATTTGGAAGCTGGAGCTTCATTTAAAACTTTTTGAACTTCTTTTGTAAGTGTTTTTAATTTTTTAGGCTGATAACCATGGGACTTACTTTTTAGGTAAGGCACCAGCTTGAAATATTTTCGTATATCTATGGATACCATGCTTTACATTTAATGTCGATTTCAACATTGAATAATGGCTCCAGAGCGTTAATGGCTTTATTATCATAGCTAAATCGGCGAGATAAGCAATGATTACATTCTACGAAAAAGACTTTGCTTTCTTACCATTTCAAGTCATAAAGCGGATGTAAGCTTTTTCATAAGCCTCCCGTGATTTTGCAGGGAGCAAATCTAAAGTGACCTGTTCAGCCGTTTCTTTAATCTCACGCGGAGTGCAATTCGCGTCACTGTCAGTTTGAAACATTTCTAATTCATACAAAATGGCTATTATTTAGTGAAATAAAGAACACTACGTAGTTGTTAATTTATATGTATTGGATCCATGCCAGCCAGGGAGGTACCACCACCCTTACCATGGGCTCCTTAATATTGGGTCTCCGATTTTCTGAGCTCGGTAAGGGCTGCCGGTTACCTTTTCCTTCATCCTTAATCTATTCTCATCCTTATTCTTCCTTCTCGCCCTCACTGTCTTCCTATCGGATTAAAAGTCCCAAATTAAATAATAAGATGGCTGTGGTTTCTAGGGTAATAAATTCCGGACGTAAAATCTTGCCCCATTCGGATGTCCGGGAGGGCAGGGCCCAAGCGACCACGGTCATCGAAAGTATCAACTTTCTGATTCACTACTGCAACATCCGCGGTATCAGGTCTAATCTTAATGCTATTCACCAACATCTTGAACAATTACAACCTGATATTTTGTTTCTATCTGAAACACAAGTCTCCTCTGAAAGCTCCGAGTCACCCGACTTGCAATTTCCTCAATACCACCTTCACTCTAACTTTCGATATAAAGGAGGCGTATGTGCCTACATCAAGGACAGAATTGCTTGCAAGAGGGTTTCTTCCTTAGAAAATAAAAATTTTGACGTGATTTGGTTTAAACATTCTGGTCCTAATTTTGTGAAATTCTACTGTTGCATTTATAGGTCTCCTAATGACAGTAACTTTCAAGACTTCTTCGATTACCTTAGTATGAAAGTTGACTATCTCCTGTCTCAGTTTCCATCTTGCGATATCTCAATTGTAGGCGATTTCAATGTTCATAACTCGAATTGGCTTCAGTTTTCATCTACTACAAATCCTGCTGGTCATAGTGCAGAAACATTTGCTATTTCATGTGATCTCACAGAAATGATTTCTGAACCCACAAGAATCCCTGATAACCCTAACCATACTCCACATCTTCTAGATCTCTTTCTTACATCAAACCCTCTTGTTTATAGAACTTCCGTTCTTTCGCCTTTAGGTCTTTCCGACCATTGTCAAATAGAAATAATTTCTACTGTACCTAATTCCACTGTTGTTCGCAGAACCGACAGAACGTTGTGGTGTTTTAAGTTAGCTCGATGGAGTAATTTACGGGATTTCTTTGCAACCTTTCCATGGCGTGAATATTGTTTTAAGTCGTCCTCTTCTTCGGACATCGTTCTTTCAGTATCTGAAGTCATCCTCATGGGAATGGAGTTATATTACATTAAATGGAAATCTAATAAATCGGTCGACAGTCATGTAGAATACGTTGGTGCTAGAAATATCTGCAAAAGTGCCATCACTAAAACTAAAAAGTTGTTCGAACAACGAAAATGCAATGAACTAGCTACATCTACTTTAGGCAGTGGTAAATTTTGGTCCTTAGCTAAAGCCATTAGTAAAAACTTTGGAACATCTTCATTTCCCCCCCTGACATCTATTGACGGAACGGTAGTTGCTGATTCTGTAGACAAAGCCAATGTTTTTGTGGATTTGTTTGTATCAAACTCGTGTCTCAATGATTCTGGAAAAGATGTGCCCCTAGTCAACTCTTCTTCATACGCTATGAAACCACTTCATTTTCGGTACAAGCTCTTGGAATTGATCATCAGTAGGCTTGATCTCAATAAGGCGACTGGCCCAGACGGTATCCCAGCTATTGTCTTAAAGAAAAGTTCCCCTGAACTATTACCAGTCCTATCTAAGCTCTATACGATCTCTATGTCTTCTGGGGAATTCCCTTCATCATGGAAGTTAGTAAATGTTCAACCTATTCTTCAAAAAAGGCGATAATACCGATCCTTCAAACTACTGACCAATTGCCATCACTTCCATTTTGTCTAAAATCATGGAAAAAGCCGTCAATCAGCAACAGCTCACGTTCCTTGAAACTAACAAACTCCTTAGTGACCACCAATATGGGTTTAGGCAAAGTCGTTCAACAGATGATCTTCTTTCATATGTGACCCAAGTTTGGAACAATACAGTAGAGCAGTCCGGTGAAACAGTTGTAGTCGCTTTAGATATCTCAAAGGCATTTGACCAAGTTTGGCATAAGCGTTTACTTGCCAAACTCACCTCGTTTGGGTTAAACGCTCATCAACTGGGTTTCTAGTTTCCTTGTTAAAAGACGAATACAAGTCGTAGTTGATGGCTTTTTTTCAAAAGAAGTTAGCATTAACGCTGGCGTACCACAGGGATCCGTTATAGCGCCTACACTTTTTCTGCTGTACAGAAATGACCTTATTTCTTCAACAACTAACCCCATCCATTGCTTTGCTGACGATAGCACTCTTCACTGTAATTCATCTCAGCCTACTCATAGTGATAATCCACATTTTATATCAAATCAAGAAATTAAAGCTGAAATGGCAAATTCAATCAACAAAGACATTCAACGTATTCTCGAATGGGGAAGCAATAATCTAGTTAAATTTAATGCTAACAAAACTCAGTGTTGCCCTGTGTCCGCCAAAAAAGATCGATCATTTCCTGTTGTAAGTATGAATGGCCTAGTTCTTAAGTTTTCAGACTCTATTACTCTGTTGGGTATGACTGTATCTTCAAATCTCTCATGGGTTGTCCATCTTCTGTCAGCTACCAAAACAGCTGCTCGTAAAATAGGCTTTTTGTACAGATCTAAGCAGTACTTTACCTCTCGACAACTCCTTCTGCTGTATAAGGCCCAAATTCGGCCTAATCTGGAATATAATTCTCACCTCTGGGTTAGTGCTCCCCAATACGCTCTCGATATCGTTGATCGTATTCAAAAGAGAGCGATTAGGCTTATAAAAGACCCGTCCTTATCTTCTCACATACAGTCCCTTGAGCATAGAAGGATGGTTTAGAAAATTTAAGGTAGCTGTTCATAGGCATCTATTGGCAATTCATTATCCCTCTATCCATCCTCCTAAGTGTTCCTGAGTGCTTTAGCACGATAGGCCAAATTTAGCCTGTTCAGGTCCACAATCATAAAAAAAAAAATTACCTCGATAAATTTTAAATTTTACAGATGGTGAAACAGTGTGAAGATAGATGGCGCCACTGGCGACGGCAAATTCTGTTCAGAGAATATAATCACTCAAAACATTTCAATAATCTTACCCTACACTATGAAAATAAGATGCGAAATTATATTGAATATCAATACTTACTTATGGCGGAAAACATTGTTTGTGATGAACACGTGAGAATTCAGAAATTGAAGTTATTGAAATAACGATATCCCATGAACACACAGTGCTGATGTGCGATCAAGGTCATTACTTTTTTGTACTAGGACAAAAAGTAAATTATTTTTTGTACAGTTGCCATGGTAACATGTTGGAATCCCGAAATCAGGCACTTTTGGTACGAAATACTGTCACAATATAGCGTCTTACTTAGGTGCTTGTAGGCCACGTCCATCCTTTCACCTGAATGGTTGTGCTAGTGCCCGCCCCTCTGGCTTCTGATTGGTCCTTAGGCTCACTACGCAGCATCTGTGCACTGATTGGAGGATTAATTCTCTGCATTCTGATTGGTTATGGCGGTAAATTTGAATTTGCATTCTAACAAGGTGGTTTAATGCTAACTTGTAAGACAAGTGTAGAACTTCGCATCTTGCTCGCGGGGGTTCGCCCACTTGACGTAATCGGAACCTGTTCGGGGGCCTTCGCACATTGTCGTGACGCTTGAGACGGGGAATTTGAATTTGTATTCTAATAATCCAAAAAGGCCTTAATTAGGGGTGAAAATACCGTCAAGGGCAGAAAATCCCATCAAGGGGTTGAAAAGCGCTCCCGAAACAAGCCGATCCCCAGCCAAAAGGTGACTATTTAGGGGTAAATATACCATCAAGGGTTGAAAATTCCATCTAGGGGTTGAAAAGAAGCCATAGAGGTGGGAAATGGGCACAGCCACGTGGGCGTGAGCTCCCCCAACACTGATGACCTCAGGCTCCTCTCCTTCTACTATTATCTTTATATCTAGTGTTCACGTTATGTAAACTAGACTTCTTAGAAAATTTTGTTCATACATCATTACATCCAAGCACCTAATCATATCTAAGCAAATAAACTATAGCACAAATTAACCAACAATTTTAGTAACAATCAAAACATTCTATTAAGAATTCTTTAGAACTAATCAATAATTACAAAACATTAAATGACCACTAAATAATAAAGTAAATATTGACGTTGTTAGTATGTTTTCTACCTGGTAAGGGAGGAAGCTGTTACAGTTGATAAAGACAGGCTATTCAAAGTGTTTCGGAGAAACAGTTGTAATCACTTTAGGTATTTTAAAAGCATGTGACCAAGTTTCAAGGCTCAAACACAAATATTAGAGTTCTGGATCTTGTCATATCTGATAATCATACGGAAGTATTGCACAATAGCGCTCTTTTAGTCCAAGGAGATTTTGTTATTATTTATACTACTTCTACACTTATTTCTTCGAGATTGTTCTTGTTTAATATTCTGCAACTATCTATGCTATTTTTTTCATGTTGATGTACTTAAGAGACGATTTCGCCCCCAATGTTTTACAATTTGGTTTACTGCGCATATGAATCAAAATATAAAATTGAACAACTACTATGTTCGTAAGTATAAGAAACTGATTCCATAACAAGTTATAGCAACTTTGGCCCACTTAGATTAGTGATTAAATTACAACTTAGGTCGGAATATAAAAAATAACTTAATAAGAACAAACTTCCCTTAAGACGACAAAAAAAACAACACCAGAGTCCCTAATAAAATGTGTTATAAAAACAATTGGTTTGAATGACCACAGCCAGTAGTAAATTCGTTTGATGAATAACTTGGTGGCGTGTATCTCAAGTGCAACGTTAATAACTAGGGCTAGGATTTGTATGCACTTAAAAATGCCAAAATATGCATGCACTTATGCACTATAAAATGCTGAAATATGCACTTAAATACGCTCTTAAAATTGGAGATATATGCATTAAAAGCAATATTTTACAGAAAATATGCGTTTTGCAGTTCGAAAAAGGAAATCAAAAAATAAAAATAATCACTTTAATTTATTTTATTTATAAAAGATAATACAACTTTACAAAATAAATTTAGCCTATATATTAAATGAATTACTATTTACAATTATATACATTTTTAAATTATCAAAAGTAAAACTTTGTCGATTGTCTGTAAAAATATTTTTATACTTGGAAAAACTCTTTTCAACATCGCAAGATGTAACTGGAGCGTGTTTATAATTGTTCAATTCGATTATACTATATTCTTTCAGTTCATCTGTGATAGTAGCTTGACCAGTTATTGCGTCATCTATTTTTCTAATTAAGGCAAAACCTACATTTTTCTCTAAAACATATTTCATTTTTTTATGTACTGCAAGGCCCTTTGGATCTTTAACTTTAGCAAGAGAGGTACTAATATTATCTACCAGATTAATACTTTCTGAAATTGAACAACCTTGTCTTTCTAATAAAGTAATTGTTTTTGACAAACAAACAAAATTTGAAAAAACAAACAGCAGTTATTCTTTAATTGCTTTCGCATTAACTGCGTCTTGTGCATTTTGTATACAAAGTGCATCATCTTTATTAAATATGTTTACAATTTCTTTAATTGTATCAAAGTAATTTGAATAATGTTCTGCTGGAGACAGCCAGGTACCCCATCTTGTTATTACAGGGTCTGGGGGCAGTGGTATTTGGTGTGCTATTTCCTTAAATGCCTGTATACGATGTAGAGCTTTACAAAAGACTTTCTTAACGTTTGAAATTAAATTATTCACTTTTGGATGTACTTCCCGCACTTTTTCCGCGACTCTGTGTAATCCATGTGCCAGGCAGGTGAGATGAGTCATCTTCAAGTATAGGACTTGAAAGCCTGCTCCAGCCTTGAGCATGTAAGGTGCTGCACCAGTAACAAAAAGGAGCACTTTTAAAAACGAGTATAGGTGAAATTCGACAAAGAAATATTCTTGATTTCGTAAAACCTTCGTATTAGTACATCAGCCATTTAACCTAACAAAACAATAATTAAGTTTCTACGTACCTGCCAATGCTGTCTCTAGCTTCATCAATCGAAACCCATATATAATTGTCACCTATAGCTCTTCTAGTTAATTCATCAGGCATAGGGTTTTTGAAATTTCTTCTAAAAAATTTCGAAATGCGGGGTGGTTAATTTTGCTTAATGGAATGTCCGCAGCTACTAACGCACTACACAGTTTTTTATTAAATTCCGCAGATGTATTACTAGCACTACTTAAATTATTAAGACATCCCTGCAACAGAGACTGTTTTTTAGTTTTTAAACCCACACACTTTTGGTGTTTTAATGTGTTAAGGTGTTGTGTTACTTGAAACCGTTTGTTTGCACTAACTTTATCCTCACACACTTTACAAAATAATATTTTATCGCCGGTCGTAAAAACCTCGAATTCGCGAACGTAACTTCGCAGAGTTACGGAAACAGATCGCTTTTCTTTTCCCATCCTTAGGACACAAAGTTCTGAACTCAACTATGTAAATTGCAATAACAAGTACAACAGTTACAGGCAGGTAGGATATTCCAAGAAATATTTATGAAAGCTATTAACAATAGGACAACAGCATACTTAATACTCAGAGGATGAATAATCTGTAAATACTTCCGACTGTAAAAATAAATCCTTTTGGTAATTCCCATGCTAAAAATAAACACAAAATAAATTTTAAAAGAAGAATTTTTATATAGTCATTTTTAAATCACATGCAAAAGTAACTGTAAAATGCAAAAACGCGAGCAAAAACGTACAAAATATGCACTAACATTAAAATATTACGAAATATGCATGCATTTAGAAAAATCATTAAAATATGCATTTATATGCACTTTCAAATTCACATATGTGGTGCACATACTCATAAAGCATGATTACTGTAAGCAAAAAAAAACATGCAAATGCATAGAAATCCTAGCCCTATTAATAACAGTTCTGGTGTGCTTCATAGCAATATGTTTTGCATTAATGTTCTTAGTTTACCTGAACAAAGGGTGCTACATGCTATTTCCAGACTTAATAAAAAGGAAACTTCTGGTTCATACCTAATATCAAGTATCATTATTAAAAATTGTAAGCACGCGCATCTTGCATCCTTTTTAATTTGTCACTTAAAAGTTACATATTCACACAGGTATGGGAACAAGCTCACATTTGCCCAATCTTTAAACCAGGTGATGCAGCCCAGGTTAGTAATTGTAGATATATTAGTAGCCTATCAAATTTTACTAAAATCTTTGAAATAGCCATATATAACAAATGTATTCCCACGTTAAGAGATGTGTATCACATCTCAGCACGAGTTTTGTGATGAATATTTCTAGTTACAAATCTCACCTGTTTCACAAAATGTGACTCAGACGTTCTTGATAACCAAGGTTAGGTTGATGTAATTTTTACAGACTTTAGTAAAGCGTTTCAGCACATTTACCATTTTTTGATTTCTAAGTACGAAACATTTGGTTTCCATGATTGATTGCTAAAGTTTTTTGTTACCTTCGAAACCGTCTATAATACGTAACAGGCGACAATTTCGAATCTAATGACTTCATTGCATCCTCGGGAGTACCACAAGAGCCCAGTTTAGAACCATTACTATTTCTTGTATTTATCAACCACATAACTGATTGTATCTTTTATCGGCAGTTATTATTTACAGATGATTTAAAGATCTTTTTTTCTGTTTCCAGTGTTAGGAAATCTGTGTCTTTACAATTACGAATTAATCACACTGAGGAGTTTTTTTATCAGAATAGTTTGAAACTAAATAATTCAAAACGTAAAATAGTTATATTTTCACGGAAACTGCTTCAATCGTACAAACCTGCACATGCAGGAATATTCTTGTTAAACGTAATTCCACGGTTACTGATCTCGGTGTCACGTTTTTACAGCAAACTATGGTTTTGTCATAACATTGATATTTGCAATTCAATGGTAATTATGTTTAAAGTACAAGCCAAATCTCATGATCCTGCGCAAATAGACCAAAATATCCTTCTGACGTCACCAACCATAATACAGACCAACCTGAAAATATCATTGTTATTTTCACACGTGCTTGAATTTTTCGGTTGTTTGTATTTAAATGTCACTTTGTTATTAGAATAATCAGTTTTTTTGAAGGCTACAGCAGATTATTTACTGTGCGACTGTAAGTAGAAATAACCAAACTTTACATTTATTTTATTGATTTATAAAACTGTTTGTAGGTTATAATCGAAATCGTGGACCTGCAGATTTTTCTTTGTACAAGTAGTTCGTTATTTAGTTAAAATTCTAGCTGAAGACACTTTCATTTGGTCTTAAAATTGTTTACATTAATTCCTTTCATTTTAAATTTGCATTCAACCTAATTTATCTATAATATTTAATAGGAGGCTTCCTTCTAAATTAAAAAAAGAAAATGGTGTGAGTATAAGGGGCCTGCTCATATCTGGTAACCCAATTTCAACAGAAAGCTCTGACATTTTATATTGTAAACAGTTATTTGTGACCATGTGTTAATGAACGTCTATTTATGATTTGTATGATTGTTCACACTGATAGCCTTTGGAATAAATATTATCTTCACAAATTATTTGTAGTTCATAAAGATCACATGCGTTTCTATGTTTCAATAAATGCATCTTCATTCATATTTACATATTTTACAATGAAAATATCTGTTTCATGTGTAATGTAAAATTACACACTTAACGCATAATCTATTTTCAACTTAGCGCCTGCATGCTATTCTGATGTTTTTGAGTTGTATTGAAAACACTGTTTGGGCGTCCTTTTCTACTGTTTTCTCACTCCCAGCAGTGCGCAATTCGCGGATCATGAGATTTGGCAAGTACTCTATAATATGAAATTACAAAATGTTAATGGTAACACGACTATAAAATTCTATATTAGAGCTTTGACCGTTCCAATCTAGAATATTAGATTTTTAAAGGTGGGAGGTATGTGTACCCCATGCCAGCCGGGGAGGTACCATTACCCTTACCATGGGCCCCTTGATATTGAGTCTCCGATTTTCTGAACACGGTAAGGGCTGCTGGTCACCCTTCCCTAATCCTTCATTCTCATTTCTAGGTATAAAATCTTGTACCGTTCGGATGTCTGGGAGGGCAGAGCCCAAGTGACCTGGGTCATCGAAAGTACTCACTTTATGATCCATTATTGCAAGATCCACTCGACTTTCAATTTCTCCAATACAATCTTCACTCTAACTTTCGATACAAAGGGGTAGTGTGTGCCTATCTCAAGGAAAACATCGTTTGCAAGAGAATTTATTCTTTGGAAAATTAAAAAATCAACGTTTGAAAGTTGACTATCTTCTGTGTCAGTTTCCATCTTGCGATATCTCTATTGTGGGATATTGCAATGCTCATTCATGGCACTAATTGGCTTCAACTTCCATCTACTATTAATTCTCATGCTCATAATTCAGAAACATTTACTATTTCATGTGATCTCACAGAAGCAATCCCTGAACTAACAAGGATACCGGATAAGCCTAACCATACTCTAGACCTCTTTCTTGCATCAAACCTACTTGTTTATAAAACTTCAGTCTATTCCGGACTAGGTTTAGCTGATTATTGTTTAATAGAAATAACTGCTACTGTCCTCAATTCTTCTGTTGTTCACAACACTGGTATAGAACCTTATGGTGTTTTTAATTTTAAGTCGTCCTTGTCTTGGGACATTGCTCCTTCAGTATTTGAAGTCATCCTCATGGATATGGAATTATAGTCATTCTCGTTCCAAACCTGGTTCAATAAGGCTTGCGCTAATTCAATATCTCTGAAAAAGAAATCTTATACCAAACAGTCGAGAGTCATGCAGATTACGTTGGTGCTAGAAATACCTGCAAAAGTTTTATCGCTAAAGCTAAAAAGTTGTTTGAACAACGAAAATGTGGACATCTTCTTTGGGCAGTCATAAATTTTGTTCTTCAGCCTAAGGCCATATGTAAAACATCTTTATTTCTCCCCGTAACATCTTTTGACGGTGTAGTTGTTGATTTTGCAGACAAAGCCAAATTTTGTGGATGTATTTGCATCAAACTCGTGTCTTAATGATTCTGAAAAACATGCGTCCCTTGTCAACTCTTCGTCATATGCTATAAACACAATTCATTCTCGATACAAGCTCCTAGAATCGTTCATTAGTAAGCTTGATCCCAATAAGCCGACTGGCTCAAGCGATATTCCAGATATTGTCTTAAATAAATGCTCCCCCGAACTAGTATTAGTACTATCTAAGCTCTATTTGATCTTTATGTCTTTTGAAACACTTCCTTCATCATGGAAATTAGCAAATATTCAATTTGTTCCTAAAAAAGGCAACAAGACCGAACCCTCTAATTACCGACCAATTGCCATCACTTCCATTTTGTCTAAAGTCATGGAAAAGCCCATCAGTCAGCAACTACTTTGTTTCCTTGAATCTCACAAACTCCTTAGTGACCACCAATATGGTTTTAGGCAGAGTCGTTCAACAGGAGATCTTCTATCATATATGACCCAAGTTTGAACAACACATTAGAACAATCCGGTGAAACAGTTGTAGTAGCTTTAGATATCTCAAAAGCATTTGAGCAAATTTGGCATAAGCGTTTACTTATCTCATTGACTGGATTTCCAGTTTCCTTGATAAAAGACGAGTACGTGTCGTAGTTCATAGCTTCTTTACAAAAGCAGTTGGCATTAACGCGGGCTTGCCACAGGGATCATTTATAACTCCTACACTTTTCCTGCTATACATAAATGATTTTATTTCTTCAATGATTAACCCAATATATTGCTTTACTAACGACATCACTATTCATTGTAGTCTACCTCAGTATAGTCACTATAGTAATCCATTTTCAAGGCATTAATGCTAAAATGGCCATTTAAATCAATAAAGTCTAGTTAAGTTTAATGCTAATAAAACTCATTGTTGCCTTGTGTCCGCCAAAAAAGATCGATCATTTCCTGTTGCAAGTATGAATGGATCAGATCTCTAATCCTACGTTGAGAATGAGTGTATGTTCAAATCTGTTATGGGTTGAGCATCTTCTGTCAGCTACTACAGCTAGTGCTGGCAAATAGGCTTATGGTACAGATCTAAGGAGTACTTTACTTTCCGACAGCTCTTTCTTACCTCTGGATATCGTTGATCGTATTCAAAGAAGAGCGATTAGGCTTATAAACGACTCGTCCTTACCTCTAAGCATAGAAGAATCGTTTCAATTTTTTCCTTGTACTATCGGTATTACAATGGCTATTGTGCTGCTAAATTACGTTCTGTAACACCTTCTCAGGCCATATTTGTTAGGAATACACGGTTTGCTCATTCACATAATGAATATGCAGTACTAATCTCCTCTTGTCGTACCAAACGGGCTCAAAGGACATACTTCTATACGGCTTCCAAACTCTGGAATCATCTTCGTAGTTCCCGTTTTCCTCTTATTTGTGAAAAATTTATGGTAGCCGTTCATATCCATCTCTAGGTAATTCAATATCCCCCTATCCAACCTCCTCAGTGTTCCTGAGTTCTTTAGCACGTGAGGCTAAGCTTAGTCTGTTCCGAGATAATGCGTCATTCCCATTAAAATTATCAAAAAGGCGCCTTAGAATCGGTACAAAGGAAATTTTTTAAATGTTTGTCCGCAAATTGTGGTGCTATTTACCGCACCCGTTAAAGTGATCACGCAGGCCATATCTTAGGGTTTGTATTATTCGTTTTAATTCTTCGAAAACAAGTACAAAGTACAAGTTTTTTATTTAAGTTGCTTCTACAATATTATACTCGCAATTTTCCAATATTCTAATGTACGGCTGCTCGAAATAATCTACTTTTAAATCATCACTGTTGCAAATGTCTACTTATCTATTTTAACAGTCTATCTGAACGCGTCCACCTTCACGCAGTCAATGATGTTTAATCTAATTTATTTGTCTGCAACACACATATCTATTGTTAGTATTAAATCGATAGTGTATTATATTATCACATTACCTACTTCTACGTTTTGTCCTGTAAATGTATAGCATTTTCTGTTGTATAATAAATAAATGTTACTATGATATTACATACATTAATACCACTTTACCCGAAAATCACAAGTGGATCAGTTGCTTGGAGTTGTTGATTATAAATACTATAAAAATACTTGATTTTGGTATTCAGCACCACATCATCCACATCTACTTCAAACTCTAGAAAAATCTCGTAATTAGAGTTTCGAATCGGTTTCAAATTTAAGCATTAATAAGTTGACCATAAACGATAGGTGAAGTAAGTTTATAATGAGAATAAATCTCAAACATGAAAAAATAGTTTATCACGTTATAACATGACAAGTGGTCTTATATAGGTAGGTGAACAGGTGTATATTGTAAATATACCTTGCAAACCTGTCCTTGGGGTTTCCCTATTCTTTCATTACTCATGGGAATGCGCGCTATCTTCAATTCTCTTTCAAATCTGTCTTTTCCATAATAAGTTTGTGGAATTTAACGAGTTAAGGCGTAATCGTAATGTACATGTTTTATTATTTTATACATTGTATTTTACTTATTCATATCAAATAATTGCTCATTTAAACGTTGGCAAGTTGGTGGCGACACCTTTTAAGTAATAGACGTACTCATACTCTTTATAATCTAATCGTTACGGACGCTCGAGACCCACTCAAATGGAAAGGTTGCAAATACTGCTTTTTATTAACAAAACTTCTTCAAGATGGAGTACTATACCACACATGAACTAATAATTATGTACATAACTTTTCGTAAATATACCAACTGTTTATCACTGGATGTCGCTGCTTTATTTCAAGATTTTTACATATTCGCGAATGAAAATTTTTCAAGCTTCCAAAACGATAAATAACAGGGATTATTTTAGACATGAAACTATTACAAATACGGATTTTGTAAGTTGATTTGTAATTAAAAATTAAAGCGTAAGTTAATTATATGAATAGTGTCCAAGTAGAGCATTACGTCTTCGAAAGAATAAAAATCTTCAGATTATCTAAAACGACTTGTTTCCGTTTAATCCCAATCGTTATGCACAGGAACATTTACTCAAATTCATATTACACTATATATATATATATATATATATATATATATATATATATATATATATATATATATATATATATATATATATATATATATATATATATATATATATATATATATATTATAAAATATAAAACAAAGTTGAGATAGGAATATTTTATCTCTACATACCGGTTACTCGTGGCCCTCGCTGTATTGTGCACACATTAGGAAAGGAAGTGCAACACAAACGAAAAAAAAGTATGCGTTATAAAATAGTGTTCCTAATTAGTGGTATTGTTACATATGCAACCCTAGCGGGCAGTGTTATACATTTTTGGGTACAAATCAGAGCATCAAAAATCTGATAGCGCAAGAGTTACGAACAACAGTTTTCTTAATTTTAACACGTAAATCGAGAATGTTCACAATTTAATTTTCGGAATGACTTATTTTTGGTGACTAGTTACTATAATTTGTTTTGATAACAACGTATGAGCAGAACCAAATATTTCATCTTTGCTTTATTGAAAGAATCTAAGAATTAAAAGGCATAAATAATTACATTTTTTCCGTTTTAAACTGAAATTTTATGATCTTTACCCTTGTCATCAAAGATGTACCGTAGCCATCTTCCTTTGAACTCTGCAATATTTTCTTTTCACAAAAAAAAAGACTAGATTAGCGTCCGTCAGAACGCCTTTTCCAAAATATTACCTATTTCTTAATGTCAATTTTATACTTCAAATTAAGTTCTCTCGGTCGATTTGAATAAAGGCTAAATAACGTTGAGCATTTTTTCCCTTTTACTTAAACAGGCATAATAATGCTTACCTTCTGCGAAGTACAACATTTTACATACATCATCCCTTGAATGCAAAACTTGTATAATATGTGACCACAGGGTGGCACTGGATATATAGTAGTTGTTAGGTACGCCACTGGTAGTGTGTATGTACAACGACCATGGCGTCCTAATGTAGACAATGTTTATTGTTTGATAATAAATGAACTCTTTATTTGTGAACCTAGTATGTGTTTCATTTCTTAAATACATCACAAATAATACAAAACTTGTCGAAATCCATGTTTGGGCAATTTTGCTTTTTATAGACTGTATGTACTTCTAAACATCGTAGATTTTGAGGCAGATCTAATGCAAGTTCAAACATAATGGATAAGTGTTTAAAGGTCAGATACAACATAACCCACGTTTCGAAACACAACTCCATTTGATGTAGAAATAATCTCAAGCAGTTTAATAATCTGATCAACGCCGGTGCTAGAGTTAAACTAGCTCTGATCCGCTCTGATCTGCTCGTAAAATAGGCTTTTTGTACAGATCTAAGCAGTACTTTACCTCTCGACAACTCCTTCTGCTGTATAAGGCCCAAATTCGGCCTCATCTGGAATATAATTCTCACCTCTGGGTTAGTACTCCCCAATACGCTCTCGATATCGTTAATCGTATTAAAAAAAGAGCGATTAGGCTTATAAATGACCCGTCCTTAACTTCTCACATACAGTCCCTTGAGCATAGAAGGATGGTTTCAGTTCTTTCTTTGTATTATCGTTATTACAACGGTTATTGTGCTGCTGAATTATATTCTTTGATACCATCTCGGGCTATCTTTGCGAGAAACACTCGGTTTGCTCATTCACATCATCAGTATGCAGTACAAATCTCTACTTGCCGTGCCAAACGGGCGAAATCCACATTTTTCTATACGGCTTCTTAACTCTGGAATGATCTGCCTAGTTCCTGCTTTCCCCTCACTTATAATATGAGAAAATTTAAGGTAGCTGTTCATAAGCATCTATTGGCAATTCGTTATCCCTCTATCCATCCTCCTAAGTGTTCCTGAGTGCTTTAGCACGATAGGTTAAATTTAGGCTGTTCAGGTCCACAATCACAAAAAAAAAAACTCATAGCTTACTTTTGAGGTTAGGATATTGAGATAATGCAATAATGCATTATCTATTTTAATTAAATCTTTGACATAGAAAATAAACCAGTATGCCGTAAGAGTAATGTATTTTTGTAACTGATGTTTAGCCAATTCCTTTCTACTATTACTATAATAATAATATCCAATTCCTTTATTAGTTCCGGTTGATTCAAAAAGGCCTACGTTTGAATTTTGCGCGTTATTAAAATAATTGGTATTTCTTATTAAGGTACCAAAAGTGAAAAACGGATCTGTGGTAATATATATATATATATATATATATATATATATATATATATATATATATATATATATATATATATATATATATATATATATATATATATATATATATATATATCGAACTTCCATATAACGAAGTGCCATGGGGATAAAAAATCGGCATATAGAAAATTCGCTATATGGAAAACGACAAAAGTTTTTGTCCACTACGAAGCTGCACAAACATGTACATACTCTTCTTGAAAATAATCAAAAATAGCAATCGGTACAGATTATCATGTATGTATTTATTGATCTTTATTGACTTATAAATGTGTACTCTTATAAATACACAGTAACAAAACAACATGCACAACACGAACAACAGTTACTTACTTCAAAAAGAAGTGATTTTAGGTTGCACGGTACATTTAAACAAAGTTTGGTTTTCATAAGCCGTTTTTTCTAGTATATCATGCCTCTTTTTAAATTTATCTAACCACCATGTACTGGCCTGAAAATCTGGCTTATTTAACAATGTTGCGTATTCTAGTGCTTTTTGTTTAATGAAACTGCCGGACAGAGGAATGTTTTTATCTTGTCCCATTTTTACCCATTTTAAAACAGCTTCGTCAATTTCTTCATATAAACACGCTTTAAATATTTTCCTAGCTAAATCGCAGTTTTCACTTTGTTTAAGAAGGCTCTCGCGATTTTTATAAATTGTCGTTAGGGTACTAGCCGGTATACCGGAACGCGCTGCTATGTCCTTTTTCTTTCCACCTTTATCAATTTCGTCAATTAATTGTAATTTTTTGACAACGCTCTGAAAATTGCGAATTCGTCGTTTAGCCATTTTAAACGATGTTGCTACCGTAAATGTTAACTAAAAACTACACTGGAAACTCATAAATGTATGGTCATAGTTTAAAGAATGCATTTACAGAAAAATTTGGGAATTTCCGTACCCTGTCGGAAGAGACTAACGCCACTCTTTCAACAATAGGGTGCTCAAGCACCCTTTGTTCCGTGCTAAGCCGGCATTACATTACCGACAACCAATAAATGAATAAAAGTCCAGGAAGTTCTTAGGAACTAGGAAAATACATTATTCAAAATAACAGAAATTCATAAAATATTTGAAGGATTCGTGTTAAAAAATTCGTTGTGTAGAAACGTTTCCTTTGTTATATGGGGGTATGAAATGCACCAAAAACACGTTCAAGGTAACGGTTCTACAGAAAATTCGAGATATAGAGAAATTCGTTTCACGAAAGTTTATGTGGCAATTCGACGTAACCTTCAATAAATATGTAACATTCATAGACTCACGTTAATGTTCCTTTCTTATAGCTGATCCAATTTCCAATTCAGAAATAATTCTAATTCCAATATTATTGATCCATCGGGGGAAGATCTACAGCATCAGCAAGTTGTGTATATATGCTGCATGAATATTTGCTCCATCGGTGGAAGGTCTATATAGCACCAATATACATAGGTATACTGTATAAATATCTGCTTTGTCACTTTTCCATAAGCACTCTAATTTATTTATTATATTCATAAATATAATAATTTAGTTTTAGGTTTTTATATTCGAAAGTATCACAACTTTTATCAGCATTCAAATTATTATTACTTGCACTTTTCAATTTTAATTTCAATTCGAATAATAATACAAAGGCAATTTGGTTAAAATAAATTTTAATTTTAACGAAATAATTGAAATACGCCGATATACATCACCCGGAATAATAAATACGTTAACCTTATTTTTATTACAAATTTTAATTTTCATCTGTTTAATAATACAAATTTTTTTAGATTATACGAACCACATGAACGATGTTAAATTTTGAATCATGTACACATCGAGTGACATGTTCACACTTTGGAAAGTTACAAGATAAGATATAAAAATTTCTGCCACTTCCTTATATAGCTTCTGAAAAACAACCCACTACCTTTAGCAAATATTGCCAATACAAACATAAAACTGCTTAATTTTTATTGCTTAATCATTTTTCAGAAGTTTATAAATTATTATTTTTACTGATAACTCTTATACGTGGACAGATCTTAAAAATATAATCATTTTTTAATTCTATGTAAAATTTCCTTTCCATAGGCACCTCATATCCTTTATTTCCTTTATAAATTCTTATTCTATCTAAATTACGACAAATATGCAAATTCTAATTCCAACAGAAAAACTACAAATAGAATTAGATTCCTTGACCCAAATTACATAAGAATTCAGCAGTTCCAAACACTTTTATGATTCATGTTAATAAATTCCATCTCAAGCACTGCATTAAAAATCATCATAACCTGGTTTATCAACTTTCAATTTAAATCGCATCTGTAATGTTCATTTAAGTTACAACACTTCCTAATCACACTATGAAGTAAGTTTATAACATAATCTTTGTTTAATTTCACTTTTAAACATAATGAGCTCTATGAATCTTGTAAAATCTGTTCGGATTTCATAACTTTAACATGTCCTTTACACTTCTTACCTTAATTGATACAATTTAATTTCTTTTTGTTTTAGAATAGAAGCATATTATAGTACTAGACTAGAATATTATCATACAAATGGAATACATGTATTTTATCAATGAAAATACATAATTTTACTACTCCGGTGGTGCTCGGAAAATATTATAGTGAAGAATACTACTGCTCAGCTATGATAACACTTTTAAACTTATGAGATTTGGTTTAACTAGCTAACAAGATGTCCGATATTCCCATTTGTACTTAGTTTTAAGTTAATTCGCACTTATGCATCTTGCTCTTTACATATATGTTTATTAAAATTCAACGTAATTAATTTATGTTTAATGTTTCTTTTAAGCTTAATTAATATCATCTTAATATGGGTGTATTTTTTGTGTTACTAAAGTGATGTTTATTTGACTATTAAGTTTCATTTCCTCCAAATTAATATAACTTTATTGGATTTAACGTTGTGCTTATTTTTGTCACGTAAAACCAATTTAAAGTTTGCTTGAAATTCTAACGTAAGATTCATTTTGAATCATACCTGTTGTCTTTGTATTGTAGTTACTTGTTGATATATATGAGAATATTAAAGTATTTCTGATCAACCAAACATAAGGTAACGGCTGCACCTTGTACAATCAGTCAATATAAGCAGGTACAAAATAATTTAAAAATGATCATGTCTTGAAATCACTCTGTTCTCAAATTTTTATGTAAATGATTATCCGAAATAAAGGTAGTGTATAGTATACCAAGATTTGTTCTAATTTTCGTGCCTTAATTTCAGAATCTATTTCAAGTGATATGAAAGATAATTATTCTTCTGCTCTTAAGGATGTTATTAGTGGTTGCCTGATTCCTTCGGGAGAACTTGTTACTCCTTTAACTGTTCCACCTTTACTTTCAAAATCAATAATATTGCTTATTGAACAATGCAAAAAAGCAATGATAATGGCAAATTGGTCACGGAACAGGTTCACTGCGATGGTTACCAGGAAGCTTTAATACAAACCAATTTATTCAAGCGATTCAATTAGATGAAACCACTTTACAGAAAAATGTATTAATAGAAGATCTTGAACAGAACTACAGAGATGCCTTGCACTGTAACTTTATTAACATCAATCAAGATATAGCCCCATTCACGTCTTATAGCATTGTGGATAGTGTTCATAATCAACCATATCCAGAGTATCCTTATGCTACAGATAGTAATTTTAGTGATCCCGAATGATCAGAACAATTCAGATCAAATCGATACTATTCCATATATCACGGAACATGTAGATATGTCAAATATTATCCATGGTGCTAAGTAGAAAGGGAAATGATAAAGCAGAAAACGGTTACCTAAACCTGAAATATGGAGAAGAAGTGTAATTAAAAAGTCAAAGAATAGTGACATGTCTTACATGAATTAGAGGGAAGGGCGTCAGTTATCTCGACAAATGAAATGCTGAATGAAATGCGATGAAAAAAACAAGTCAGGAAATCAGATCCAAAAAATTTGCTGAATACTGGATTTTAGCTGACGGTTAGCGGACACTTGGAAGGGCTACGGTAGAAGAGAGTTAACCTTTATCATTTACAGTACAACTCAGAACAACTACAAGTTTGCAAAGTATTTTTTAAGCACACTCTCAATAAACACACAATTTGTGAAAAATTCAGCACTGTACGAATCAGTTAAGCAATTAGTGCACTATTATATTAAATCTTTTGAAAACAGTCGAGAGTTACGATTGCAGAAAGAAAAGTCAGCGGTCGGATTTATCGTCAACCTTCAACGTTTATAAAATGTATGATTTGTACCTACTAACAATATTGCCAAGATCATAATATTTGGACAATAACTAATGAATTCAACTTTTCATTTTGTGTCCCTAAATAGGACTTAGGTGATATTTGCAATAAATACGACAACTCCAAAACGGAAGAAAACCAAAGCGTGCAGGAAAAACACTACATTGATATGCGCAACAAGAATTCTGACAGAGATTTCAATAATAATGACAAAGAGAGGGCGATTCAAGATAGTAAACCAGATACAGCTGTGTTTGA
This sequence comes from Vesta saturnalis, assembly GCA_036346205.1. Classification (NCBI taxonomy): domain Eukaryota; kingdom Metazoa; phylum Arthropoda; class Insecta; order Coleoptera; family Lampyridae; genus Vesta; species Vesta saturnalis. Next base: position 4,534,581 of record JARFJB010000472.1, read on the forward strand.
TTTACACCAAGCTTCATCTGTCCCTAAATCTAACTTTGGACTTTGTTACTACAAGTTCAAATTGGATAATTTTGTCATGTCCAAGTTAAGAAACCAGAATTGTTCATGCTATATGTGGTACGAATTTATAGCTAATCGGGACTCTTACGAAATAGTGTAGTTTCCTGTTAACATTTGTAAATAAAGAGAGGAGCAAAGGAATGACGAGAGTTCTCATTTTATTCGGATAACTGGGCAGTACAGAACCGCAATAAATTTTCATTTTCTTTACGTGATAACAATTCCGCACACTTTAATGGAACGAGCTTACAAGCAAAATGAGGGAGATTCAGTACATAGCAACATCGAAAATGCTTCAAAGAATATTCCAATCTATACTCCAGATCAACAATACAGTCTCGTTAGAAGTGTACGAAAAGAAATCTTTATCTATGTTAAGGGATTATGTCAAAATGAAATTTCGACCTGGATATCCTTAAGTGGGAAAGAGATGAAATAAACAAGGTCAGTTGACTGAAAATTAAAATCATCGAAACCCACTGTTATCAAGTTCTTCACTTTTAAAATATGACTATGAAACTTCAGAACCTTGGAAAAGAATTAATTTGTCGTAAAACGATGGGAAGCAAAATGAAACACATGCAGCTAAGACGTTATAAAAAAAGATTCCTCTTACTAAAAAAAAGTATCAACACCTGTCGTTCCTCTGCAGCCTGAAGTTCCCAGTCAGCAACATGACTTTTTCTGTAACTGTCATACAGCAGCAGGGGGGTACGATATTTTGGAAGTGAAGATGAGCTTTTATTTTAAATTAAATTCGTATTTTACTTGACGAAATTGCCTTATTTATATCTAGTATTTTAATTTTGAATACATAATTTTAGTTAATTTATGATTTACTATTTGGGTATAAAAATTGTGTGAGAGCAAGCCTAAGTCACTGTGGAATGAAACTTGCAATACTCAGCAAAGGTGTCATGAGCCTATGTGCGCATCGTTAACATTTTAGTAGCCTATGTCCATATTTTCTCTTAATTTATTAAGTTTTTACGCTATATATAATCGTAATACGTCAATTATAATTCATGTAACGCAAGATAAGGTTCACTCATTTTGTATGAAAGAGAAAGATGTGTTTATATGTACATTTTATGCAGGTTTTGATACATATCACTTATTACTTATTTCTTTCGGGTAAAAAGTTGTGTTTAACTTGTAACGGTATAAACGGGTGGTAGAACGGGATTACAGATAAAATTGGCCTTTTTGCCCCGACTAGCCAGCGTATGGGTGTAGGTCAGATGTTGAAAAATTTTGCATAACCAGAATAGTCACAATAGGGGATGAAGACAAAATCAATTCGGTTAAGGGCGCCAGAATGTTTAGTAGTCAAAATAAGGGTCGTCGTGCCAAAATTACGAGTACATAGCGTGTCTAAACATACAAAAAACATAGGCTTACCTATCCGCAATCAATCCCAGGTGTGCTGGACAGCAACTCAGCGAACCACCTGAAATAGGGCTTCAAAACCACTACACGCTTGTCAAATAAAAGCGTGATAAACACTCAATAACGTTACGTTAATACACCTCAGTGTAAATAATTAGGCATTAAATAATAATCAAAACAAAACAAAAAAATCTATAGAATGAACTCTAAACTGAATAAATACTGAACTAAAAATCAAATAAAACACTAAATATTAATAACGCTATTACTCAATAAAACAAAAAAACTAACTTCGTTACGTTCTATTGTTATATGATACACAAACGATTCCTTGATTTAAACTCGTTAAAATGTTACTGCATAAATTCAAAACTTCTTTTAAAATAATAATAATTTGAGCGTTCAAAATTGCTTGATAACTTTTAGCTTTTAAATGGTTTTATTTCCACTAACAATCCAAAATGTTAATAACTTGATTTAATTAAATATAATTTTATTATATTGCGAAAGTTTCTTTATCTTTAAATACGCTTTGTACGGTAAATAAGAGGCACTACAAGAACGTTGACTTTAAAATCCGCAGAAGCGATATAAACCAGAGAGTTCACCGAAGCACTAATAAAACGACGATGTCCTCTAGGTAACTTTACGTAAAACCGAAATCGGCACTAGGTATAATCCTCTGGTTAATGAACAATTTTAATAAAATCCCTTTACAGGTCTTCTTCAGAAGTAGCTTAACTACCCTTACTACACAAAAAGTACGTTCGTTAAACACCACAAGGTCCAAAATATTAACGTTCTAAACCACCCCTTAAAGCGTAACAATAAACGGCACCGTACTAGTACACGAGAGCGCAGTCAATTTTAGAATCAAGAAAATTATTACCAAAATCCATCTTGGAATTTTTAAATCCCACTACTCACAAAAAATCTTATCTACTTTAATTCCACCAATTAAAAAAACGGAAGGAGAAGATTTGATACCCCAATACATAAATTTCGTTTTCGTCCGTAAGGACTCGGTAGTTTTCAAAAGTTCAAATGTCAGCAGAAGTAACGTGCAAAATCTCCCTATGTTTTCCTTAAAGTACGAACAATAAGGCCCACATGTAATCTCTATGATTCAAAACCAGCATATTCACTATTACACTGAACAACTATACTTAAGCGTCTTTATGTCGCCAACATGACATCATACACATATAAACCTACACTATTTATTTAAATTACTTAATTTTTTTAAGGAAATCAAACGAAATAAACCCTATTTACACTCATCGACAACTATTTACAGATAAGCGTTAATCAGACTTCTATAAACGAGAAATAATAAGGAAAAACAACCTAAATTACGGAATAATAATTTCACAAACAAAACAATCTAAAGCTCGCCATACACCTACCATCCCTAAAGGTCGCAACTCACGTTAAACAAATTTACTATAAAACCTAATTTGTCAAAGAAAAGAAAAAAAAATATCTATATATACGGAATCTAACTAAGTGAATAAAACTACAAACAAAATTACCCACTACGTATACAGGGTGTTCAAAATACCCTGACAAACTCCAAAACCTACAAACTTTAAACGTTTCAACGTATACATTAGTAGAAGGGGGGGCCATTATAAGGTCGTGACGTCATAGTGGTGGGGGGTCAGAGTGGGGGGTCTGGGTGGGGGTCTCGGGTGGGGCTAGGAGTGGGGTCGGCTTTGTTTCGGGGGCCTTTTTCATCCCCTAGGTTGAATTTTATCCGTTAATTAAGATCCTTTTGGCAATATTAAGAGCCTTTTTAGCAGTCCAGCACTGTGATTAGGGGTTTGGTATGCCCACGTAACCCCAAGTAAAGGGTTGATAGTAAATTTTGGTTGTGTTAAGGAGGGGCTAAAACTAGACCACACCCATTCCTTCTACCTGATTGAATGTACGTGCGAATTCCCCTATGGTTTCCCTCAGTCTCCGTGCTCTGATTGGAGGATTAATTCTGTGCAGTCTGATGGGTCTAATACTAACTTATAAGACAGGTATGGGCTTCGGAAATTATTTTTCGGGGCTGCGCCTCCGTTGCCATGGCCCCTTGGCTGGAAATTTGTTCGTGGGCCTTCGCACATTGTCGTGACTCCTTGGAGGAAAATTTGAATTTGTATTCTAATAAGAGACCCTAATGCTAACTTCGCCCCCATTGTCGTGATCGGAACTTGGTTCGTGAACCGTCGCCCATTGTCGTCATCCCTTGGCGGGAAACTTGAATTTGTATTCTAATAAGGGGCCCTAATGCTAACTTGTAAGATATCCCCTAGGTGTGAAATCTGAATTTGTATTTATGGCGCTACATGTTATGGAGGTAAATTTGAATATGTACACGAATAAAAGGGCCCTAAGCTTACGAAACGAAATCGGTGTTAGTTTCAATTCACATGTGTATTATCAAAATTGGAAATGGAAGTCAGCTTGTTTATTTGCCCCCAAAAAATTGCCCATTTTCAAAACGAAATGTTGCGTTCACGCTTGTTTATAAATCTAGGGCCCCTTTTACCAGAGGTATTTCCGATAAGACAATCCTTGTATGTAAAATAATATATTGGTCTGATTTCGAATTTGGTTATATTTGTTATTGTATAGGTGTTTATACTGGTTTAACTGTAAAACGTATTTTTAGCACTGTTTTCAAAACCCGGAAATAGTGTTACAAGCTAATTTGATGCTCGTATATTGACAATAATGCCAAAGGCTATCTCGTGTATTTTTGAATTGTGGTTGGTTTCAGCAGGCTGTAAGTTAAGCCACGCCAGTATTTTTGAATTGTAAGCTGATTTTTGCAAACTGTAAGTTATGATTTGCTTGATTGATATTGATTTGAGGATGATCGACTGTTTTCCCACACCGGCGCCTTCATGTTTAGGGAGAGTACCAGCTCTGAGTGTCGGTTAACCTTATCTACAAAGTAAGTGGTCTCTCATAGAAGTTAAGGATATACAATGGGAGAATCGTTACCTAAAGGTTGTGAAGAATTGTTAGCTCAGCTTCTTGTTTGATTTGATTGCGGTTGATTTATTTGACTGATGTGGTTAATTGCTTTAGTTGATTGTGATTGATCTGATTGATTTGATTTGATCGAGAGTGGTTTGTCTGAGATTGATTTGATTGAGGTTAATTGATTTGGTTTGATATGCGTCGGCTGATTTTATTGGCCGATCGATTGATTTGATTGATTTCTGACTTTTGACAAGGGGCGATTTCAAACTTCCCTCGAAAACAAAATGGCTGTCAAAATTTAATTAAGACTCATAATTAAAACAGATTAATAACCACTTAGGTCGTTCAGGCTTGCTTACAAATCTAAGGTAACATCCAAGTATTAAATTTGTCACTGTATCCACGCTACCTGACCAGATATTATTTATAAATCTAAGACCCTTTTTGACAAAGGTGTTTCCGCTAAGGCAGATCTTGTATGTAAAATATTTTAATTATCATTTTTTCATTTGCAATAACGCCAGCCCCTATTACAGAAAACATTCATGAGTTTTAAATCTCAAAACAGTATTACTTGTAATAAATGATTAAAACCCTTTACCTTTTTTATTTATAACTTTAATTATAACTCATAATTAAAACCATAATAAGTTGGAACTAGCGCCTCTTATTCCAAACTTATTCCATAACCATTACAGTGATCTGTATGTATTTTTAAAATATACCGCTAGGTTGAGCCACTTCTATTACAGAAAATATTTAATTTATACTAGTAACAAAAAAGCTGTACCAGATCCTTCATTGATAATGTCCCAGGTATTTCGTAACTTTGTACCTAAATCATTTTGTGATTTTTTCAAATTTACTTTTTTGGAATTTTTCATCGTTAATTTTCGACCGTAGAGGGTGATATGGAAATATCAGTTTCGTATAACTATATTAAACCCATTTTTTTTAGGAAACGATATATATGCTCAAGATTCTACTTAAATAGAATCTTACTAAACACCTTATCCTACATGAATGTATGTTTAACTAATTTGGCTAATTTGATTAGTTTACTTACATTTGGGTTGCTTGGATTCATTAATTTCTCTCTCTTGAGATAGAGGCATGCCGCTCTTAACGCTACAACTTGCAGATTATTAAGCATTCCTGATTTTTTTGTAGAAACTATTTCCAATCAATAGGTTTCAAAGACAGTAGTCAAACCCAGTTTTAAATCAGATTAAAATACCCTTAATAATATTTAATTAATTTAACAATGTATGCACCAAATACAACCTTAAAATAGAACTTTGACTTAGAAAGAAGCTTTAGGCCTCAGTGAATCTAATTCCGGCATTAACCTTAATCTAATCTAATTCTATAACAACAAAAATCCTTTTTCCCACAGGAGGTGTGCTCTTTTCCACTATTTCGTAGTTGCGTAGCAAATTTGGTTTTTAGTACTTGACCATTTCCACTTATCTGTATCAGCTTTGGTGATTACTTTGGCTAGGATTTGCTAAACTTCCGTATTTCTAATTTGTGATAGATAATTTTTATTCACATAATTAACAATAAAAGTGCCACTGTATCACCGTTGGCATTCCTTTATTTTGATACATTTCAGTTTGATGTTGATCCTGACAATAGTTTGTTTCATTCTTTCAATTTCCTCTGTATTCTCTTCTTTATTCTCTTTTGAAATGAAAAGCATTTAACCAGACTTTTCCTTCTGCTTACTTTTTTAGTTGCCTCAGACCAAAACAAGAAAAGTTCAGAACTACTGAAAATTTTCCCACTTTCTCTCCTTGCTTGATTATCTTGTCCGAAACGCCCTCAATCCGTTTTTTCCAGTATTTTTCGTTTCAATATTGTTCAGTACTTCTATACTATCAGTATCAACCACATTAATTATTTTGATTTCAGCTGTGACAGCAGAATGTTTTTAATGCCATAATGAAGTCTACCTGTTTCTCTTGCGTCCCTGTATTGCCTTCTATCAATTTTGTAATTATGCTACAATCTATTTCTGCCACTTTAATTAATCTGTTTTCATCTTCTATTGTAGTATATGCTTTTTCATTGTTTTGCACAACGATGTCCATCTGTCTCTCGTTGTCCTTTGATCGTCTTCTATCAATTTTGAAATTATGCTACAATTTATTTCTGCATTTTAATTATTTTGTTTTCAACTTCTACTGCTGTAGATTTTTCTTCTTCGTGTTGCACAACGATCTCCATGTGTTTACTTGACACCCTTTAATTGTATTTTATTAATTTTGGAATTGTGTCACCAACTATTTTACCACTACAATTATTTTCTTCTATTGTATTAGATTCTTCTTCTTTGTTTTCACAACTGTGAGTTTTTCTATCGGAATTTGATTAGCTTCCAAGGTTTCTCAAATAATACCGTTTGTTTCTGTCTTATTATTTTCAACTTGTTTCATACTAAATTCTTTGACATTCCCTGCCTCACTATTTTCTCCTATATCTGTTACATCCCCAATTTTTCTCTTTCAATATCCTCGTTTGCCATATGATTTTCATCAACTGTTGTTACATTTGACACATTTAGGTCAATGATTTTCTTTGTTACTGCTATAATCACTACCGTTCTTTCAGTATCTACCACTGTCGCTAAAATCATATTATGATTGTGCCCATTATCATCTAAGACAACAAAAATTGTCCATCTATTCCTCTTCCGTTTCCACTATAGTATTTGCGTTTCTTTCTTTATTTATAGACGATGCCGATTATTTACATATTATGTAATACGTATCGACGCTTTATATCGACTTTACCAGTTCCCTCTGCACACATAATTTCATACCATTTATTTGAAATTCTGGTTCAAACAAAAATTCAAGGTACCGCAAATGTTTTACTCTTGCTTTAGTATTTCGTGCTTTTCTTCATCGGTTAAGCTACCAGTGTCTTTAGACAGAAGTTTACGAAAATCAATACTACGGATGTAAAATGAAAAGGGACAACACGCTTTGAAAGATCTTCCTATGTCGTAGGTTGATTTTTGACCGTTATATAATGTAGCAGTAAATATGTCTACTTAAACTTTTATAATTACTTTTTATTTTATAATTCTGAACTGTAGTGTTCACTTCATCTTTAGGGACCTGAACATCCCTACATCGAGAGGCGGTAAAATTCGGAATGAGTTTAGTAACAAGCTAATCAGGACTGTTTATGTTTCCCTACAAATATTCGTTAAACGTAAGGTACCAGTAATTAGAATAATCAATCTATCGTGTAGTGATTTGCTGCTTCTCTCAGCGAGAGTTGTTTGTTCTTTGGGTGACAAGAAAAAGCGTGTTCATTTGTATTGAATACCCTACTTGGGTTAGTAACGTTAACGTTACATAAAGTGAAGTAACTCTCTATTTCTTTGGATCAGTCCTTCTTTTAATTTATTTTAATTATTGCTGTTTTGTATGATGCATTCGCTGATTTCAAAGTGTTTTTTACAGCAGGGGCGACTTGGACTTTCTTTGGTGAAATCGTTAGCACGCCCCAAATTTGTCACTAGAAGTGGGACACTATCTAGTAGCTGGTCCCTTGTAACAGGTAAATTCAACTGATCCATACTGACAATTCACTAAACTAGTAAGTTTTGCTCGTCCTAGGTTAAAACAAAAGGTGCTTCACTTCGGCATACTTCTGGATATATGCCTCAAATCCAAATAGTTCAGTTCTGTATAGTTTTTCTTCACATGAGGGAAAGTACTCTTTTTTATGGATGCTTCACTTCGGCATACTTCTGGATATATGCCTCAAATCCAAATAGTTCAGTTCTGTATAGTTTTTCTTCACATGAGGGAAAGTACTCTTCTTTATGGATTACAAAGCTCGCCTTAAATCACCTTTGCTACGTTTGAATCATTTTTTTAAGACAACCTATAACAAACCATTATTTAGGTATATGGGTAGGAAGTGGGTACTTGCGATTACACTTAGCACATAACGGTAACTGTAGTTATTTAATTAAGTGTTCACTTAAGCAAACTGCTACTGTAAACTGCGTTTACTTTAAAAATAATTTAGGCCAAATCCATCCGTAATTCCCACACCAAAGATATAAAGTACGCTACTCTAAAGAGAGATGAGGAAATAGAACAAGGTTAATCACTTTTCACAACGCCTACAATTCCGACAGTCAATGTTCGATTTACGGAGCACCACCATTCACCTGCACCTAATTTCGACAGATTAAAAATCGTGTAAACTTATGATTGAAAATAAAAGTGTTATGATAAAGGGAAGGTCTAAAGCAAGTAGTATAGCTACTGCACTTCTGGCGCATTCCACTGTGTTGCCATGTCTCAAGGTCATGCGACGTTGACATATTTTTCAGTCCATTGCCCTTTTTCAAGGTCAAAGTTCAGTGACCTTTGGTCAAGTGGAAATTTCTGTAGCAAGGTCAAGTCTTGTACGTATGGTCAGTTCAGTGAAGGTCAAGCCAACCGTCGTCAGACCCGCCGCAAATTGGCATGTCAAGAGCCAGTTAATCCGTCGTCTACGTATAGCCAGTTTCTGGCAAATTAGCATGGCAAGGTCAAGTCAGTTAAGCCATCGTCTACGTATGGCCGGCTCCGCCACAGTATAGGAAATTTGTATGTCAAGGTCAATACGCGCTCCCCTTTGTTTTGATGGTCTTTCAGGATCGCGTCAAGGTCAAATCTAAACATAGAAATTTGTACATCGTTATGGTAAAATGTAGAAATCGAAATTTGAAGATGAGTGGTTTTGTGTCCATGCTAATAAGTAGGTCAAGGTTCAGTTGTTTGCTAAATGAGGGTAGTATCATAAGATCCTGACCTAATATGGACATTTACTCGAGTAAAGAGCTTGAAGCAAACGTTAACAATACTTTAAGCGAACGAGTATAGTTCATAAATTGACAGACTATATTCCAAATGATGAGAAGACTTCCATTTGTTTTGACAGATTTTTTACATCAGTGAAACTTATTAATAACTTGCCATTTACTGCAGTTGGTACGTGCATGCGAAACCGAAAAAATGTTCCAAAATTTGAAGGAAGCATGGAGGGAGGCAAACACAAAGCTATGGGAAATATGTATGGCACAACTGCCTGCCTGTGGAAAGACACGAAAGAAGTTCTTGTATTGAGCAACTGTCACGGTAGAGAAACAACAGATGTTTATAGAAAAATGAGAAATGGATAGAAAAAAATTATTAACTGCCCAGAAGCGATTGCTTTCTATAACGACCACATGGGGGGAGTAGATCTCTTGGATTAGCTTACAAATCTGTACGACTTTAATAGAAAGTCGACGAAATGGTGGCGAAAAGTCTTCTACACACTCTTGATGACTGCCATTGTAAATGCTTCCATATTGCACAATAAAACAATCCACAAAAAAGAATCATTTATAACGTTTCTCATCGACCTGCTGAAGAACTAATTGGGTGTGGTCGTGAAAATGCTGTCGTTGTAAGAAAACTTTGTACTGGAAGGCGATCAACTTCATCTCAGCTATTACTAAATGTTGGGGACCATCTTTCTGTTGAAGGAAAAACCTGTCGCAGATGTATACTACTAGGGAAGACCAATCAGTATGGCGAATCTTTAAGTCTCAAAAATTGACCAAAGAGAAGAAACGAGAGGTTTAGAAAACTTCGGCCCATCAGTAAGGTCGAATTAAAAAAGTTTATTGGATTGTGTTTGATAGGTGGCCAACTGAAATGTAGCTCCGCAAGAAAATTGTTTTCTCTAGATCCTATTTACTGCCATCCAGTATTTCCAGTCACCATGTCTGGTCGACGATTTGAACAAATATTACGGTGTTTGAACTGTTCTAGTGAAGAGAAAAATGACACTCTTGAAAAAATTAGTCCCCTTTTAAAAAAATTATTGAAAACAGCCAAGCTATGTTTTACCCCAACGAAACCTTATCTTTGGATGAATCGCTTCTGTTGTTTAGAGAAAGACCTAAATTTCGCGTATATATGAAAAATAAAAAAAAACAAGAAACGGTATAAAATTTTACGAGCTCTGTGGTAGTGATGATTATATTCTTAATGTAGAAATGTATAAAGAAAAAACAAATCGTGATGATGTAAAGTCTTCTAAAATAGATTCGTTAGTTTTTTGTTTAATGGAACCATATTTGAACAAAGGTCACCATATCTATATGGATAATTTTTACAATAGTATCAACTTGTCTAATAAACTATTGGTTAACAAAACACATTCGACGGGAACTCTAAGCAGTAATCCCAACAGAGGTAACAGTAACTAAATTGAAACGTGGTGACCATCCAATGATATTTATATTTCAAAGTGGCGGGATAAACGTAAGGTGTTAACCATTTCAACTTCGTATATAGCACAGATGGTGGAAGCAGAAAACAAGTATGGAAAAAGTCTTCAAAACTACTAGAAGTGGTCAAATATAATGAGCACATGTCTGGAATTGATAAATCAGACCAAATGATAAGTTATTATTCCTGTCAAAAAACTGTCCGATGGTAACAAAAAGTAACATTTCATCTTCTTGACATTGCTATGTGGAAAGCAGTTTACCTCTATAAATACAAGTTGCAGAAAAAAACAAGGTTTTCATTATTTCAGGAAGAAGTGATCAGAGAATTGTTAGGCATAGGGGACGAGAAAGATGGTCGACAACTTATAGGAACGGTGACAGTAAAAACTAAAAAGAAATCTTCCAGACGAGATGACAAAGAAAATCATATTTTAGAAGCTACCCCAACTCCAGAAAATTCAAAGCGAGAGGGAAAATTTTATAAAAGGTGTCGTCAATGTTCTTTAGAATCCAAACGCAAGGAAACATCTTAACCATGAAAAAGTTGTATTGTTAATCCACCACTGTGTTTTGGTAAATGTTTTGAGATACATGGCATAAATAAGTAGTTTTTTATTTTGATTTTGCGTTAATAAATAAAAACAACAGCCATAAAATTGTTGTTTTATTTAAAAACCAAAAGATGCGGCATATCACGTCAATGATATTCTGGACACATGTTTGTTTTAATGTGACACGACGTTATATGATGCACCCATTTGTTTGATATAGGTCAAAACAGCTTTTAAGAAGAAATCTCGTTTTTCTAAGTTAAAAAGTAACGAAAATATTGATATTTTTTAGGTGACAGCTTTATTTTTGTTCCCATTTTTAATATAGAACAGGTAAGGCATATGCCGCGGGTGTCCTCCAACGTGACCGATTTACATAAATGCACGATTAATAAATTGAATGTTTTCTCATCATCTGTTGATATATAATGCATTGTAGAATCAACACGTAAGTAGCATCTACAGAAAATTTGCAATTTTCATATACCTACTACAAGCTAACTAGTTATGATTGCGTTCATAAATTACTTTAATACGTTTATGTGCAGTTAGGGAGAGTCTGGAACAGTGGCCACTTTTTCGATTTTTTAAATACCTAAAATAATTAATTATTATGAAGCATGTTGAGAAGCAGTATAGCTAGACTGGTTCTGACTCACTTTTGATAATAATAATAATAATAATACACCTTGCCATCAGGTTGCCTACATCCAGGTCAATGGTTTTCAAGGTCATCGTACACATTGCATACATCGAAGTATATTCCTCAAGGTTATCACATTGTCTACCTCTAAGTACATGGTTTTCAAGGTCATCATGCACATAGCCTGAATCAAAGTATATTCCTCAAGGTCACTGATATACTAGGCCGATCCTGACTCACCGTGCATGTACGCGTTCCCCGTTTCAAGGTCACAGGTTGTCTACATCCAGGTCAATAGTTTTCAAAGTCAAGGTCATTGATGTAATTAGATTTGGAAAAGGTCACCGCTTCAAGGCCATGTTGTAGGAAAGGTTGGTAACCCTACTAAGTCTCTTCAAGGCCACGTGGTAGGAAAGGTTGGTAACCCTGCTGTCTCTTCAAGGCCACGTGGTAGGAAAGGTTGGTAACCCTGCTAAGTCTCTTCAAGGCCACGTGGTAGGAAAGGTTGGTAACCCTGCTGTCTCTTCAAGTCCACGTGGTAGGAAAGGTTGGTAACCCTGCTAAGCCTCTTCAAGGCCATGTGCTAGGAAAGGTTTGTAACCCCGCTGAGTCTCTTCAAGGTCACATTGCTTCAAGTTCACATGCTCCGTGCAATATTCCTCAAGGTCAGTAACTAGAAAAGTCACTAGAAAGGTTACTAGATTTCTGGTCATTGATTGTCCACGTCAATTGTAGGTTATCGTACACATTACCTACATCTATTCCTCTACGTACGTGGGTTCCAAGGCCATCACCCTAGTCTTCAAAGCCAGGGTCACCAATCAATTGTCTGGCTGTGTGTTAATTGGTCTCGCCCCCCAGGAAGTTTATTGACCTCTGTCTCAATCATGTCTATGCATGTTTCAAGGTCATCAAGCAATGTTTACTATGATCACCCCCCCCAGTGCCCTCAAGTAGTTACCCAAATACAGGTGGCCGATTTCCAAAACAGGTAGCCGTTTCCTAAAACGTAGGGTCCGTTTTCCAAAACAGATTGCTGTTTCGCAACACAGGTAACCGTTTCTCCCCAATTTCGAGGTCACATCTCTTATAAAAGAACAAAAACGTTTTGTCATGATTCCCAAAAATAGATTGTTATCCAGCTACCCCCCACCTCACTTCTAGGAAATCAAGAACAAAGGGGGTCCATTGTTCAGGCCGACGCTTCAAAGTCTATGCTTACAATTTTCAAGGTCACATGAGAGAACAATTGTTCTGGTCGAGTTATAAAGATAGGTTCTTATCTAAATACACTTCGACACTGAGAAATCAAGAACAAAGGCGATCTATTGTTCAAGCCGACGCTTCAAAGTCTATGCTTACAATTTTGAAGGTCACATCTCTTATAAAAGAACAAAAGCGATTCATTGTTCTGGTCGAATTACAAAAATGGATTGTTACCTAAATACATCTCAATTCTAGGAAATCAAGAACAAAGGCGATTCATTGTTCTAGCCAACGCTTCAAAGTCTATGCTTATAATTTTCAAGGTCGCACCTCTGATAAAGAACAAAGGCGATTCATTGTTTATAAAAATAGATTGTTATCTAAATACACTTCAATTTTGAGAAATCAACTTTCAAGAACAAAGGCAATCCATTGTTCAAGACGACGCTTCAAGGTCTATGCTTATCATTTTCAAGGTCACACCTCTGATAAAAGAACAAAGGCGATTCATTGTTTTGGCTGAGTCATAGCTTCTGAAATTCTGAGAAATCAAGAACAAAGACGATGCATTGTTCAGACTGATGCTTCAAGGTCATCTAACAAGTAAAATATTTTTTATAAAACTTATAATTTATTAACCACAATATTCATCTATATATACAGATAAAAAATCGATTTAAGTAAATATACATATTATGGGAAGTTTGATGTACTTAACGTTTTGTAATACCTCTGCTGGATCATATCTATTTTACTTATTATTTGTTTTCACATTCAATTTCCTTCAACTGATTTTCGTTTAATGTGGTCCACGATACATCATCATCATCTTTCCTAATAGGTATTTTCATCGCTTCATTATAATGTTTACTAGCCATACATTCAGCTTTCCTTAAAGCCTTCATATCAGGATCTGAGATCCTTTTACTTTGAGACATTGTTCGTGACTTATTACAAACCTACGTCTCTTAAACTTATATGCAAAAACACAAATTAAATTCTTTTAATTATACAGTTACGTAAATTTCAAGGTCAATTCCGAGAAATCTATTTTCAAGGTTAAAGGTGATCCGAATTTATCCGACCTTACCCGACCACCTGTAGCGCTATCAAATAGACTGTCAATGGTTAAAATGTATTGCTATCAATTTTCAAGGTCATAAGTCCTAGAAATCAACCTACAGGGGTAACCCGATATATGGCCGGTAAATGTATGCTCTTCAAAGTAACGTATACTACACCTTTTCGTTTTCAAGACCATTGCGTACACACATTGCATGCGTATAGTGATCCACTTAGTAATTTATTAAGAAAAACACGCAAGTGCATTAGGTCAAGGTCACGTACACTTTCCATGCATATTCTTCAAGGTCACACCTCTGAGAAATGGATAAAGACGATCCATTGCTCAAGCAATTCTGGTCGGATCAGGGTCATAATTCCTAGAAATTACCTGCATGGGGTATTCAAATAGACTTTTCAAGGTGTGAGGGATTCTATTTTTCAGGGCCAGGTCACCAAACTGGTTGAGACCATGTGTAGAGAAATGTTCAAGGTTAGATTTAGTAGCATTCCTAATCAAGGTCGCGTATTCTTGGAAATCAATTCCCAAGTTGGGTAAAGTTCATTGAAGGTGTGAGTCATCCATTGAAATTTTGACGAGACATTTTCAAGGTCACCAAACAATTCTTAGAATTTAGTCGAGTCAGAGCCATGTGTCAATTCCTAGAAATCAATTTTCAAGGTCACCTGCAGGGGTATCATATTACAATTCAAACAGATTGTTTGCTATGCTAAAGTAGGTTCATGGCTAAATGGAGTCAAGGTCAAAATTTACTGGTATCAATTTTCAAGGTCACATGCAGGGTATTCATAGAAATCAATTCCTAATCAATGACTTTTGTATAGGTCGTAGAAGT
Organism: Vesta saturnalis; assembly: GCA_036346205.1. Classification (NCBI taxonomy): domain Eukaryota; kingdom Metazoa; phylum Arthropoda; class Insecta; order Coleoptera; family Lampyridae; genus Vesta; species Vesta saturnalis. The sequence goes on from JARFJB010000472.1 coordinate 4,549,623, forward strand.
TATTACAATTCCTAGAAATCAATTTTCAAGGTCACCTGCAGTGGTATCATAGTTCATGGAATGATAGATTGTTATCTATGCTAAAAAATAGGTCAAGGTTAAATGGGTCTTATATTAGCTAAATGCTCTTCAAGGTCAAATATAAAAATAGAAATTAGGTCATCAGCAAGGAAGGGAGGTAAATGTAGAAGTGGTTAAGGTATTTAAGCAGTAATGTGCAAATAAAATTGATTCAATATGTGGATGTGCTACGCTGCTGAATCATGGACCAAAGCGGTAGATGCACATACAGCCGTGGAACGTTTACTCCAACAATTGACGACATTGGCATTTGATGCTAAACGTGTGGCAGTATATGGTTTAGGACGCTTTTATACAGACGAGGGCTGTCATGCACTTGCAAAGAAATATGAAAATGGTGTAAAAATATGTGAAACGTATTTAAAGGGTCGATATTGTTTGACTTGTTTAATACAAAAGTTAAGTGCGGCACAACTAGAAGCGTTCACTTTGAGACTTTTACGTTAAAACTGCATCATTTGCCTTAAAGATTATATAGAGGAAAAATAAAAAAAATATTTACCTGCAAATGAATTTTCTTAACTTTAAAAAAGGCCTGCAAAATGGCCACTGTACCCATAACGATGGTAGAGTGGCCACTATTGTATGATACTGTGGCCACTATATGGTATAGCGGACATAATCCTTCTGAAGAATAAGTAAACATAAAAACAACTAGACATTTATCAGCATAGTTTATTTGGAGAAAAAAAAGTAGTTTTCTGTACAAAAAAATCATATGATAATCAAAAACTTAGGCAACAAAATTATGTCTTAAAAAATAAACAAGTTAACAAATATTATACATAAATAAATTAGTAAGAAAATAAATTTGCTGTTCTAGTAGTGCCGCCTACTTTAAATGGCCTAGGCAAGTGAAGCAAAATATCCTCAGTTGGTATCAGGAACGTCGGGAGATGTAAAATTGCTACCATGGCGTCTTAGAAATGCTACATTGAACTCATGAGTGTCTTTCAAAATCTCTGTAACGCGTACAACATAATATTTTAGTGTTTTCTTTGTGGCAAACTTCACAAGAATAAAGATTCCACACCAATATTTGCTATATCATTTACGATTGCTTCGTCGTCGTTATCCGATTTGGAGAACAAATCCATATCCTCGGAATAGTTCACTTCAAAATCTAGATCGCTGTCGCTTGAGCTTTCTTCAGCTTCTTCATAAACGGTGTATTTTCTTGCTGGTGGATCATTTAGACAATCAGACACTTTCATTTTTACAGTGGACTGTTTTTGTAAACTTATTTGTCGTGCTTTGATCAATTTTTCAGTTTTTTTCTTTTTCATTTGACATCTTTTAACTGTAGCTGCAGTTGCAGAAGGAAACGGTTTCAATACAATGGGAGAAATAAATTACTTCTCGGTAGTCTTGATTCTTAAGGATGAAGAGGTTGACGGCATTATTTCAGATAAATCTTGTCCCCTAGGCTGGTTTTCCACTGTATTAATTATAGGCTGATTTTCCGTTGTTTTATCAAACGGGCATATCCCAGTGGATCGGAAACCACTGTTTCGAGGGGTAAAAGCTTGTGGATGTGATTGTCCTAAAATTTCTGCATACGATAAATACTTATTCTTTTTCCCGGATTTCTCAGAAACCACGTCTCGCAGGCCTCATTATAAAATTTCTTCAGGGGGAAGTAAACAGATTTGTCCAACGGCTGAAGCTTGTGGCTGGTATGCGGCGGTAACGTCAGTAGTATAATATGTTGCTCTTTAGCTAATTTTATAGTTTCCATTGAAACATGAGTTTCATGGTTATCCATTATCAGGAATACTGGCGAGTCGGGGGTTGGTTTAGTGTGTTTCATGAAATGATTTATCCATTACCCAAAAATACCAGTAGTCATGCAACTTGACACTGATACTGTTCCAACAGTTCCAGGTGGAGCATTTTTTAGCATATAGTCTGTGAAGTTTTTTCTAGGGAATACAAGGAGTGGAGGTATCTTCTTTCCAATTGTATTAATACAACCACTAATCGTTACCAGTGTTCCCCGCTCACTTAATGTAATGTGGCCAACCTGTTTCTGGCCTTTCCTTTCAAGAACTTTTCCTGTTCCTTGCACGGTAGTAAGGGCAGTTTCGTCGACGTTTCTTCAGGTCCTAAATTATACTTTTTCATACATTTGACGAAGATTATTCAAAAACTGTTGCACCACTGGTTTATTGAACCCCATGGCTCTTCCTAAATATGTTGCTTCTGCTGACCGTATGGACAGCTCATTTTGTCTTGTCATGAAACCGTTAAACTATAACCTTCCAGCAGTCCAATTGTCTCCCTTTGAGGTAGTTATTTTCTTCCTATTTGCAACCGCCAAATCGTAGACCAACTTATGGGCAGATTTTGGATTCATACCGTGATGGAACTTGGTCATGGTTTGGAAGTATTCGCTGAGAATGTCCCCTTCTTCAGAAGAAAATATTTGGTTGACGCTGTAATTAGGAGTCAATCTTGGTGTCCCTTTCAAAAATGCCGAATTCCAGTCAATTTGGTATTCCTTCTCGTTGCATTTTTTCAAACAACGCTTATATGTAGTACGGGGGAATGCTGTGTTTAAGTAACTGATAACCCACCATTTATTACATCGAGAATTGCATAACGCCATGGTTCCTGCTGGAGTTTTGCGAATCTTAACATTCGTTTTTTTTTTGCGCGGAATTTTCTTACAACAATCTGAAATAACAGAAAATATAAATAAGTAAAATTGCACTAAATATTTTCTCTAATTAAGGTACAGTTATCTAATTTAGTAGTGGCCACTGTACCTACACTTAACATGGCCACTGTACCAACAACCACATGTTAAAAAAAAAAACAAGTCCAACAAAAAAATACTCCCTGCATTAAAATAATTTTTATATCAATAAATACTTACATGCTGTAGGTATAAGTCACCAATCATAGTTTACTCTGATATTTATTTGTTTCTTAGATTATGAAAGAGAATGAATAGCGCATGGCCTACGTCATTTTAACTAGATTATTACCAAAACCAAAAGCTTAAATGAAACATACACACAATATAGTTATCAGTAGAATGTATGAATTCGAATAAATGTGCTAACAATAAAGAAAGCGATATTTTTAATACATATTTATGATGCGGCAGCTAACGCGCTGCAGTTTCGAACGCCATTTTTCCAGTGGCTTAAGTAAAATTCGCAAATGCTTTATGTTATATGTTGTAATCATAGAAATTCAGTGGTTGTAAGGCTTGTTTTGTATTGACAATTGTTGTAGATTTTATACCTTCCACTGCATTTGGTAAATATCTTTACTGTATTTTAGATTTCCAAAGTGTGAAACGATACGCCAACAGTGGATTGAAAATATGAAACTACTATATGATTGGTCCCCAGTTGAGTACCATAGATTGTGCAGTAAACACTTTGAAGGGCGATTTTTTATCGTTCTAGGTATAAAGCAAAATTATTGAATGAAGCTGTTCCTGCTTTTGAACAAGTGCCACAGTATTTACAACTGTGTTCCATGTTCTTTACAACCTGATCCTGCAATTCCGTCGACTTCGAAACATCATTTTCCAGCTCAACTGCACAACAGGATCCGACATTTCCATCCACATCTCAGCAGGAAATATCAGAACCAGACATACCTCGTAAAGAAACTGCGACGGCAATTGTTTATGGAAAAGTTGAAAAGCACACACAAAACCCAGATGATAAGAGTGTTGGGTCAGGCGTTGAGAAGAGCAAAAAACATACTTGGTCGTTAAAACAGTGCGTCAAGAGTCTTGAAGAAAAAAATTAGGTCAACAAGGAACTAACAGCTCGGAAATAAAGAAAAAAAAAACGAAATGTCCGCCTGAATTGAGAAAGTTCGTTATGACTAATTTTTTTTTTCTCCAAAGCATATGAATATGTACGCACTACCTTTGATACGTGTCTACCGCACAAGACCACCATAGAAAGATGGTATAAAACTGTTAATGCCGAGCCAGGGTTTAGCACTGAATGTTTGGAAACATTAAAACAACATGTGAAGGCGACATCAAAGCAAATAGCTGTTTCCTTAGTTATCGATGAAATTGCGATACGGAAACATTTAGAGTGGAACGGGAAAAAATTCCACGGATACGTGGACTTTGGAGTAGATTTTGATGACGACTCCGCGTCGCTTGCAAAAGGACCGTTTGTTGTCATGGTGGTGTGCATTAATGGTACCTGGAAAATACCAGTAGGATATTTTTTACAGATGGGTTGAACGGTCAACAGAAAACGTCCATTGTTACACAAGCAATAAGGCTCGTCTTGGACACAGGCGCTTTAGTGAAATTATTGACATGTGATGGTGCAGCTTCCAACTTCGCAATGGCAACACTACTAGGCTGTAACCTCAACAACCAAATACGAATACCACGTTTGTGAGTAATTCCAAACTTGCCGGGTTCTTTTTAGACCCGTGTCATGTTATTAAACTGAGACGGTAATACTCTTGGTGACAAAAAAAAAATCTTCGTTGATGATGAAGGGCAATTTATAAAATGGGACTACATCAGTTCATTACATAATTTACAAGGATCTGAGCGAATGCATTTGGCAAACAAACTGCGTCAAGCCCACGTGCATTTCTTTAAACAAAAAATGAAAGTTCGACTGCAGTACAACTACTTAGTGAATCGGTTGCTAACTCTTTGGAGTATTGCAAGCAAACTTTGAATCTGCCACAATTTCATGGTTGTCAGGGTACCGTGAAATTTATTAGAATAATCAATATATGTTTTGAGATTTTTAATAGTAGGTCTATAGTTGCCATGTTTTTTAAAAAAACTTTGTGTGCAAAGAACATTGTGCAAACTACCAATTTCATCCATTACGCGCAGAATTATCTTTCACAGTTAAAACTGTTGGATGATCAACCACTCATTACCTCCCTACGAAAAACGGGTTTTATAGGGATGATTGGGTCCTTGTCAGGTGCTTAGGATTTATACGACATTGTTGGACCAGGGACATTAATGTATCTTCCGCTATATAAAATTAGCCAAGATCATGTGGAGCTATTTCTTTCGTCTATGAGGTCGCGTGGAGGATGGAATAATAACCCTACTTGCCGGCAGTTCACAGCGACCTATAAACGCTTATTAGTGAGAGCAGAGATAAGAGAAGGGGGTCTGGGTAATTGTTTACCTTTGGAACAAATCTCTATTTTACACGCGTCTAGCAGACCGGGTGCAGAAAACACCGTACCTGCTACACCAGAAGTTGTCATCAACGGAAGTATACCCTTAACTGTGGAAGCTACAGAAGATGAAAACTTAGAACAAATATTTGAAGAACACAGTTACATCGTCAATGAACATACTCTACCTTAAATTTTCTCATATCATAAGTGAGAGGAAAACAGGAACTAGGGAGATCATTCCAGAGTTTAGAAGTCTTGTAGAAAAATGTGAATTGCGCCCGTTTGGTACGACAAGTGGAGATTTGTACTGCATACTGATGATGTGAATGAACGAACCGAGTGTTTCTCGCAAAGATAGCCCGAGATGGTATCAAATAATATAATTCAACAGCACAATAACCGTTGTAATAACGATAATACAAAGAAAGAACTGAAACCATCCTTCTATGCTCAAGGGACTGTATGTGAGAAGTTAAGGACGGGTCATTTATAAGCCTAATCCCTCTCTTTTGAATACGATCAACGATATCGAGAGCGTATTGGGGAGATCTAACCCAGAGGTGAGAATTATATTCCAGATGAGACCGAATTTGGGCCTAACACAGCAGAAGGAGTTGTCGAGAGGTAAAGTACTGCTTAGATCTTTACAAAAAGCCTATTTTACGAGCAGCTGTTTTGGTAGCTGACAGAAGATGGTCAACCCATGAGAGATTTGAAGATACAGTCATACCCAACAGAGTAACAGAGTCTGAAAACTTAAGAACTGAGCCATTCATACTTACAACAGGAAATGATCGATCTTTTTTGACCGACACAAGGCAACACTGAGTTTTGTTAGCATTAAATTTAACTAGATTATTGATTCCCCATTCGAGAATACGTTGAATGTCTTTGTTGATTGAATTTGCCATTTCAGCTTTAATTTCTTGATTTGACATAGAAGGTGGATTATCACTGTGAGTAGATTGAGATGAACTACAGTGAAGAGTGCTATCGTCAGCAAAGCAATGGATGGGGTTAGTTGTTGAAGAAATAAGCTCATTTATGTACAGCAGAAAAATTGTAGGCGCTACAACGGATCCGGTGCTACGCCCGCGTTAATCTAACTTCTTTTGAAAAAAGCCATCAACTACGGCAAGTATTCGTCTTTTATCAAGAAACTACAAACCCAGTTGATGAGCGTATCATTTAACCCAAACGAGGTGAGTTTGGCAAGTAAACACTTATACCAAACTTGGTCAAATGCCTTTGAGATATTTAAAGCGACTACAACTGTTTCACCGGACTACTCTACTGTATTGTTCCAAACTTGGGTCACATATGAAAGAAGATCACCTGTTGAACGACTTTGCCTAAACCCATATTGGTGGTCACTAAGGAGTTTGGTAGTTTCAAGGAACGTGAGCAGTTGCTGATTGATGGCTTTTCCATGATTTTAGACAAAATGGAAGTGATGGCAATTGGTCGGTAGTTTTAGGGATCGGTCTTATCGCCTTTTGGGAATAGGTTGAACATTTGCTAACTTCCATGATGAAGGGAATTCCCCAGAAGACATAGAGATCGTGGAAACAAAGACGATTTTTTGTTTTGATTAATCTCTCAAAAAAACCATGGTGGTTTGGTTTACCCGTCGGAAGACGTAATACAGATTTCCCGAAAAACGGAGATCTCTCTACGTGCTCAATTACAGACATACACAACCCACGTCTGATTCTGATGTTGTGTACAAAAATTGTGCGCTTTTGTTTAGATCGGCATTTTTTAGATGTTTAAACAGTCATATCTTAGAAAATACTATAAACCATTTGTATTATTTGATACAAGCAATTTGGAGCATGTATTTAAACATTCGGTTACGTTTTATTGGTAAATCTATGTCACAGAAGGATTCAATCCGTAATCTTTCTCTGAAGTTCAATGCAATTTTTGAGTAACACCCTACAGAAAAACTTTCAAATATCTTGCAATGTTGCAGTTAGTTACAGCTAAAATGTTTTTAATTATGACATGAAATTATTTTTAGAATAAGTATGTTAAAAATAGTTAGATAACCTAAACAATTTTCTTTACACTAACAAGATGCTTTCCTATCTCCGCATACCTCCTAGCTTCCACAAGATTCATACATAGTCTCTGACATGCCCTTTTGTTTTTAAAACTCCTTATCTTTCTTTCCTTTATCATAGATTCTACTACATTCAGCCAAGTTTTACGGCCTACCAGGCCTGACCTTTCCCTAACCTCACCCACATATATTTGTTTCGTTAATCTTGCGTTGTTCATTCTCTCAATGTGACCAAACCAACGTAATGTACAACTTTTATATCTATCCATCATCGTCTTTTCCTCACCACACTCCCTCATTATGCATTCATTTTTTATCTTGTCCCTTCTCGTTTTACCACATGCGCTTCTCAGAAATTTCATACCCATGGCATTTATTTTCTTTCGTGCTTTTTTTGACATACCCATGTCTCACTTCCATACAGTACTGACGGGACGAATACGCCATTATAGATTGCTCGTTTCGCAGCTAGGCTCATGCTTTCATTTCTCATTATCGTCCACATACTTCCAATCACTTTCCTTCCAGCATTGACCCTTCGTCCAATCTCGCTCTCAATTGTACCATCTGCAGTAAACATTCTACCGAGATATACCAGCTCGTCCACTTGCTCCACAATTTCATCTTGCAGAGTAAATACTCTACTCTCCTTTCCACCTTCCCGATTGAACACCACAATCTTAGTTTTGTTCACGTTTACCTTTAGGTCCATGCTCTCACAGACTGTATCAAACTTCCTCAGAGCGGTTTGCAGCTCATCCGCACTGTCACTTAATAAGACTGTGTCATCTGCATACACCAGGAGTCGTACATTTACGTCACCAACCATTACACCATTTGTATCGTTACATGCTTGTCTAAGACATTTATCCATGTATACATTGAACAACCACGGTGACATCACACAGCCTTGTCTCACTCCTTGCTCAATATTAAAGTATTCACTCACACCTCCTCTCACCCTAACACATGCCCGACTACCGTTGTATACTGCCCTTATTCCATTTATTAGACCTTTATTTACGCCATATTCATTTAATATTTCCCACAGCTTCTCTCTATTCACTCTGTCATATGCTTTCTCCAGATCTACAAACGCACAGTACAACTTCCTTTTTACCTTTAAACACTTTTCGATCACCTGCTGGAGAGCAACCATCTGATCGACACATCCTCTCCCTGGCATGAAGCCACCTTGCACATCCAACATCTTAGATTGTGTAGTTTCTCGTACTCTATCAATCAGTATTCTTCCAAATACTTTACCAGGTACGCTGAGCAGGCTTATTCCTCTGTAGTTCTTACAATCACTCTTGTTCCCCTTACCCTTATGTATAAGTAAAGGAAAAAATCGTATTTTAATTTGTTGACTTTTGTAAAAGATATTGGCATAGAGAGTTGAATGGAAAAAGGTGAAAATTTGGAGAGATTTCCATAACACCCTGTTTTGCATTTTATGATTCATGTACTAACTACAAATGCAAAAAAAAATCAAATTTGCATAAAATTATTTTTCATTATTTTCATATAGTTCGACCGATAGTGATGTCCTTACTTTGGAGTCAATTGATCACAGTTGGAACTTGTGTGTTCGCTATCCACTCTCTTTAATAATCTAAGATTTGTTTAATCACTAACAATAAATTTGCCCACTTGAAATTTATTACTGCAAACCTAAAATTTTGGGTTAGATTTATTTCTGGGAGAATAATATGACACTGTTAATGTTAGAAAAGGAAAAGGCCACGTATTTCATTCCCTCCCCAAGGGGGAGGGCAGGCTGCTCGAGCTTTCCCAGCATACATACATGCATTACGTATATATGCATGGTGGGATTAAGGATGGGTGCGGTTAGGATAAGATCGGAAGGAACGGAGTTAGGGTTCTGAGGGGGAAAATACTACCCCAGCATTCGCCTAAGCAGCCGCACATGATGTGCATATACGCAGTGACCATGCCGCTACATGTGTATGAGGAAAACCCCCTGAAAAAACCTCATACAAGGTAGACGGTAACGGGAATCGAACCCATTACCTACCGAATGCTAAGCAGGTCGTGTCGCCACTACGCTACCAGCTCGGTTGTTAATGTTAAAGATAACTTCGTCTTTATTACCTGCGTTTGTTTGGACACCTTTATGCTAGATGGCAGCACCAGACCTTGCTTTCCATAAAAATAGCGAGCAGGCGGGCCACTGTTCCTGTATGGCGCCTGTTCCAGACTCTCCCCTACTGTTTGTTATTGATGAATGCCAACCACTCCATTATGATTAAAAGATTACAAAAATGAGATGGCCAATTTAAATAATGTTGAATTTTGACATGAATCCTTCACAAACATCTAATTTTTATTTTATTTTATTACACAAACATCTAATTTTTATTTTATTTTATTACACAAGTTAAAATCGTGTGTTATAAAAATTATTCTGCAGGTTTAGTTGCTTTGGTCTACTGATGAGTTTCTACCTCCACATTTTTGAAACAAAATGCAAAATAAATATTTAAGACACATAAAAGCATTGGTCAATATAGAATCTAAACAGCTAAATTACAATCAATATTTGATAAAAGTTTAACACAATACATAGATGAAAAATGTGTTGAACCAAGAAATAGATAATATAGACATTAGATCGTATGTGTCAGTTTTCTTACTGTACATAAGAGTTTTTTGCAAAATTTATGTAAAATAAATTATTATTCGAGTCATATAGAATATGTCTTGATTTCAATAACAAAGAAACATTTCATAAAATTTACTGAAAACTACACATCTCAAATATTATAAAAGTAATAAAATATATATAAAACTAAACTACTTTTGGTAGCTGTATGGACTATTAACTAATTCCGTCATTATAGACCGGACTTGTTTTAAATTATCTAATAGTACATCAATAGTACGGGGTGAAAGGATTGCAGATTCTTCTTCATTGTTAATTAAAAGTTTCACATTTGCCACCTGTCTAACAGGATCCACATCCACAGAAATATCATTTAATGAATTCACTAAAAATGATTAATAAGTACTTTTCTCAGCCCAATCCATACGTTATGTACCTGTTAATGAAGAATCTTTCAATTTAACAGTTAAAGGGGCTCCATATTCGACGACAACTTTCCTTAATGATAAGCTATGCTCTCTAGGCAATCCAAGTTGTTGTAATTCGGTGAATAAAACTCCAGGATCACAATTATAACGACTTGTTGAAGTAATAATGTACGAAATACAAGCAATGCAGGCCTTTAAATCAACATCGGTATCTACAGCGAAGCTAATCATTAAACAACTGTAAAAATTATAAAATGTTTATACCAAGTTTAGAATCTGAAAATATTTTTTCCGCTTTAAGTACCTAAAACACATATGGTTAAATTGTAAAATTAACAATTGTACGTACATCAACTGGTGGTTCCATTAATCCCTGTACTACAATTTGACATAGTACCTTTAATTTTACAGAAGACAGGCGTGATAGTGTGTTTATTTCTGCTAATACCCAATCAGGGCAATCACCATTACCACAAAATCTGAATCGCTAAAAGAGTTTGTTACATTACATAAGAATTGAAGGGATTGAAGATACGAACTAACCATTTTAACTTCTTAGCTATTAATGTTGGCTCAACCAACTATATCTTAGTAAAACAAGGAACCAAAACTTTTAGAATGAATTAATTACAAAAATTAATAACATTAGTAATTAGTACCACAGATTAAATACAAATCTGTGTTAGTACTTTAAAAGATCCAAATATTTTTACCAAAACTTCAGAATTATAACCTTAAATCCAGTGGTGTACACAATTTTTTAATATTCAATATGGTATAGATAGTTTGTTTTCCGTTGGCGGAGACTACCTGCTAGTTTGGGTTGCGGAAACCCTTGATATCCACTTAAATTAAGCTTCAGCTCATTGAGAATAAGACTAATCAAGAATACAGTGGCGTTTGATGTATTATTTGTTACGTTTAATATTCACATTTCTATCGATCATTAAAAAATAATTTTTTTTTAAATAAAGCACCAAGAAAATTAAATAAGCCGTAGAAATTACATTTTAATAGGTATAATATGCACGGTAAGTATTTTTATAAAAATACAGTCAAATTTCACAGAACTTATAAAACTAAGAAATAAACCGTGAAAAACAGATACATAGTAAAGGCATGTACAAATAATATAAATACATATAAAAGATTAATAACTAAAGGTTCTACTTGCGTTTCCAGAATAATTTTTTGCTTCAAATAATGATCCTCTGTTTCTATAATTTTTTTACGTGTACCTTTCCATGTATCAGTGGTCACATTAGAAAACTCTTCTTTCGCTAATTTGCAGGCATCGCGCAGCTGAAACGTAATATTGCATTTGGCAATATTATTTTTAACGAGGAAAACCCGTACGCTCACTTATACGGTTTTTAATGCTTGTTTTGGTATCTTCGGAAAAAAGAGTTGAATTGTATTTATAAGTATTGTAAATGACTTCTCGTACTTGTTTATGTAACATTTGGTTTGTTATGGTAGACATTTTTAATTTTGATAAAGACTTTAAGCGATTCGAAAGAATATTGTGCTAAAAACTAAGGGTAGACTAATAATTATTAATGTATATATATATATATATATATATATATATATATATATATATATATATATATATATATATATATATATATATATATATATATATATATATATATATATATATTAACTTTTGAAATACAGAATGATAGTTTCAGAAAAAAATCTTTTTTTATAACGACTGTGATACTATTGTAGATATCTTTATAAAATTTGGTGCACGTCTTCAATGCATCAAGTTGCGTTTTCAGATGTATAAACAATTTTATTATTTTTACCAGTGGCGTCCGTGCTTTGGCATTGAATATTTTAGAAAACATGATACCACAGCTTTCTCTTAAAATAAAAGTTATTTTTGAATTCTCATTCATTTGTGAGCAAATTTGATCTCTCAATTTTATTTCATCCGATGCATGATTTTCGCTTAAAAATAAAAATCGTTTTAGAGTATAATTTTTATGGGAACGACATGACATTGCTAATAATTTCTGACCTTGACTGTGAATTATTTTACCTTTCACACCATAAGTGGACTTGGATGTTTCGGCAGAATTCATATCTGTAGGTTTTAACGTACTAATAATATTTGCATTATCGTTATAACAACAATTCTTACTTTACGTACCAAATAAATTATTGTTTGTAGTCTTAAAAATACTTTGTTTACAACAATAATCACAAAAACTTGTACGCGCGAAAACAAACTAAATTTGTCAAATTATTGTACTCCTTACAATTTTAAAAATAAGATCATCGAACGAATATTGGTATCTGCGCATTATGATGTTATTCTCATAAAATTATGTATACTTTACTTCGACGTTCAGGAAAAATTTAAATTGATTCATATCGCAATACCGACTAATAATTTTTAACACATATCTAGGTACATAAATTTAGTTATCCTGGAATAAATTACCTTTTTACAAACTTCAATGTCAAAACAATAGCTGTTGGCTTACAGTAAGTTGTTGGTGTTCAAAACTACCTCAGTCTT